>CM023949.1:4795121-4824384 GCA_013407115.1 Glycine latifolia
GATCAAGTTGAAGGTTAAAGCAATAAATAGTTGTTTCAACTTTTCCAAATTTTTAATTTTAATATTTATAATGATTTCCGGATCAAAATTAATTATAGAAGGTATCCAATTTTGAATTATTTTTGTTTCTAAATCTCACCCAACAGGGGCCAGGAACCCCTAGGCCCTAACAGCACACATCTGTTATTTCAAGTTTTAAAGGAGGTTTATGCTATTCATAGATTTATTTTACTCTTCACACCACCTACCTGATTTTTCTTGTAATTCTTTTTTTTACAAAAATACTATATGAAAAGTTTTCATAATATATTAAAACATAAAGACATTACAAAACTTGATTTTTTAAAATATGAAGAAAAAAATAGGGGGGCTGAAGGTGAGAGGGAAGAGGAATATTTTGAGAATATAAAAATATTGAAGGTGTGAAGAGTAAAAAGAAAGCATAAAAAGCACGGGCCTTCGAAAAAAATCCTCAAATGGACTTCTTTAATAGTCCAAACTCCAGGTATTATAGTGCAAATCCAGGCCTCAATTCTAACTTGGACACTGTAAGTAGACCCTAAATACAAACAAGTATGACCCCACTATAAAGCTTGAATAATAAATAAATAAATAAAAAGAAGCTACCTAAGAAATCAAACTCTAGTGGTGTAGACTAGTGATATTTCTGTATTTTACATTAGAAGGTAAAATTTCAAAAAGGTATTAAACTTAAGGTAATTGTTGACCAATATTTTTAGAGTATTAGTTAAAAAATATAAATAAATATTTTTATTAAATATATAAAATTATATTATTAATAATTTTTAAATTATATTGTTAATGTTTTTTTTACGTTTTGGTATGATTTAGTAAAATAAAAAATACTACTGTGTTTCAATGGCACATGTCATGATTCATTGACTCTTTTACCACTTACGAGGTACACACACAGATGACAAATTTTATTGGAGTGTGCATCATATTCATATGTATAATCTTCTTGAGCTCCGTAACAGTACTAGTACTCGTCACGCATTATCTGCAACGTGCCCTATCGTAAAATAAGATGACTCCAAATACAAAATTCAACATTTTTCAGCACCTAAAGCTATAAATAAGTGCTAAGCATGTTGGAAAATCCTAATCCCCTGTATTCCATGCATCTTGCTCAGCACTTTTTAGCACCGATAACTACAAATATTTTTTTTCTTTTCGCAAAAAAAGAAGATTAATTTTGATCTTTCTTGCTAAGCATGTTATACACATTGTACTCGAAGTATCATGCTAACATTGATGTTTCTTCTTCATTAGATTGTTTTAACAATGGTTGTTAATTATCACTTTTATTAATTTACTTTTGTTTTAACGAAATCCAAAAACTTTTATTTTTTGTAAAGAAAATATTATTCGATTTATTTGTCATTTCAAAATTTTAAGATAATATTAATTATTTTTTAATTATACCCTTATAAAAAAAGGAAAATCCTACAAAAAAATATCAGAATAATAAGTAAGGAAAATAAAAGACATACTATAAATTTATAAATAATTTAACATAAACACAAAAAAATTTATTTTATGATCTTAAATAACGAATAAAATGAATAGTATTTGCGATTACTGCAAAATTTGACTAACTAGTTACTGATATGTCTCGGCTTTCATTTCATTTTATTTTTTTAGCTGAAATTGTCTCTATGCTAAGAGGTCTAAATCATTTTTTATTTATTTATTCCTTTGGTCTGCTGTCAATTAAATACGTGTCTACTTGCACAAGATTCTACCAAAGAATTTGTCTCGTGGCAATCCTCTATCCAGGAGATTTTGATACTACTGTTGTATAAACAGAGACAGACAAAACTAAGAACCTTATGTTACATTTAATTTCTGCATAGATGAAATCTTCCAGTCCCAGTTTATTTCCCTTTCACAAATTCAGATTCTGTTTTATTTGGAACCTAACTAATAAAAACAGCAAAGCATGAAAAAAAAATATTGTTCCAATCTATTATTACTAGGAACTATCTTAGCATAATTATCTTAACCTAGTTCTCTTGGAACACATACATTATGAAGATTGGTTAGAGATTCCGCATGCATAAAATAAGGGGGTTTTATGAAGGAAAATTTTGAAAGCAAAACAAGAACCACCATGCAAATGAATTTGAGAAACCAACCACCTCTTTTATTATTGTGGTTATGTTCAAATACGCACATTAGAGCAGACAAAATAGAAAAATATAGGATTATATGGTTGGTCAGTGGAATTATTCCTTCGATTAATCAAGAAAAAGCTGTGCTATTGGTATCGAATTGTCTATATCTCTCTTGACAAATTATACTTTATTTTTCAAAATGATATAGGTTCTATATAGTTTAAGATAACAATTAATAAGAAACTTTTCTCATATAAGCAACAAGTCTTCAATAGTCCTATTTTCTTTGCTTCAATGATTAAAGGTAATCATTGGTGCCGTCACGTACCCTTGGAGGAGGTCTTAAGTGGGAAGGTGCCATTCCAAGTTTAGGTTTCTCTTAGCCATAGTGTTTTAACTTTTTGTTAAATGTATTGCCATTTGTCTATATAAAACTAAAGAACATGCATGGAAGGTTAATATATAATTGTCTATAGCCATCTGTGCATATTCTGAGTCCTTTGTCACTTTGTATTAGATTATGAGAAAAAGAAATTGGAACTTGGAAGAATATGATTGATTTATTTATAGCCGTCTAAGCTTACTACGTCACCGGATTCTGAAAACAGCGGAAAAATGCTTTGTTTATGTCTATATTTAACAGCAGCACACTTTAATTTCATGATGAAATTAATTCAACAAGATTCAAAATCAAAGTTTGGAACTCAAGAAAATAGATTCTCTATTGTTAAATTTTTACATGACTATGACATTTTCGTGTTCATCTCTCTTTTCAAAGAAAGTAAATACGTGGGCCAATATTAAAATTTGCATACAATTTAGAAAAAGACTTTTCACATAATATGGTCGTGTAAAAAATCAATTTGAGACTAATTTGTTATGTCTCATGGATAATTGATAAATAATTTACAAGAAATTGTTCATTCTGAAAATTTAATTGCAACTTCTGCTTGAATTTCCACATGAACTTATTGTGTAAAAATTCTCTCTTTATTTCTCTCTTTATAAATGTAAACATGTTTTAATATAATAAATTACTAATTTGAGTAATATTATATTTAATCTTCTTAAATAAAGTTTCGAGTCTAAATTTTATAAATGAAAAAAATATAATTAAAAATATTTCATTAAAAATGATTAGTTAAATTTTAGTGAGGTTAATCATTAAAAAAAATTATTAAAGGATATTTCATATCAATAATAACAAGATAACATCCACTATATTTTCCCATAATATAATCATATAAAAATTCAACATAAAAAAATTCACTCCCATCTAGTTTCAGAAGTACAAACTCTTCGTTGAGGTTGGTATCAACAATTTTCATCAGAATAACAGACCCACCCAGCCAATTAAATTTATTTACATAAACCGTACATGCAGGAGAGTGGGGTCAACAAGCACTGAACTAATACGTGTATAATTGGCCTAACATAATGCAGTAGGTAGAATAGAACCTCCGCTAGTACCTTGCACGTAAAATCATTAATTTTCTCACCCAAAATAAAGAATGAATTCCATTTAATTATGTACATCTCAAGTATGGGCCATTCAATTTTCACGAGCCTCCTCTTAACTGAACATTAAACCGTGTGATTTCAGAGTTATTTACTACTCTATCCAGATTTTCAGTCCTTTGTTTCTACATAAACCCAACAAATAGGAGATTTATGACAGAAAAGTCAGTAGCTGGAAATTGGTTGCAGATTAAAGTAAAAGTTTGCAGTAAAGTACTACTACTACCGATCTGGGGCAACATCAATTATAAAAATATAGCAACAATTAATAAAACGGTGCAATATTTAATTCTTTGATGCCTGCGTCATGTGCATAAAATATTAAGCTACCTAGTAACTTATTCTACTTTTTATAAAATAAATATTTTTAACTTCACTCCATATGATAGCGACCGTCAAATCTAGCATCCACTTTAACTAATATTTTGTTATGGGTCCAGAAATTCTTTAACCTAGGGATTACTTGGATTTAAGTCATTGGTTACTCTTCATTGGTAGACTTAAATACAAAAGATAGCATACCCCCACAGCGCCACTAATCATAATATGGAATCAAAATATGCAGGAAATGCAATTAATAGCATGTGATGTCCAGAGTATAGTATTTTTATTAAAATCATGGATGAAGAGATTAATTAAAGATGCTTCATACTAAGCAATTATTTTTAGATAATAGTCATTACTTTTTCTGTTGAATTAATGTGGCTGTTATCAATTGATACTAGTGAACATATGGAAGCTCTAAATGAGAATTTAAATAATGGCACTTTCCCATCATTAATTGATTCTTCAATGTCCCTTTCTTTAGGTGTATGGACTCCAAAGCAGTGTTCTTTTACTTTTTTGCTTCTTGGTGTCCTAGGAAGACGAGAGAAGGAAAAAGAAAAAGAAAAATCGAGACATGTATCAGAAACTCGACACTCCTAACAGAACCCATTGGATGTATTATAGATGATGATTTGTTAAATGGTTTTTGCCAATTCAATTTTGCCAGCTCGTTTCCATGACGTGCCACCACTGCAATTTTTTAGGGTCCATTCATTTGTCCCCTTCCCTATAATCTTTGTCTTCATGTGCTATTTTCTTCCTACTCATCTTGCATTGGTGATAACAACTCGTAAACTAACTTGTTGAAAGTTTTTACTTGATTACCCATTGCATTGGAAGAAGCTTCAATTTAATGTGTAGTCTATTAAGAGAAATTTTCTAGCATTAACCATGTAGCTCGAGGCCTCTCCTTTGCTTTCCACTTTCACACGCATAAACAAATGTTCAGCTATTACTAATAAAATATGTAGCTTAATATATTTTTCAAATTTATCGAGCTTGTTTTCTATAAATAAATAAAAAAAAAACTAGTTGGTTCCCAAAGATTTTTAAGGTCAGAACATGCTAAAGGTTTAATAAAATAATTAAAGACAAATAATTCATAAACAAGATTCTTACATTTAATAACGAGATTTCAACTCACATTTTCGTAAAACATAAATAAAATCTTTACCCAGTAAACTATTTTTTATCGGTTTATCAGGCGGATTTTTATAGGCAAAAATTATCAAGGTTTTATATACATTGAGGAATTGTAATTACATTGTGTGACACTTTCTAGGAAACTCACATCATGGACTCATACAATTGAGTTATCTTTTCCTAGTGCAATCATGAGATTAAGAGATGAAGAAAGATAAAAAAAACTTGAAGAGTGTAGTTGAAGGCACTCAACATGAAAAGCTAGTGAAGGAAAGAACCTAGATGTTGACTAATTTTTAAGGCTCATTATGGATACACCATATATACATTATGAGCATGTGTCGGCTGGCTGAGAATGTGATATTAGATACCTCACAGCCTGCCCTTCAACATAGTCACACCAAGACTTTTCAACCTGGAAATAAAGCATGCCAATAGCTTGTAGGACCCCTGCCTTTTTTTTGCCGAAACAAAAAAGATGTGGCATGTGGACCACATTATCATTTAGCAGACTATATATGCTTTTCAATTTACACAGTTTCAGTATGTATCTAAAAAATTCTGTTTTATGTGAACATAAAGTGGGCAAAAAAATAATTACCGTTGTATTATTAAATTTTTACTCTCTTGCATGTGTCTTGGATTGTGGCTCTCTTTGATGCAATTCCTTAATTAGCAAATAGTCATTCATGGTCAACCGACAGGAGAACAAGGTACCCCAATAACCGATGTATAGGTTCAGCTAAAGCCACGTGTATTTCTAGAGAATGGAAATGAAAATTATAAAAAAAAAACAATATATTGAAAAATAAGTTATAATTGATTGGTTCAAATCAAAATGTATCACCAATCGAGGTAGTAATAAAAAAGTATTAAACCGTTATGATAAAAATGTAAGATGTTCTTGAATCTTGATGAAATAAAAGATAAGAACTTACCGTGGAAGTACATAAGAAAATTAAGACGTGTTAGTAAATAATTTCATTGAATATTTATTTAATATTCTTATTGAACGTGAGTTTATTCATAAGGTTATTGTGAAATTTATTGATTATTTAGAATAATGTGGTAGCTTGTTTTTCCTCTATTTATATATTTAGAGTTAAAAATAATTTAAAATCATTTATTTAGTTAGATCATATTTAAAATTATAAATCAATTTGTATAATTAAAATATTGAATTTATTGTTATTATTCAAAATAAATGAAGGTGTTTAAGTCAAATAAAAAATAATTATTTTATAATAAACCTTTCATTATAACACTCTCTTTTTTATCCGTAAACATTTTAATGTCTTATGTAAAGTTGTCAAAATGAGTCAATTCATCCTAAGTCAAATTCAAGGAAGAAAAAAAATCAAAAACTAAAAGGTATCAACCACATAAAAACAATCTAAAAAATCTTAAGGACCTTGTGGGTTATGATTAGTCCATGTGCTTGAAATTTAAATTTTTTATCTAAAAGGGCAAACAAGAGATTCTTTGGCCTAGGTTGAGGTGAATAACTCAAGCCAACGTTGAGCTAAAGATGTTTTAGTCATGGCTAGGGTAAAAAAAATACTATAACTGAGATTGATCTAAAATTATTTTATCCAAGATCTAAGTGAAATTGCTTTGGTTAGGGCAAAAATGTGTCCGTCAAGATCAAGCTAAAGATATCATAGTCAAGCAAAAGATATCCTAACTAAGATCAAACAAAAGATATCATGGCTGAGATCAAACTAATAATTCATTTACTAAGATCAAACTAAATATGCACTTACCAATGACGAGTTAAAGATGTCCTAGTTTAAGCCGATGTGAAAAGGCCTTAACATATGTTGAAGTGAAGATACTCTAATTGAGACCAAATTCAAATTACTCTAGTTGAAGTGGAGTTGAAATTAATATAATTGAGACTAATAATATTCAAATTAAAATTAAAATTGGCTAAGGCGTGAAATAATTTCTAGTGATTTTAATCACCATAAATTAAAATTATAGTAATATTATTAAAATTGAAATTGAAATTAATATAATTAATCCTTTTTTGACGATTTTGAATTGTCAAGAGCAAAAGAATCACCATAAAGCATAATTAAATAATAATAATAAAAGTAATGACAAATCATTTAATGGTTACATTTGCCCACAAATATTAAAATTATTTATGGACAAAAATATCAGAAATTAAGATCAAATATTTTTTTTCCAGAGATTAAAAGTGAAAACTAAGAAAAAATAAAGATTAAAAACATAATCAACCGTATTATTTAATAATATATCTCCATGCTTTTTAAAATATATCACCATATCATTTAATAATTTCAGTATTCTAAGTATCCAATCTATCTACAAAATGAAATGATAGTATGTCATCGAATTAAAATCTAAAGGTTTAGAATAATAATGCATCAAATCAAAATTAAGTTCAATAAATAATAATGATGTTCAAGTTCTTTTTTTTTTTTTTCTAATTACATTTCAGGCATCTAAAAGATTACACGCCACACTGGCTACCAATAAAGATTACACGCTTTCGTCAATTTCCGTTTCTCTCCGTTTCTTAATTTTTGGCATATCTTTTTTAGTTTCTTGATTTCAGATGCAGAATTTACGTATGGATCATTGAACTGGTTCTTAAACAGGAATCATAAAGACAACATTGACTTTATTAGGAAATTCATATGCCCATTACATCATTTTCAATATTTCGATGCAGTTGCTATGCTAATATTCTTAGTATAACATTGAAAGAAGTTCCTCGTACGGACAGAGAAACTAATTGAGAACATTTATTTTTAATTTTGTATTGCCTATTCACCTACTGAAGTGTTTTTTTTAATAAATTTTAGCATCCGTGAATATATATTAATATATATTAATGAGTCAAATTTAATTTTCTTATATTAATAGTAAGCACTGAAATATTTGGGAAAAAACAATCATATATTAGTAAATTAATTTTATTTAAAATTAAAAAACTAAGCTTAACTCTCCTCGCTTTCTAAGTTTTTCTCTATATAATAAAATTATTTTCTTTCTTTTTAAAATTTTGACTATCTTCAATCCAGACTTCTCTAGTGACGGAAGATTTCGATAAAGGGACACAGTTATGGTACGCTAGCAAAAAGATATTTTAGTTTAGGAAAAAGATAATTTATTATACGTGAGTATAAGTTACAATATTAAAGATACAAAATTAATTTATTATATGTTGTAAAAAAATTAATTTAAAAACATTGCTGGTCTAAAAATTTGCCGTACCGTTTAATAGTATATTACCATATTATTGGAAAAAAAAAATAGTATTCTAAGAATTAAATCCACCGTGTCAAAAAAAGTATCAAATAGTGTATTATCGAATGAAATTATAAAGTTTAAGAATAATTATGCATCAAATCAAAATTAAGTCCCAATAATAATGATGTTCAAGTTTTGTTTTTTAACCTAAAAAAGAAGTTTTGTTTTTTAATTACCTTCCATGAAATTGTCTTTGCTTTAAAAAAAACTTCCAATTTGATAGGATTAGACGCTTTTCTTATTTTTTTATTTTTTTCATTGATAATGATATTAATACCAAATAACCCTATCAAAAATAATAATTAAAATTCATCAAAAATCATGAGCACATATAATATAACATTTCCCTTCCATCATATTTTAAGGGAGACTAAAAATCAAAATTTAAAATAGATGAAGGGTTAAAAATTTATGTATCTTTTAAATCACATTACTTATTCATATTGATTTAATTTTTAAGTGCTTTTTTTAATCAAACATAAGTTTTATAATTTTTGTTTAATATTTTTTTTTTGTGTTTTACTACTTTAATTTTAATTACTTTAGTTTTCTTATTAATTTTACGCTTGCTCAATTTTCTAACCTGTTTTAACTATAAAAAATTAAATAATTTATTCCTATATGTCAAATTGAATGCATTCTACCAACCGTGTGTAGTTTATTCAAATAGAATTGGATTCAAATTTTTTTAAGGTGTTGAGATTAAGTTTTATTGATGGAAAAAATGTGGTTATAAGAAATAACATAATTAAGCAAAAAAAAATTCTCATAAAATAGTTTTTTATTCAATAAAAGTGTATCTAATTCTTAAATTTTTTTTGTTTTAATTTTTTTCGCAATAAATTACTCATAGATTTATTTTTTTTAAAATTATAATTGTTAGATTTATTTAAAGTTTTAAACTAATATCATATATTTTGTGCTTTTATTTTCTTAAAAAAAATCACTGTATCCCTTATAAAATTTGTGGTTATGAGTAATAATGACTCTGTTAAAGATAATTAGTTACCGGCGACTAATGGTTCAATCATGTGCTGTTATAATACAACCAACAGAAAGAGTGCTCATGTCATCGACATGTCCTTTTTGACTTGTCCTAAAGCTAACTAAGAAACTAACCCCTTTCATCAATGGACTTGCTCCCAAACAAAACACCGTTCAGAATTTTCCTGTGTCATACTAAAAAGGGTATGGGCAATGGAGTCCACAAATATGCATGGAATTTGGTAATTTTCTTCTCTGAAACGGATGTATTCGACATTTCGCTCAGAATATGTATACTTTATTAAATTGAAAATCTCTCCTAAATGTTTTTTTTATATATACGAAATCTCTCCTAAATGGTAGTGTAATACAGTAATACACCAATACATGTGTAAAGTAAAATAACAAATTAATTATGATTATTCATTTCAGCTTTTGATAGTAAAATATGTACCAAAAAAGCTTCTGATATTAAAACGTATCAATTTAATTCTTAATTTTAAATATTTTAGATGGTCTAAGTTTATGCAAGTAAATGAAGTAATAAAACAACCATATATCTTATAATTCAAAAATCTGAATTGTGTAACATCATCTAATTACAAATTATTATTTAAATTATTTTAAAATAATTATATTAAAAATCAATAAATTAATCATATAGGTTATGAACTCTTTTTTTCATTATTTTTTAACTTTTGTGCATGTCAAAGACTAAAATATGTAATGATTATCAAATTTAAAGAGTAAATAAATAATAGTCAAATTCAAACAAAAAATAATCGTATGAAAATTAGAATTGACCCATTTAGTTTCTTTTTGTAAAATCAAAGACCAAATTAATCAAAAACTAATTTTAAGAATCAAATTAACACTTTACTCAATAATCCATAATTTTAAGTTGGTCTGGCATTAAAAAGAAAAAACAAACCCCTTTTCCCAGAACTTCTGTTCATCAAATAGAAAACAAAAAAACAATAGTGCTGTTACCAAATTCTATGAAGGAACAAGAATCCCAAGTAGAATAATAATAAAATAAAATAAAACAAAAAAGATGCATACCAGCAAAGCAACAGGAGCGCATTCACTGCCATCCATATGGTGCCACTGTAGGTGGGGATGCAATCATGCCCCACACCGACAACATAATTGAACAATTCATCTTTATTCATTATTTTTTTTACAAAATGTAAAAAAGAAAGAATAAAAAAAATAGGGAACACAACAGAACTATTTAAAAATGAAACAAAGAACATATACCCATCTGTAAATATACCACAAAAAAAATAAGGAAAAAGAAGAAAACTATCAAACAGGAAAGAAAAAAAAAAAAAGAACCGCTCAATGAATTTCTACTCTACAATACAAGTTAAATTATTATATAGTTTTAAAAAATAAATTAAAAAAAGTTGGCAGTGTCATTGCCGTGTCTTCTGTTGTAGCCTATCTCCAATCATCTTGAGCTCAAATTTCTTGATCACACCAGCAATGTCCCTCATGGTGGTGTCCAACACATAGGGGGTTTTGTCATATGTGATTTCTGTTGAATTTATAAGCATTTTACATGATTCTCTCTTTTCAGCTATGGTTCCATGATAGTGGTAGTACATTATTTTCCCTTCAGTTTTGTGAGTGGTCTTTCCTGCAAGGTTTTGTGACATGTGAACCCCAGTTGCATACAAACTCCTTGGTTGCACTGCATATTTTCGATCCCTTCTAATCCCTTTCTTTGAATCTTTGTACACCAGCTTCTCAAACCCCCATTTCCTGCAAAAAATACATTCATACACCACAACACCATGTGAGAGACCACACAACACCCTACATAACATTATATGCTAATAACATAACATGTCACACAGAATGGTTGACAACTGTGTAGACAAATGTTGTTGTCAAACTCAACTGTAAAGGCAACAAGACATTCACACAGCACAAACCAGCTTTCTTTTTCTTTTTTTTTTCTATATTCAGCGTATGGTAACAAAAGCTAGCTATATATAAACACTTGGAATTGGACAAAACAGCTAGATCTAACCGTGGCGGAGGGAGTGCGAAATTAGGAAACGGTAATTATCATTATCATGAACATGTAAAAAAAAAAAAGGGGGTCGAGTGCACCCCAACAAATCCGTCGCAATCAAAGCTCTTGTGGACCAGGTAGCACGGGTCTTATTCCTAAATCAAAATCAATACAAGTGAACGTTCAGGAGAAAAAAAATCATCACCATCATCACTAGTAAGCACGCTCTATGATTTATTTACTTTTTCTTCCTGTCAATTGCCGGAATTAACATGATATTGACAATTTCCACAAGAGGCAGAACAGCAAGACAAAGTTACTAGCAAGAGGACATATATGTGATTGAATTAAACAAATGTTCTTAATTCCCAGTTTCACATTTAAAAAAACCTTCCACAGACAACAACACCAGCTTGCTATTTATAATGTAGTTAACCCTATCTCCAGCTAATAAATAAGAAATAATAAATCACTCTTGAACAAAGTTCAAAGACAAACACCACATCTTGACCTGTCCACAGGAATGGGCTACTCCAAACTCGTACAAAACCAAATCAAACCCCACCTTCCACACTAGGGAAGAAACATCACGCAACCACTCAAGATCCACGACATTATCAAACACCAAAACCATACAAGGAAAAAACCAATGACATCACATTTGTTCCTCCAAACTAACCACCCGCATTAAATGCTCATTACACTCCCCCCCACAACCATCCAAGATTCCCTCATGCCTAAACTAAAAAACCCGAATCAATCCACCTCAAAAAACTCCACAGATCCACTTACTACTAATCTCATAATTGCTCCATCAACCAAAATCCCACAACCGCACAAAGAAAAAACAAACCCCCCATTAGCTCCTTCAATTTCGCAGCACAAAAACACCCAAACTAAAGTAACCAATCCAACACATTATAAGAAAAAAAAAATTAGAACTAAATCATCAACCAAGCAAAATCACAAAACTTTTGGCAAACCCCATCAATTTTTTTTTTGCTACAAGCCTACAAACATTCTTCCTCCAAGGCAATCTTGCTCGAATCTGATAAAACTATTATAAACAACAAAACTCTTCTTTTTAAGTAAACTCTTCTTTTTAAGTGTTTAACACAATTCCAAATCAAAATTTTGAAAAATATTACCGATAAATGTTAATTGTTAATTTATAAAAAAAATTTGTTAGCAGCCAACCTGCGATCTTTCCTTCTTTTACTTCTTTCTTAATCACTCAATCAGTCTTATATCTCCGGTTCGAACTTTAAACCATAGGTTTAAGTTGATCCACACGCTCGACTTTTAAGTCGGTGAACCCCATCATATAAAAACAACAAAATTCGAAAAATTAAGAAGTTTAACGAAAATGTACCTATATGTCTTCCCGTAATCAGAAGTAAGACACAGCTTGCTACTCATTGGCATCTGTTCAATGGTGAACTGAGAGTACTCAGAGAGCGAATCAAGCACAGACTTAATAGTACTCTTTGGCGGCACATAGATGTACTCATCCACATCAAAGAAGAACATCCACTTAGCCATGAACTTATACCTATGCAAGCAATCATTCACCACCATGAACTGGTTATGGTAATACCCATCAAACCGTTCTTGGTCCCTTATGTCATGCAGAGTCACATACCCCAAATCCATCCACGGCTTCAGCACCTCCAGAACCTGCGGGTGGACCCCACCGGCGTCGTGGATAACAAAATGCGATCTTGGCCCGAAGAACTTCACGTGGTACGCGATCCACTCCCTCACTCGCCGCGGGTTCAGGTTCCCGTAGAGCGACGAGCCGCAGTATAAGTAATCGTACTTCGGCTTCGAGGAGAATAATGTTGTGTCGAGGGTACGAGGTTGTTCGGTGAGAGCTTCTATTCTGTCGGTGGTGTTGAAGCTGGTGTCGCCGCCGCCGGAGGTGGAGGCAAAGAGGACTAGCTTCCCGCCGGAGTTGTCGTCATTTACGGGAAGCGGGAATGTGCAGTTAACGATAACTACGGTGTAGACGCGGCCGTAGCCCCAGTCGGGAAGGATCTTGTAACCGACGGTGGTCGAAAGTTTTTTGCTGTCGCCGGCGAGTGAGAACCACGCGCACTCGTAGGTGGGTTTGGCGTAGACGTGAAGAGGCTTCGAAGCGATGCCTATGATAGCGAACGTGTTGAGGCCACCTCTGTAAGCGCCCATGGTGACAAAGTTGTAAGCTGCGGAGCCGTAAGGGTTGAACACGCGCTTTATTGTTCCGTCGGGAAGGATTTGCTCTGACGGTGGCGGTGGCGGTGGTGAGGGTGGCGGTGGGGAGGGTGAAGTGGTGGAAGATAAAGATGCAACGAGTGGTGATGCTGATGCTCTTGCTGTTGCTGGTGGTGACGTGGCATTAATTGAGTTAGGGGTAGTTTGGGTAGTTTGGGTGGCGCGTGAAATGCAGACGCGGAGGTCGGAGGCGGAGATGGTGAAGCGGGAAGGGAGGAACTGGAGGAGAGTGGCGACGGCACAGAGGAGGAGGAGAGTGGTGAGGAGAAGTTTGAGTTCGGCGGCGTAGTTTCCGAGTACGGCTACGTAGAGTTTCTTCTCTCGCTCTTTTGCCATTGATGAAGAGTGAGAAGAAGAGCTTAGAAGTTGTGTGTGATGTTTTTGGAGGGGTTTGGGTTGGGGCTTATAAACGAAGGGGGGAATATTTATGTCATGATATAAATAGGACGTATTATGGTGATTGAGGGTTGTGTGTGATCTGTGAAACGATGCCGTCCATCTAATGAGGGATTAATTTATTTCATCTTTAATTAACAAACCTTAACATACTGATTGATCCTTAAAAAAAAAACATACTGATTGATAGATACTTTTATTATTGTTCTCTAAGTATAATTAGAGTTTTCACTTGAAAATTTATGTTGGTTTTTAATGTAAGTCAATTATTAAGATGAAGTTTTTAATTTTGATGGAAGAATAATAATAAAAATTCTAAGTGATTCCATAGTTACTTCATCCATCCCAAAACAATAATCATCTTTAAGTTATTTTCTACAGAAAAATAAATAAATGAAAGAAACTAATAATTTATAAAATTAATTTTACATAATTAGTAATTCATTTATAAATATTATTGTTAATCATTAATATTATAAGAGATATAAGTGAAAAAAAATTAATTAATAGTACATTAAAAAATTAAAATGATAATTATTTTTTTAACTCTTACACAATAATTATAATAAAATAAAATAAATACATTTTTAATCTACTCAAGTGTTAATGGGATGTTTGCTTGTTTTGCACTAAGTGTAAGAGTAACAGATTATTTTTGTCATAGTAAAAAAAATAAAACATACTATATTTTTCTCTTGATATAAGATTATTGAGAAATTTGTTTATCTATTTTTTTATAAGACTCTTCAAATTTTATTTCTTAGGTTAATTATTTTTATCAAAATACTACTATACCTTTAATTATTTGACATTTCTTATAATCAATTAATAATAAATATTAAGATAAACTCATTTTTTTCTTTATTAGGATTGGAGAGTATGACTATAGCATAGTACTAATTAATTAAATGAAAAAAAATTAAAAAAATTA
The DNA here is from genome assembly GCA_013407115.1 of Glycine latifolia. Classification (NCBI taxonomy): domain Eukaryota; kingdom Viridiplantae; phylum Streptophyta; class Magnoliopsida; order Fabales; family Fabaceae; genus Glycine; species Glycine latifolia. Next base: position 4,810,117 of record CM023949.1, read on the forward strand.
GATGATGAGTTTCAATAATCTTTAAGAGTAATTTAAAAGAAAAGGCCTCAAGTACTAGTTAAGAGTTAAAAAAGTATTTAATGTAGAAATGATATAAAAATATAAAAAAAATTATAAACTATGTAATTTTAGGTATTTTATTGAAAAATATTTTTATCTTTTTTTCCTATTATGGAAATCCCTTAACTCAGTAGAGTATAGACTAATATCACATGTGATATTATAATATTTGTTAGGCTAATGGAATTTGCACATAATAAAATTTAAATGTAATTTTTTAAAAATATATTGTTTACACCATGTATGAAAAAAGAGTAACTAGCAAGTAATCACTATGTCCACATTGGCAGGCTAATTTTTTTTATACTTTTAGTTGTTTAATCAATGTTCCTAAAACATAATGCTATTAGGATATTGGTAAATAACTAAGCATTTGTTTAAAAAGAAAGTAATATTAATAACATTTTTGATGGATTAGTTTTTTTTATTCAGAGTGTGTAAATTACAAAGCAGTGAAACCACCTTAGGAGTTGGTATTTATTGTCCTAAATTTTGTTTAGGATTGCGATAAAACAAAGGGATTTTGACCTTTTTTAAACTTTGGCTTTTGCTTTAATTGAGTTTAAAGGAGCATAAATAAAGGGAGAGGGAGGGAGGGAGGAGAGGGAGACCAACGAGCTACCATGGAGAAAAGGATTTATGGAAAAAGAGAACAATGGAAGGAAAGGGGGAAAGAATTTATCTTTGGGAAGAGAGAAAGCAGAGATTACATTATTGTTACGAAAAAGTTATTGTAATTAGAGCCGATGAGTGGGACCAATGAGAGGAGGCCTAGGTTCATGGAGATTTGTTTATTTATTTTTATTGTTTGTTAATAAAATAAGAATTGAGGAGAGAGAAACAGAGAAGCATGGGTTCGGTTCGTATTGGAAATGTTACCGTTAAGTTAATTTGAAGCTATGAGTTGTAGGATTGCCAATGGGATAGGAATATAGGATAGATAATGTTCACCGTTCGGGTGTCAAGTGTCAACAATATAGAGGCCATACCATCTCACCCTTTCAACCCTCGGTTAATAAACATTACTTTTTCATTTTTTTTACCAGACCAATGTCTTTTTTTAGCATATTCTTACAAGACTTTTAAATTCACTCTTACCTTATCGGCTTGTTTGGTTGGATATGAGAGACTGGAAAGAGGGGTTATGGATAAAATTGGATTTGTAGGGTAGATCTTATAACATTATGTATTTTAATATAAAAAATTCTTATTTTAATTTTTAATTAATATCTCAAAGATATTAGTTAGTATATATTTAATAAAAATAGGAAGGAGTAATTAAATGCTAATAGTGAATAACCTTCACAAATACTTTTCGACTCTAATTATTTTTCTTTTCACGCATTGTCTATATGTCTTTTTATATTTTTCTATCTCTTTTTAACTTACTTTATTTCTTTATCATCTTTTTTTATTTTTATTTACTATCTTTCTATCAAACAGACCTATATTTATTATAGAAAATGGAAGAAAGAATGATAAAAAAACATTTTTTTAATTGCTTGATATGAAGAGAGAAAATTAAAAAGTGAAATCTTAGATAATTTCTAATGCTAAAATCTATTTTGGGTTCTTAACACACATTTTATGGATTTATTAGTGTAACATATAATTAAGAACTTTCAATATCTTATATATTTCATTGCTAAATTTTCTCTAATTTGAGTTCTTAAATTATTTTTATTGAAATTATTCCTTTTTCTCTCCTTTGTTAATTGCTTTTATGATTAAAGCAAGTTCCTCAAGATTTTTGTTGGAAGATAAGGTTGTTCTTTTACTTTTTCAGGTGAATGCAAACTCATTTCTCTCCAATGCAAGAATTAAATAAGAGCATAATTTTCACTATAAGAATCTCGACAAGAACTAATGCTGGAGATGCCCTTAGTTGTCTTTCTAATAATATTAAAAATGTATTTCATCAAATTAGACTAACTTGCTAAATAAATTATTTGATTATTTAATACTATGTAACATTTTAATATTATTTTTTGAAATAATATTTTAGGTGACATTTGAATTTATAAATCTCTAAATATTTTTCTATTTTTATCCTTATTACCTAATTACAATTTTTTTTCTTTTACGTCTGTTTATATCATTTTTCACAATTTCACAGGTCATTTTATTAAATAATTTTAAGTCCATCATATAATTGATCAACTTTCAATTAACTTGTTGACTAATTTTATCAACTACATTCTTTATAAAAAAAAGTTTAAATGAAGAATTGTGTTTTTCCCTCGCGTGTAACATTTTTCCTCATGTCGGAGAGCAATAAAGTTTTTATCACCAAAAAGGAAATGCCGTTTGCAATTACGCAATAACTTTTTTCTAAGTAGTGTTGAGCTTCAGACCACAAGATTTGGAAAATGATAGATATAAGACAAAAATCACTTGTCCAAAATTGATTGTTCACTGTAACTTACCCATTTATATTTTAAATTCTCACTCGTCACTTTTTGCTGTTTTTCTTTATAAAAAATATTTTCGGAAAAAATAGAATATGTATCTAAAGATTGAATGAATTAAATAATTATCAATTGTGTTGCTAAAGTAGCAGTAGAAGACTAATAGCCATAAATATCACACGAATAATATAAATAAAATAAATTTATAATCACTGTCATCTTTTGGTTTTTTTGACAGACACTGTCATCTTTAGGTTGGATATATTTGTCTGATATGATTAAACGACAAGGTTCATTGAAGTGTTTAAAAGTAAACTCATTATAATATTTTTTTTGGTGTGAAAACTCATTATGATATATAAATTGAAACCTAGAAGTAGAGAAATACTAGTAAATTTTATATGTAATTTATGAGTATTTTTAAGTACTAATAATATATATATATATATATGAGATTTAATTTTTTTAAAAACTATCTAACAATTTTTAGTTTTAATTATACTAATTAAACTGGAAACTGACATGTTTTTTTATATAAATAAATGTTGATGTAGCATGTAAAAATAAGAAAAGAAATTGATAAAGTAGAGCTAAGATGAAGTTTGAACCCCACCTTTATGTTCCAACAATATTACTAGAACTATTAAGTCATCATATTTATTTAACATTTATTTACTATTATTATATAAACTTTTAAATATTTTTATTTGACTAAAGTTATTTGACTAATTTAAAGATTTTTATTTAACAAATTTTGGCTAGTGTGATACTTTAAATTTATGTGGCGTTTAATATTATAAGTCTCAATTCTCTTTATTTTTATAGTTTAATGTTTATGCAATATTTACACTGATATCTATTCACAAATTATTATTTAAATAATTTTAAAATAATTATTTTAAAAGTTAATAAATTTATCATGTATAATGAGTTGTGATTAAATGATTGTGTAAAATATAATTATTTTTCTCTTATTTTTATCTTCATTATTTTGTCACAGTTTTGTTTGATATCATTTTTTACTTATTAAGTTAATTAAATAATTTTATCAACTTTCAGTTAATTTTTAATCAATTTATTCACAAATTTTATTAACAACATTCTCTGTTAAAAAAGTTTAAATGAAAAATTATGTGTTTTTTTCATTTCCGTGTAAGTCACATTTTTCTTCTTGCCCAAATGAAAACAGAAGAAGAAAAACCTAACGATTTTGAACACAATAGATTTTATCACCTAAAAGGAAATGTTGTTTGCAATTACGCAAGTCCCAAGAATTTTTCTATACAGTGTTGAGTTCTAGACCGCAAGATTTGGAAAATGATTGATATAAGACAGAAATAACTTGTAAAAAGATTGAATGATAAGTAGAATTTATTAGGGATGGAGAAAAAATTCACACCTGTAAATATATGTGAATAAAATATGCAACGGATATAAAAATAAATATCTCTATTGCGTACTTAATAACTTGCATGTAACATTTACGAGTAATTTCTCTATTTGGTTGTATCATGATATTTGTGAATATCCGTTACTGGTTAGATAAATTAGTTTTATTTAGACATGTATATCAGAATGAAATTTTATTTGGAATTGTGCTCTAGAAAGAATAATTTTAGTTGGAAGTAAATTATGTCTTGAAATGCCATATTATTTGGACATTTTTTATTTATTTTTAACCTTTAAAATATTTATAAGAAATGATTAGAATAAATAAAAATATAATTAAACAGTATTTTAAATTATTTTTTTATTTTTTAATAAATATCCATGATACTCATGAATATTAAAAATATCAACAAGTATATGTTTACTGGGGTATCCATGTATATAACAACGCAAACATAAGATAAATATTTATCCAAGAGAGTAAGTAGTGAGAAACTATTACTTGTGTACATCTATGTTTAGTCTTTTTATAGAGATCAACATTACTTCAATCATATTTATAGAGTTTAAGTTGTAATCAAAATACGGAGGAAATGTTAAAATTTAAGTTTGAAATTTAAAACTTTTGATTTTTTTCCTACATTTAAAACTCAATAACATTATTGTTTTCCTGTACTTTTTTCATTTAAATTATTCAAAATATGAATCACAAGATAATATATGCATATAGGTTATTTCACACAATATTTCATCATATTAATGCATTAAATCAAGTAAAGTGACTCTATAAATTTACATATATGCTAGATTTATCACAATCCCAAACTTAAAATTTTGCTTATCATTGTACAACAATTTATTACAACTACATATTGGAGCAAGTCCTATGCATCATCTATGCATAGTACTATCTCACTTTAATCATAAATCAATATTGTTTTCTTCAATTCAACAAGTGTACTTTATGCACACTCTTCATGTAATGAAGTGTAATAATGTATGCACTCAAATCATCAAATAAAGGTTTTGTTTACACTCAACATCCCTACATCTTATCCCTATCATATGCTTGACAATCTTGCAATTACAAGGTGTGTAATAGACAAGGCTTAAAAGGTGCAGTGTTCATAATTATCAAATTGCGAGTGACATACAAAAGGTTGTGACAACCAAATTTTTAGAATAATGAAAATATTCAATGGCATCATCCAAGTATGAAATTCATGAGATATGATGATTAACAAGCAGAGACATGTAGCACATTAGATGCACATAAAACACCAATAGCTAATCTAGTCAAAGATAGACCTACAAACAAATGGAACAATGAAGTAAGAACGACTTTCCTTGGGTCAAGTAAGCATGAAGTAGCCAAAAGAGGAAAGCCAAGAGGACAATTGTGTGAAATATCACCATGCTTCTCACTCTATGTATTTCTAAAAAGAGAAACATAAAGGAAGGAAAATATAATCTAAAATTTGAAATGACACTACTACAAACTCCTAATTCTACTACGGTTCTACATGCATTACAAAGACGGTCACACGACCGTCGTAGTTTTGGGTGTCGTTGTTATAAAATATTTTGACTACGGTTCCTATAATAACCGTCTTTGAAATAGGTAATTTTTAAAAATAAAAAAAATAAAAAAAACCATTTCTACAACGATTTTGCAGTGTAAATCGTCTTTGAATAAAGTGAAATTCAAAAAAAAAAATAGTTTCACAATTCTACTACAGTTTTGCAGTGTAAACCGTAGTAGATAAGCTTATGTCAAAGACGGTCTCGAAAACATAACCGTAGTAGATAAGCTTCTGTATAGACCTCAACGCATTTACAAGCTCCTTATTTTTAGGATCAAGCTTTACTCCCTCATAAAAAGCATTTGCAGCTTCATTAAATTTTTGCAACAAGGATAACCAAGTATAGTTTTAGAAATAGTTAATCATATATTGCTAATAATGAAAAAGTTTTCTAAGATAGCATGCCTGCAACAAACGCAGAGCTGCCCCTTCCCTCTAACAAGCTTTTGGCCAATCAGGTCTTAAAGCTCTAGAGGCCTTTGCATCAGCTAAACCATGCTTAGCTTGGCCCAACTTAATCCAACAGAGACTTCTATTCAGACATATTTAAAAAAGAAAAGTAAGAAGAAAAAAATGCATTTGATAAACCGATCATCATATAGAATGAAATACAGGCAGTATGCTCATGTCCAGTTACTCCAGTAGACAAGTTCATGGTAACATTATTGAGACATATAACTAACAGAAGGGATTATCTGAACTTGTGCAAGAAAAGTACTCGACAAATCTAAGTTACAGAAGAGAAAGAAATTCAAGAGGCATATGAGAGATCATAATACTTTACTTGGGTATAAGAATCTATAGCCATATGATAGTCATTTCTTAACACCTTTTTACTAACAGGACACATGCTTATAACACCTTTTTTTAACACCTATATCCAAGGAACAATGAAGAAGGACACATGCTTATAAAACAACCCAATCTTATAAAACAATCCATTGTGTCCATATATGCATTTGCCAACGCAGCAAGGGCCTATGGCACATTAAATATAAATTTCATTCCACATTTTCAAATTGCTTAGTTTTGGAATTTATTTTCACCACAACAGAAGCTCCAGAAGATTATGATTTATGACCTAATATACTTGTCACTTATGTTTTTCGATATTAGTAATTAATAAAGTAATTGAATATTCCATGATAATATAATAATATGGTAATCCTAAAATTGTACAAGTGCATTACTTTATATTACTTTACTCTTAAATCATAAAGATAAAAATAAAAATGATATCAATTATATCAATTATAGAGAAGTCTAAATATTGTGACACGAAGGCAGACATATGTATTATGAATTATATATACTATATATACAAGTAAACATACATAATAACAAAAGAAAGATTAATTTTTTTATTCAGTAACAATCACAATGAAAGTGTTTTTGACTCCCAATGGAACCTGATAAAGAAAATGAACACAACTTTAAATTGATAAGTTTCATATTATAGGAATAGTAAATATATAGCAAATTCTATTTATATAATTTTGACCAATTCAAATTTTAACTTGTTAAATAATTATTTTAAAAAACAAGTAAAAGTATATTATTACTTATGATTACTATATATTCTCTTCTCAATTCTTTTTAACAGTGCATTTGGTTCAAAAGAAATGAGTGGTCCCCACCATCAGAGAAAAAGATAAAGCAACATAAATATAACCAGAGCATGAAAAGCAATTAATTGTGCTGTATGTGAAAATAAATGGCTAGCAGTCTAGGAATTGTAGAAACACAAAACAGCAATATAAAGGTAGCTCTTTGTGTGCTTTCCTTCATTCGAAGCAATGGCTTTATAATTGTTGAGATAAAAAGGATTTAATTTTTACCGGGTTTCTATTGGCATCAACCAGAATAACATTGGTAAACTTTAACTGAACTTCACTGGTCTTGTTCTTAATATCAACCTATAAATTAATTTTGTAAGCAGTCAGATACATCACATGGTATTATCAATTGAAATATTTAAGTTAAAAAACAGTTGAACTTGAAACCAAATTTAAAACTGCAACCTCATAGCTCTGCTTCAAGCAGATGATATTCTTATAAGTTAAAGCAAATAACTGAATACAAACTACATAAGGGACAGGTGCATCTAAAAACTCAAGCATGTCATTTGGTAAAATCTGGAAAAACATGTTCTCATCAAATACCATAAGGTGCATTTGGTAAAATGTGGAAAAACATGTTCTTAAGAAATTGTATCAGGCAAAGAAAACAATGAGAATAAATAAAAATAAAAATATAACTATTAATTTTCCTAATAAAGCAGGGATCTAACAACAAGGGAACATATATAACCAATGACCATATAACTTTACAGAAGATGATGATGATTATAAAAGAACAGGATACATTAATCAATAATCGCTGTCACAAGATCATTGTAAACTTATATTTGGGTACAAAACATACCAAATTAGAACAGAAAACAACTATCTGCTTCTCTAGTAAAACTCCTGCAAAGAATGTTAACACCTGCAGAGTACAGAAGAGCCACACAATCAATTAAACCAACTCATATACAAGCATTATTTTAAAATATTACACTTCGATCACTACATTTCAACTTCAGCAAATGCATTATTGTGTCTCTAATTTAGCTTACAGTCAAGGTGATCAAGTAAACGATTTGTACAAGATCTTCATCCTGAATATAGAAGGCATAACGATTAATAAAGAAGTAACTTCACAGATAACAAATTTTACATGTAAAAGACATATCCACAAATTCCTTAAATGCGAAAATCATGATAAACTTAGCACTCATGTTACAGTTAGAAACAAGAAACGCAGATTCAATTATCTTGCAGATTCCTTAAGCATAACCATATTTTAACCTCGCAGTGCCAAGAACCCACTCCATTTTGCAACACAACCACCTTTTCTCAGGCCCCCTCCGGGATCTGAATGTCCCTCCGCCGTCAGAACAGCCCCTCCATCACTGTCATGGGCGTCACCGGCACCATGGGCCAGGAGTTCCTTTCTGTCTTCTCCGACTGCGATTTTCGCTAACGCTCCATCCAAATGTTGGCGTCCAAGTGCTCTGCTAGCCGTCGCATCACCTTCGAGGACAGGGACTACGTCGTCCAGGAGCTCACGCCGGTGAGCTTCGACGGCGTTGACATCGCGCTCTTCAGCGCCGACGGCTCCATCAGCAAACACTTCGGCCCCATTGCCATTGATAGGGAAACGATCGTGGTTGACAATAGCTTCGCGTTTCGAATGACAGAGAAGGTGCCGTTTGTAATTCCTGAAGTGAACCCCGAAGCAATGCTAAACATCAAAGCCGGAACAGGAAAGGGCGCACTCATTGCTAATCCTAATTGCTCCACCATTATATGCTTGATGGCTGCTATCCCTCTTCATCGAGTCGAAGAACCCACGATTCTCCGCGTCGAAGAAGGCGAAGAGAGCTCAAAGTGGATGACGGCGTTGGGATCGGGGGAGGAAAGGAGGGAGGGACTGACATGGAGGAAGGGGAGGGGAAGGGACGAGAGGAGAGGAATAGGTGTGAGGAAGAATGAATTTTTTTTGAAAACAAGCGAGACGCGCGAATAAAGACATTATTCAAATACGGTTTTGATAAAAATCGTCTTTGAAAAGAGCTTTTAAATACGGTCTTATAAGAACTGACTTTGAAAAGTTTTAATTATTTACAAAAATGCCACCGATACTCAAACGAAAACGGTTCTTGGATAACAATATTCAAATACGCGTCGTTAAATCACCTTTTTGTAGTAGTGTGACTAAAATTATGATGCAAGAAAATGAAAAAAAATTGAATCTTTGGGTTGTTTCCCAAAGTAGCACTTGTTTAATGTCTTATAATTAACTGTATAATGTTGCTCAAGGTGGCATAATGAAACAAATAACACATCCTTGGTGGAGAGATATAACAATTTAGTCTTATTCATTAAATAGAGCCATGGAACCTTCGCTATAAAGAGTTCAAGTGAAAAAGATGGATTGTACCAGCCAAATCAAGAGAAGAAAGTCACCATATGATCATTTGTATGGGAAAATCTCTAGTAGTGAGAGCGTGTTATCATATTTGTAACTTTTGAATAGGGATACTTATATTTATAAAATGATATACAATTTGAGTTGGGTTATAATACTTGTAATATTTTTAATATAGTGAGACATTCTTTTAAATGTTTTGTGAACATAGGCAAGAAATGTCAAATCACATTAATTATTGTATATTTTATCTAAGATATTTCAACCATATGAGTGATTTTGTTAGTGTGTAGTGTGTTTTTTCTCCAACATTTAAAACCCTTCCAAATTTGTTGCAATGTTCAAAACACATTATTATGCATGTTTATCATTAATGATATATTTTGTTATTGGATACCAACCTCTTAAGAAAAACTTCAACAATTAATTGAAATAGTTGTTTGACAACATCCATTACTTTGATTATATTGTTAATTTATGTAAATAACATCTCAGTTTTATTATCAACTCATCTTTGAGTTTGATTAGCAAACATGCAAATCAAAGTCGCCTATCACCTTTCGAGGGCATCTAGACTGTACGTTAGTTCATATTTCTTTCATAGCACTCCTAATTGTATCAGTTCTATGATTCATAATGAAATGATATAAGTATTCTCTTTTTTAAAAAAAAAAAGAAAAAACAACTTCAATCCTAAGTACATGTTTAATTAGGGTATATATTAATCTTGGAAGATAAAATCGTATATCAAATTGACATCATAGATCTCTCAATTTTTCACTTTTAGGACAATAAACTTTTCTTGACACAACTAAACTTATTCATACCACAATTACTCATTATTTGTCTTTTAACAAGACTAAAATATGTTTTTGTTATCATAAAATAAAAATATAGTTTCATGCTGCTATTACATTTTTTTTTATCTAAACCCACATTTATAATTATTTACATTGATGTAGATTTAGACATCTGAACTTAACTTTAAGCCAAAAATAATACATTTTAATTTTATGAGGATGAAAAATGTATTATAAATTTTAAAAGAATGAAAAACCCACATTTTTTATTTTATGAGGATGAAACATATTAGAAAAAATTAATGTTTCACTGATGTGTTAAATTTGCATTAAGCTGACTTAAAGTTTGTTATTACTAAACAATGGTCATAGACTCATAGTATACAAACTATATAAATTTAATATTTGTCTTTGTTATAGTATGGAACTATGTACACTACGATTTTTTAATCAAATGCATAAATGACCTTTGATCGGTTAAATTTTATTTTTGTTTCTTGTTGTATCATCATGTTATTGAATATATTATTGCATCCGACACTTCACGTGAATAAAAACTTTAACATTTTCTTTTGGGATAAATTATTTCATGAATTGAATGTAATAATAGCATCTTCACATCTGGACATGCAGAAATGAATTAAATTTCCATCTTCTTTATCTATTCTAATCTATATTTAATTAATATGAAAATTTATTACACAAACTAATTCAAGTGGTCCATGGCATGAATATATATATTTTGATCCAGTTGTCCATGGCATATAAAAAAGACAAGAGACCAGTAACTTGATACGCGGTAGAGGCGAGAATAAGAAGGCTGTTGCAAATATCAAAATCGACAGTCCAATGATTCGTGTGGTAAGATAGAAAGTGGGAAGAAAAAAAAAAAAGAAAAGAAAACATATTTAATGAATTATTTTTTTCTGTTTGTTGAGAGAAAAAATGAAAAAAAAATAATTTAAATACAAAATTTTAAATTTTTTCTTTTTATTATTTTTTAATTCAAAATTTTAAAATTTTCTTCATTCTTTATTTTCCTTCCATCCAATCAACATACAAGGAAATTTTCTAAAGATGGGTGACACGTGGAGAGCTGTGGGGACGTGAAAATATGACTTCTTGTACGAGGCATATGCTGCTCTCCTTGTCTGTGTCTCAACGACAAAGAAAAGTGTCCACACGTACTCATATTTCAATGACACAATTTTCACATATTAATTTCTGTCCTTCATGTGGTCAAATAATTACTCTGTCTATCTATATCTAAATATAATATAAAATTCTTTTAATTAATTCATATTTTTATATTTTTATATTAAAATAATTACATTAAATTTATTAATAATTCATATTATTTTTAATTATTTTTAAAACTATTAGAACTCTTCAATCATTATCTCTCTTTACCTAATCAATGAATACTAATAATCTTCTCTAATGCTCATACGAGAGAATATACTTATTTTATTAATTAATTCGTTGTAAGATAAAAATAATTAATACAAAAAGTAATTAAAAATAATCTTATAAAAAATTAAAAAATCTTACATTTAAGAATGGAGAGAGTAATATGAAAGCAAAAAAGTGAAAAAAAAAGAGATGAGAATGAAAGTAATAATGATTGACTAATTTGGCTTGAAACGATTTATGTGAGATTCGTAAGAATTTGTACAATTAATTTTGCAATGTAAATGGTAATTTTTGGGTTAATTTCTTATTAAGGTAGTAGAAGATAGTTGATTGATTGTTTATCTAACATATACAATATAATACAACTCGTAACTTGTTTATATTTAACCATGAGTCTAAAAGAAATAGCATAAGGAACTCGCAGATAAGTATGTATATTTTGAAACAGAGATATGCAGAGATATGTATGTATATTATTGAATAAATCGTGATTTTCACTTTTCAGTGTCGGTTCAGTTTATGAAAACGGAAACCCTATTTTCTGTCGGTCAATCAATTCTTGTAAACTGAAAAATAAGACTAGGTGAGTCCAATCAACTCTTAAATACCAAAATTTTCATATAGAAATAAAATATAGAGACCTGTCATATAGTTTTTTTCGTTTAACTGGACCGATTTTCTAAAAACTAAAATTAGTGAATTTTCATTTTTGTACTAAACTGACTCGTTTAATTATACCAGCATGTTTAGGTTTAAACAGAAGTAATTCCTATTTTTTAAAATTTATTTATACAAAATTTTGAACAATAAATAAATTTTACAAGAAAAAGAGAAAGAAAAGAAAATAGAGAGAAAAAATATATTATGCGATGAATTTGTGATAAAAGAAATGAAGAGAAAAATTATTGTTGTATGAATTATTATACAAATATTCGATACAAACCCCCGCTCTTCACATGGGTGTGAGTTTAGAATACTATTTGTTGTCACTTTTTGTGTTTGATAGATAATATTAATCATTTCTAGAGAGATTACTTAGTGTCTAAGAACTAATTGATTGATTATAATTAGATAGAACTGTTTATAAAACCTATAATCTGTTTAAGTCATAATTTACCGTTGACACTTTACTCGGTATTATTAGGAATGTATCCTAATTCTATCACTTTTTAGATAATAATATGTTGTTACAGTAGTATACACTCTCATACAAGAATAGTATATAAACATCTTCACACATCACATACTATCAATATCAATATATTGTTGGGTAAAAGTAACGTAACGGTCTTACTTTTAAATAAACTCAGAATTATTGTCAACCCTCAATTAAATGCGAAAATATAATTAAAACACAAAAGGGAGAGAAAGAGACAATCACACAAATAATCTGTTTTACATAAGAAAACCTTCCTTGAATCCGGAAAGAAAAAACTCACGGGACATTAGTCCAGATCAAATATCCACTATAACTGAGAACTGTTACAATGAATCAAACACACTAAGGTGATGGTACACTCAACATCTCCAACAATGGTGGTAATCAAACTCTCAAAGTATTTTATTCTGAACTCTCAAATATGCAGGCACGCGGGCTTGCTCAATAATGACATTCAAGAATGTCACTTGAGGCTCTCAAATGCGGAGACTCTCTCACGCTTGAATCTTCTTCGACGATTGTGCCGTTTGCACTCTTACGTCTCTATCTCTGGTCTCTCCTAATTTTACCCTCAACTAATATATATATAGTGGTAAATTATGTCTGGGATAAAAACCCCTCAAATAGACTTGGACCAACATTGAAGGAGTAAAGTCATATATATATATATATATATATATATATATTATATCATATACCACATATTATACTTACATTAAGAGTAAGAAATATATCAGTAAAATATTATTTTAGATAACTTCTATACGAGCTAATAATGTACGGTGTGTAACTGGTACTGTATATAAATAAAATTCTATAATCGAAAAAAAAATTCTAGTATAAAATACTCAATAATATAATATTCAGGTAGGCATGAGTACCATCATTTCTAATATAATAGGGTGCAATGTGTGGACCACGGTTCTTTATTTTGCAATCTTTTCTATAGAATTCTACGTTGAGCAAGCTCCTCTTCTTATTGTGCCACGTATCATGGTTTGCCACGTAGGCACATTTTGCGCTGTACACGTGTAATCCCTATTTGTTCTTCATTATTAGTGGCACCTTGCTTTGATTATTAGTTTTCATTTGACTCTTTACAATGATGATGATTACTCCTTATTTGTCTCCTCTCTCATGAGAAGCGTGGAAATTTTCTTGCACATTTTGGGCATCGGATTGAATCCTTGCATTGCACCCCATCTTTTTTGTGTTTTTGATTTGCGATTTAACTATGCATGCTTTTTTTTTTTGGATGCTTTTGGAGTAAATAAAAGAAAAGGCAAGATTTACCCAAAAAAAGAAAAAAAAGAAAAAGACAAGAGCCATGTGTTGAACCACTCCAAATTAATCTCACATCTGGTTTCTTTTTTTCTTTTTTTAGATATAAAAGCAATGCCCCTTTGATCGAGAGTCTAGACACATTGAAATGTGTTATATATATATATATATATATATATATATATATATATATATATATATAT
>CM023949.1:4824394-4900621 GCA_013407115.1 Glycine latifolia
TCTTCAAACAATTTGTTATGTTCAATTAGTTTCATGCTCAATTTTAACAGAAAAGAAAAGTTTATCATCCAATTGAAAAAAAGTTAAAAGGTAACAATCAGCTTGATGCAGGTTATGGAGTATAGCTAGTTTGGTTTAAAAAACTCTGAATTCCTTCTAATCACAAAATGAATTTCAAACTATAAAATTAAAGATGCATTTTTTGTATTGAAGATCACAATATAATAATGATAAAAATAAAATAGAATATATATAGATGAGATGTAAATTTCAATTTATACGTTAATTTTATAAGATTGAATTAATTAACTCATTTTTGAAAATGATATCAAAGTCTATTATATCAATTATTATTATGTTTATCTACTCATTCACTATGAAGGAGTTATCGGATAACGTCAAATATCTAATTCTTAGTTAGAGAAAGGTGTGTTAGAGATCTCACATTTACTAATGATAAGATAGAAATAAAATATATAAGTAAGATGTTAATCTCGTCTTATAAACTAATTTTATAAGATTGAATTAGTCCTATAATTCACTTTTTAAGATTAAATCATTAAATAAAGCTCGCAGTTAGTTTGGTTTCAAATTTTAAAACTTGAACCCTAAATTTTGTAGAAAAGTTTCAATTAATCAACCTGACTAATTTAACTTATTTTTGTCACTTCTAGAAAAAAGAGGATACCGCCTTAGACATACCATATGATTTTATTCTATCTATCCATTGTTAAGATAAGTCTAATTTGGTGAAGAACACGTACAAACTTTCAATTCTTTTTTATATACTTGGTCGTGTCAAGTGCCACAGCCGAATGAATTTCCAAATTTTATTTTTTGGCAAATGATGCATTTGCTCATCTACTACCAACTTGTTAAAAATTAACTTCCCTTCAATAAGATGACATCAGTTTGACTCATGCTTCTGCACATAATAGCAGCATTTTTGTTGAGGAATAGTTTGTTTAGATCTTATTTTATGGATTACAGTATACATTGTTGGGTCTATACTGTGTCAAATTAGTGGGTTAGGTTGCAAGCTCAGCCTATCATGACTTGGGTTAACATTTTTTTTCCGTTTGGGCCTACTGAAAGATATATTTTCCAAAAGAATATTTTGGTCTAAACATGGGGGCAAAATGGGTTGAACTATTGTTGGCACCTATACATATCCTGGTTAAATGGAGCTTACATATTTCATTTTGTGAAAAAAATATTTTTATTTCATTTTTGCAATTATTTAATGCACCTCATTATTTGCTTAGTGCAACCCAAGTGTATTATGGATTGGGGTGCACCAAGCAAATAATATGGTGCGTTAAATAATTTTCTTTCATTTTTTCATATTTGGATGGGTTAAAAATTAAGAAGGAAATGCAATGAATATAACTTAGTTGACAACATACATCACATATTAAGTTTGTGGGAGAAGACTTAGTTCAATCTTCACAAAATATATTATTTGGAAGAGGCAATGAACTTTAAGTGTGATTAAGTCTCAAACTAAGGATTAGTTCTCTAATTGATCCAAGGGGTTGAAACTTATGAAGATAACCCGGGGTCCCATTAGTGAACCAAAGATCCTAATTAAGGTGGTTGAAAAAAAATTAAGAAGGAAATGAAATTTGTATTAATGGATTCCATCAAATTAAGGAGATATGAAATTGGATGAAAGTAGTTTTTTTTATAAAAAAAAATCAAGCATTTTTTATAACATGAAAATGAAATGAAAATAAATTTTGTTAAAATTAACAAGTTGAGAAGTTCAAATATTTTATAATACTTATTTAAATGGTTTAAAACCTAATTACTTTATTTTTAACTAAAAACATTTTATTTGGTTTGCAGGAAGGCCATAGGCCCGAAAGGAAAACGTTACCACTAACACATACTATATGTGGGTTATGTCCAATTAAAGAGACTAAAATGATGTTTTAAATTTGAGATATTAAAAGCAAACATTATCCTAAATTGATGGATTAAACATATTTAACCCCCAACCACCCAAAAAAAAAAATGCCAAACTTTTCTTGTATCTGATGTAGCCAAGCGTAACATAAAAACAAAATAAAATAGATGTAGCCAAGTGTGACCCAACTTCACTAAGTAAGCCTCCATTGTCTCAGGCTCTCAGCGTATCAAATGGCTAGAAAAAAAATACTCATCCGGTAAATGTAACTAATATTAGATATTAGATGTTCAAGGTATTTGTGTATGAAATACACCATTTTATGAAATAGTATACTGAAATATAAAATCCAGCTGCTTTAAAGGTTTATTATCCTTTATGATAGAATAAAAAATGAACTTCATGAGTATTTAACATCTAAAATGGAAGATAATAACCACAGGCCATTACATTTAATGTCTCACAAGAAATTTTTTTTTGCATTGCAAGTGATGTTCAGCACTTATGGCTATACACTTCCTGGGACCTACTACTTAGATTGGTTAACGTCTATGAGACCCAAATTTGATGATTGTGCTTAAGTGCTTCGTTGTGGTTGTTAATGCTTTTCTTCTGTTGTACATATACATCACCATCTTGAAGTGTATCTTGTTCTTTCTGTCATGAAATACACGTAGTTCTCTTTCCTGCTTTGATATTTACACCTGAGTATTTTTTTTTGGGTTTAAACCACATGTATCTTCCAAGGGATGCAAACTTGTTTGAACCTTATAAAATAACTATGAACGACAAACTTTCCCTCTAAATATATAAATATTTAATGCAGGTGCATACTCTATGTAATTTGTACTTTGTAGGATCAAAAAGTGTAAGAATGACACATAGAAATAGATCTGTTTTTGAGCAGAGGTACAATAGCTCAAATTGTGAAGAGGATAAGTTAGAATTGTTCTCTAACCTCTCCAATTATACTAAACTGTTCCTATATGTTTATGGTCTCTTTCCTAGCCTTTTACCTTGGATACACCAATTAAATGCTGGAAACTCCAAGGTGCATGCAAAGTGCAAACAGTTAATTGCTAAATCATATGCACATATGCTCATGATTTCAAGTTTTCAACTAATGAGTCTTTGAATATTTTTAAGGTAAAAAGTTGGAGTCGAAACACACAGCGTTCGTTTGGTTGGCACCTGAATAGCTAAGAAGAGAACGAAAGGTTGTGCAGAGATAGGCAAGAAATTTTTGAAAATCGAATGGGATCCACCAGTGCAGAAATGAGTTGAGGAGATTTGTGAAGAAATTCAGTATTTTACTTGACTACCCTATTTCTCTCTCTTGCTTTCTCTCATCCTTCCAACATCGTCCATGAAGCTCTCTTGGGATGTTCTTTCACTCCCGATGCTACTTTTTTGCTGAGAACTGTTATGCCAATGTTATTTTTGTTGATAGAAGCAAATCGATTATGGCTTCTTTTTTTGTAAAATACAAATACAAAGAGAGGAAAAATTGACAAACAAAAAAATGAAGACATCACGGTGGAGTCTATCAAAATCTTCTCCATGGTGGCAAGAGAGGGAAAATTTCACTTGCCAACGGTTATTGGATCCCGGTTAAAAAAAAACAGAAAATAAAACATATTAATCTTGTAAAGATAAAATAATATTTTCATAAATTTAATCATTCTATTTCTGTTCAACAAAATCACTTATATTTCTTCTCTATTTCTCACCTATTTCTTTTCTCTTCTCATCTATTCTCTTCCATTTTTTCTCTTTCCTTCTTCACAACCAATGAGGCCAATAAATTCTATATAATATGTTAAACTCAGAGAAGATTGAGCTAAAAAGACATGTCCTCTCCTGCCAGATAATTCTCATATAAATACAAATTAATTACAATCTGTCAAGATGATTTTTCAGCCCACTAAATAAGCTAATACAACTGATTATCCTAATCAAGAGAATAACAGTTACAAATTGCATATCTTTTGACATTCATTTTGTTGACATCCCCCCCCTCAAATTGATGCTGGTGAATCTACAAGCATCAATTTACCAAGTAGAAAATTGTGATGTTGGTGTGGCAACGTTTTAGTGAAAATGTCAGTTATTTGAACAGACGTTGAGACATGTGGTAGAGTGATGACCCTGCGATCATATGCTTCTCGAATAGAGTGACAATCAACCTCGATGTGTTTCGTCCGTTCATGGTAATCTGGATTTGCTGTAATCTGTATGACACTGGTGTTGTCAGCATGCAATGGAGTGGGTTGTGTTTGAGATAATCCAAGCTCTGTAAGAAGACCACGTAGCCATATTATTTCAAAACAAGCTGCAGACATTGCACAATATTCTGCTTCAATGGATGACTTTGAGACTGAATCTTGTTTCTTACATTTCCATGAAATAGGAGCATTCCCTATGAACATACACCGGCCAATAGTAGATTGCCTTGTGTCTGGAAAACCAGCCCAATCAGCATCACTATATGCTTGGAGGTGAAGATATGAAGTAGCAGGAAAGAATAAACCACGCCTTGAGGTGCCAAGGAGATATTTAATTATGCGCTGCACTACTGAAAAATGGAAGTGTCGTGGAGATTGCATGAACTTACTAACAGTATGGACAACAAAAGAAACATCTAGGCGAGTGATAGTTACATAGATGAGACTACCAACTAGCTTTTGATATTGAGTGAGATCATCAAGAAGTTCTCCTTCATCTCGTCTATATTTAACATTAACTTCCATGGGAGTGTCAACAGGGGTAGCATTTGTGAGTCCAACTAGCTAGACCAAATCTTGAATATACTTCTGAGGATTTAAAAAAATGCCTTTAGAATGATAATGCATCTCTAAACCCAAGAAATAAGTGAGATGGCCTAACTCTTTCATGTGAAAAGTTGAATGCAACATTTTTTTAATGCCAGAGATAGCCTCTTGATCAGAACCATTCACCACAATGGCATCCACATAAACAAGAAGCACCACGATGCCTTTAGGAGTCATTTGGAAGAAAAATGATGGATCATACTGACTTTGATGGAATGAAAAACCAAGTAGTGTGGAGCGAAACTTTTCAAATCATACTTTTGGGGCCTGCTTCAATCCATATAAAGAGCAGTTCAATTTGCAAACAGTATCAGCAGAAGAAGTGGACATACCACTAGGAAGTTTAATGTAAACTTCCTCCTTGAGGTCACCATGGAGGAATGTGTTTTTGACATCCATTTGATGTAGTGGCCAAGATTTGGATGCAGCAAGAGCAAGGATAGTGCGCACAGTGGTCATCTTGGCAACTGGAGCAAAAGTCTCATCATAGTCTAACCCATATTCTTGCTTATTTTCAGGCACAACTAGTCGTGCCTTGTAACGATCTATGGATCCATCCGAATGCAGCTTTATAGAGAACACAAACTTCATGCCTAAAGGTTTAACGAATGTGGGACATGGCACTATATCCCATGTATGATTTTCTTCCAAGGTGAGAAGTTCACTTTCAATAGCTTTCTACCAACTTTCATTCTCCATAGCCTGTTTATAAGAAGAAGAAATAGGAATAGATGATAATGTTGTTGTCATGGAACTGATATACCGTTCTGGGGGCTTATGAGCGCGTGAACTACGTCGTAAAGGTGCTGGTTATGAGTCTGATTCTTGTTATGGATTAGCAGCCAAGGAATTATCTTGAAAGGGCCCATGAGATTCTGCTGGTTGTGACAGTACTACGTCATTTATAGGTCAATAGAGGTCTAGATGATGGTTGTCTTGTAGAAGAGTTAGAGAACAATGGCAGAATAGAAATTGGAGAAGAGAGAGAGTCATGATGTGTTGCAAAAAAAATATACATTTTCTCGAAAAATTACATTTCGAGAGACCCGAATCCGACGAAGGTTAGGATCATAACATGGAAAACCCTTTTGATGAGGAGAATAAACAAGAAAAGCACATTCAATAGATTGTGCAGTGAGCTTGGTTCGTTCTTGTGGAGGAAGATGGAAATAACATGCACAACCAAAGATTCAAAGAATGGAGTAATCAGGTGGGTGACCAAATAGGCGAGTGAAAGGGGATTCATTACGTATTGATGGGGATGACAATCTGTTTATAAGATGAACTGTAGTGGAAAGGGCTTCACACCAAAATCGTGATGGCACATGAGACTCCAACAAAAGGGTACGGACAACATCTAGCAAATGACGATTTTTCCATTCAGCTACCCCATTTTGTTGTGGGGTTGATGGGCATGACCTTTGGGATATAATGCCATTGGATTGCAAGAATTTCTGAAATGAGTGTGAGGTGTATTCCCCCCATTATCAGAGCGAAGAATTTGGATTTTGGATGAGAATTGGGCCTGAACATAAGCATAAAAAAATTTGAAAGTGGAAAAAACTTCATCTTTTGAGTGCAAAAAATAGACCCAAGTGAAACGACTATAATCGTCAATAAAAGTTACAAAATATTTGTAATGAGTATGAGGTATAATTGGTTCCACCCCCCAAACATCACCATGGATGATATGAAAAGGTTGGATTACATTCGACTGATGTGTTGGAAAAGGTAGAATTTTACTTTTGCCAAGCTTACAAGGAATACAATCAAAATGAATACATTAAGAGATAGGGTGTGTTTATTTGCAAGAAAATCAGATTTGAGCATGTCATGGAGTACATTTGAGTTGGGATGCCCAAGACGCCTATGCTAGACTTGGTAATCAACAAAAGCAGAATTACAAGAGACTAAAGGAAAAGAAAGACTTGGAGACAACGAGAAATGGATAGGAAAAAGACGTCCAACTTTAGGCCCCTTCATGATGAGCTTCCCTGAGTGTTGATCTGCACAAGACACCAGACTGTCAGAAATGAACTCGAAAATTATTGTCGACTAATTGACCAACAGAGACAAGATTACTAGTGAGACCAAGAGCAACAAAAACATTGGTTAGAGATGAAGAAGTATCACCAATTGCTGTGATAGGCAATTGATTTCCATCAGCAGTTTGTATCTTGAGATTCTCCAAATACTTTTTGATATTAGTAAGGAATCGAGCATTGTTGGTCATGTGGTGGGAAGCCCCAAAATCAAAGTACCAAGGGGAAGATGATTTACCTGAGAATCCCAAAGCATAGAATGCTGAAATGATCATTTTTTGAACCATTTCAGGGGTCAAAGTTGGAACACCAGTAGTAGCAATTTGCGGGGCAGGTGCTGGATTGGCAGAATCGCTGGGAATAGCGGAGTCAATGGAGGTTGTAAAAGTTGTGGCAGTTCGCCTTGGTGGCCTTATTTTGCATTCCTTAATAGTATGTCCATCCTTTTTGCAGCAGTTGCAAAATTTTATTGGACAGTTTGAAGCATAGTGTCCAAATCGCTTGCAACAAAAACATTGAACAACACTCATGTCATGGGTTCTTGACTTCCCTTGTGCCACATATGCGACTGGAACAACAAATGATTTCTGTTCTTCAATGATGGACTGAGTAAGAAGACGTTGTTCTTCACGCAACAAGTCGTTGAGGCACACATCCAACGATGGAACATGATCTCTATGCATGAGATTGGATCATATACCTTTAAAGTCAGATCTCAATTTCATAAGAAATTGGTCCTGTTTAGTAGTTTCATGAACTGTTTGTACTGAACTTAGACCTTCAGAAGGCAAGTTTGTATAAACTATATCAGTGTATTTAGCCCATAGATTCATGAATTGAGAGTAAAAATCAGAGATGGAGGACTATCCTGTTTAAAGGTAGCTATGTCATGTTCAAGTTGGAAGCGACGAGCTGCGTTATTCTGACTATAAATTTTCTTCAAGTAAGACCACATTGTTGCTGCAGTCTTGTAAGGTTGAAGATTTAGGACAATGCTCGAATCAACAGAACCAAGGATCCAGGTCATGACTTGAGCATCTTTGACTTCCCATTTGGCATGATCCACCGTATGTTGGTCTTTGTTAAGGGCAGGAGTGTTGCCATCAACGTGACCCCACAAATCTTTTCCTTTGACAAATATTTGGAATTGGAATGCTCAAGCTAAGTAGTTTTTGCCATTAAGGTGAACCAATAAGACATCGTATTTTTCGGAAGCCATGGATCTAGGAAAAATAGGAATAAAAAAATGAGAGGATAATATGGACTGAGAAACCAAGAAGAACGTGAAGAAGAGTGAAACAAGATCGGGAAACTAGGACGAGGCTGAAAAGCAACAGGAAAAAAAATGCAAATTAGGTTCTGGGATCGTAACCGAGGCCGATACCATGTTAAACTCAGAGAAGATTGAACCAAAAAGACATGTCCTCTCCTGCTGGAGAATTCTTATATAAATACAAATTAATTACAATTTGTTAAGCTGATTTTCAGCCCACTAAATAAGCTAATACAACTGATTATCCTAATTAAGAGTAAGAGAATAATAGTTATAAATTACATATCTTTTGGCATTAATTCTGTTCACAGAATCATGTCTTGAATCTATAGAATTAGTTCCAGAAATTCTCAAATGAAAAATGAATGTAACAATTAATCACATGCTTGAGTTATCAATCATGAGCCATAAAAGTATGCATCCAAAAGGATCCCATTCGCTACTTATACTTTGAAACTTCCTTGGAATGAACACTACCAAAGTTTTATCCACGATACAAACAAACACTACTTTTTTGTTGCTTTCACCCATGTTTAAAAATGTCCACCCCTGTACTTAGTTTTTGATTTCACAGGTGCAAAGAAGTCTCGGGAAGTTGTTTTCTATGTTGTTCGTGACGCGTAAATGGATGGTGATCTCTCAATTCTAGAGGCTGTGGAAGCTACAAAAGACATCTTTGCATGAAATGCAATCCACTTCTATATGATTATTCAGCCAACAGTGCCCGTTAGTCAAGGAAGCACAGATACTTTTAAAAGAGTAATCATGTAACATGTTGCGTGATATGTTGGGATACTTTGAATACTTATAGCTGCATTCTGCAACTTTTTATTTTGAGTTTTTGTCGTTCATTAAGTGTTGACATGATATTATCACAACTATTAATAATGTTGAAAAGATTTATTCATAAGTTAACATGTCATTACTTATCATATAAGAAAAATTCAAAACAAAAGTTTCACTCAAAACAATAGAAAATTTATTAGAAGCCTAAAAAAAATTTAATCATTTATTAAGAACCTTAAACATATTTAAACCTTAATTGTTGAAAGTTTTATAATAATGCATATAAAAAATATCATCATTATTAAATAAACTGTTATTATTATTTACACAATGCTTTATCATCCATTATAAACCATCAATTATGATTTATGTTTACAATTAGACCCAAGTGTTGAGGAAGTATTAAGGTGTTGACATGGCGGTCTTATAATTAGCACCTTGGACTTTTAATAATAGATATGTATTTTACAATAAAAAAAACCTCATTTTAATCAAGAGGCCGAGGATTCTGAAGATCCTAAAACCTAAATGGAAGCACACGAAGACATCTCAAAGAAGAGTCTTAAATCAGAAATCTCTACAGCAATGGAATTAAAATATCTCTCAACCTCAATATCCATCGTCAACTTGTTAATCACACAACTTATTAATCAGCCACTCTAAGAAAACAAAATCAAAATTAGAATAGAAGCACAATTTGCCTCAATAATCTGATCAAATCACCCCAAATATACTATTGTCTTCCAATTGAAGTAATCATGATATTCATTATATATGGAGAAATTCTATTTAGATACAATGTTTAACTTAGCAAGGCCACATCTGAGCAAATGAGAACTAAAATATGGAACTAGCAGCAGAAAAATAATCGACTATCACAAATTTAAAACCTGTAATGGTGATGCCAAATTACCATACATCACAAAGGTCTAAAAGAGAAAGACAAGGGCATATACCAGAAATAATGACTAGATAACCCAAATATCCAATTATTATGAAGATTCTGATAATAAAATACTTTTACCAGGTAAGGATGATAGTTATCAATCCTAAGCAGCTGTTAGTGCAGCCAACCCCAAATAACTTTAGTGGGATGACCATTATATTGAAGAATATAGATACAAGATAAATAATTTATACTATAGATCAAAATAAAATAAAATATTCCAAAACTTAACACATTCATAATTAACAATAAAGAGACAAGTGAAAATAATGTGGAGCATAGAGTAGTTAGAACTTAGAACAAAAACAGGAAAAAGAACAAAGAACCAGAGATAAATATGAATCAGAAGTCAGAATAAAGCAACTCAGTAGACCTGTGTGATCAGAAAGACCTGGACATGCATCAGTGAGCAAATCACCAGAGGACAGTGAGCATTGGATCAGGGGTTGACTCAGTGTTTGCATCAAATGACGAAGGATTTCAAATCCTTTAAAAGGTCTTCTAATGAAAGAAAGAGAGGAGAAATCACAAAAATGTATAAAAAATATTAGTTGAAAAACTAAGAAATTGGTGGCAATAAAGGGAATTTGTCCTTGTACACCATAGTGGTTGTGATTTTGCACAATACTGACCATGACGTGATTGACTTCTTGTAATGGCAACCTACTGTGATGTGACAATTGTTCTCTAACATACTGTGGAATAAGCTTTACAACCTAAACATCATGTTAGATGGATGGAAACTTGGGAGTACATCTAGAGCATTAAAATGTTGAAATTTGAAGCACAAAAAACTAGGAACATAACAATCACAGATGGCAACAATTAAGAAAATTATTAAGACAAACAAATCCATTAACAATATCAAGCATGCTGGCACCCCATATCTGACAATCAACAAGACTATCCTCAGTGAAAAAAAGGTAGCTAAAGATCTAAAACACGCACCAGCATTGCAGCTAAGGATATACTTATGATCAGTCATATATGAAAATATGTCGAAGTCATAACAAACACTTTTTCAGATTTTTCTTTTGCAATAGCTTCCTTAGCCATAACTTTACAGTTAATTATGAGAAAATATATTAAATCAGAGGTACCAGAGACAAAGGCTAAGAACCAATGACTTCATATTTAGGGAAAGACTTATCCTTATATCAGATGATTTTACGGCCGTTCATATTTTTCTACAGAATAGTGACCCAGCAAATCTGATGTATCGATGAATGCAAGAAGAGCGCTTGCAAGATCGAAAAGGGAGGTTAATGACAATGAGAGCTAGATTTGTAGTCAAACTTGCCTCTTTCTCAGTATCAGATTTCTCTATTTTATAAAATTCTATACCCTTTTGACTTTTGAGTCTGTCTCTCTCCATTCTCCAGCTTCAGATAATCACATATAACAATCAACTCTTTAAATCCGCAATTCAACACCAAAAATTCATAATGTCATCCTTCTTCAACAAAATCAATTTATTCATAAACTATATTAATTCAAACATACCAATATCATGGAATCTATTCATAAACTCATAGTAATTATTAACAACGCATTTGGTTTTATAAACTACATAATTCATGTCTACAAGCTGGTCTCAGTGAACTAAAATACAAAAAAAGGGGATTTTTTTTATAACATTACTACAATGCAATGCAACTCTTTTGTTGGCTGGACATGCTTTTTCAAGAAATCAGATAGTGCTATTTTCGTTACATCCCAATACTCTGCATCATGAAGTCACCTGAATAGACTACTAGCATCCAAACACTGGTATTAGGTTCTCCAATAACCGATACAGAAAGAAGCATCAAGCATCACAATTAAAGTTTCTCTTATTACTTACTAGCAGCTACCTATGTGCTCAAGACATAGCAGCCAAACTAGAGAAAATGATTAAGCAATTTCAACACTTTTTTAAGGTGTAGACAAGAACTATAAAAAACTGAATAGGTAAATAACATTTTAAAAGAACAATAAATAGTGTTTTCTATGTTAGCAAAGAACTTGTGATCAGATCAATAATCTTTGAGATTCTTCAACTCAAAACAGCTTTTTACAATAAAGCATGAGGTGGTTTTGGCATTATTCCATCGACGATAATGACAGAAGGAATCACAGACGCACAGAAACAGTTAGACGTAGAAAATATGAGAAAGAAAGAGGTGCAAGTACTACAAACAAAAGTGATGAAGTTGACGGTGAATGTGATGTGTTGGATCAATAATGGTGACCGTGGAGAGAGAGAGTACTGGAGAAACATCAAGTACTACACATAAGACTATGTTGAAGTTGAATTATTAAATTCAAGTACAAATATATCATTATATAGTATTTTTTAAATGTTAATCAGTGCCATGCATCCTTCATATATCAAAGAAAAAAAAATCAGTGTGCCCATTCGTCAGATACTCATTAAAAAATTAAAAACTAAAAATGTATCAAAATGCATTTTCCCGTAATTTTTAAATACACTAACGTATGATTTTTAATATTTTTTTAAATTCCTTAAATAATGTTCTAAGAATATTGGCCCGCAAAATCCTTAAAAATATTAATGTATTTTATTTTAATATGCTTTTAATATAATTGATAAATTGTTTATTTATTATTTTTAATCAATGTTTGTAAAAGTTTGTTGATAAGAGTTTTTTTACAAAGGAAAAAAATAAGAATATTTTTATAACAATCAATCATTATTGGTCTTTGTTTTTTTTAATGTTTTGTGTTTTTGTTTACTTAAAATAACCCAAAAAATTAATTTTTTAAAATGATTTATATATTTTAAATAAGAGGGATGTTTACTAAAGAGAAAAATAACTGATATAATATCAATTTAATGAATACAATGCTTGCAAAATTTCACACAAAATCTAATGAAAAAAATCAATTTGGTAAAGAATATAGACGGTGTCAAGAGTGTGAAACAAAAACTTGTTTCGCACCATGGGGGAGTTTATTTTTTTTTTTTTTTTCTCTTTTTTTAGTTTTTCTTTTTTCTTTTTATTTGTTTCTCAGTTTACCCCTTATCCTAATTCTAAACCTATGATTTTTGTCGTCACCAAGAATGGTCTCATCCATTGTTCATCTTCCACTCTGACCAAATCATCCACGAACACTTGTCTCTTCCAACAATTTCTGGCACATTGCATTGCAACCAAACGATTTTCGATGCCTACTATTTTACTTTTTTTTCGTTTTTCCTCTTTTCCTCAAATTGTGTTCTTCCCTCCTCTTCGACCACAAACATTGACACACAAACAAATGCATATGGATATGTTGAAACCCAGATCAAAAAATGCAAGTGAGTATGTTGAAACCCAGATAAAAAAATTGCATGTGGGTATATTGAAACTAAAATCAAAATTCCGTGAGCTTGTTCCATTAACGACACATTTTCTCAATTCTCAAGCACCAACAGTTTTGGATCTAAAAAAGAGAATCAAATCTTGGATATAAAATCAAAACAGAGAATCGTCACCGCGATGTCCATTGATGGTAGAGAAGATTTAGATGCGTGAATATCTGGATGTCTTTCATTTTTGTGGCCTGATTCAAATTTGTGATTTTTTTTGTCACGATATTTGTTTTGTGTTGTGGGGTATAATTGTGTTGGTGAGGGAATGAGGAATTGGTGTTTGGGAGCAACGCGAATGTGGTGGTTGAACAAGGAGGAGCGTCGTCATAGGCCACAACGACGATAAAGAAGGAGATAAGAAAAAGAGATGACAGGTGATGGTAATTGGTAAATCGGAAAATATGAATGAAGAAAGAAAATAGAAAAAAACTCATCCATCTTTTAAAATTAATATATCTGACGGCCTGCGTGACTTCGCACAACATGAAATGAGTTTGCATTTCTCACGCTAAACACTGCCAAGAATATAAATCAGATACCAAAATTCGTTGGATGAGAACCTAACGTAAATTGACCGACGAATCTCCCCTTACTTTTTCTTTCATCTATTGGATCTGTCTAACGTAAGTTGACCAACGAATTTCCCCTTACTTTTCGTTCATCTTTTGAACCTGCCTATAAGAAAGGGGATTGAATTATGTTTTTAGAAATTTAAGTTTTTCTTTAAAACAAATACACGTTTATCATTTGATACGAGTTTTGATAAAAACAAATAACATATAGAGCAAAACATTTAATATGAGAAAATAGATCTAAAAATAAATTTAAACCCTTTGTCACTTGAACATTATGGAAAATAATAAATCAAGAACACTTCATAATTTATAGTGGTTTGTCTTAATTATCAAGACTACATCTGATTCTTAGTAACTCACAAAATTTCACTAATTTATCAAAAGTTACACATATTCTTGATTGCTACTTTTGGCTCTTACAAAGACAAGCTCTATCTCAAGCTTGATTTTAACTCAATATTCTTTATACCAAGTCATTGGTGGCTCTAAACACATCAATAAGATTTGTTGTAAGTTTGCATAATGATTAAGAGATGGTCGTCTTATAGATAAATATTACATTGCACACTTTAGTCTTTTCTCTTAAGATTTATAAAGTGTTTTGAGAGGTTTTATCTATATAGAGATTTATAGAAAGCTTTACCAGAAATAATGAAAAGATATTTTGCAAGTTGATTCGTGTCTTGTTTCTTCAGGCTACTTCTTTGGCAGATGAATTGTGGCCATTGAAGCATTTGATTCTTGCATTAAATGCATGTCATTTTTTCATGTAGAGTCTATGATTATAGGTTGACATATCAATCACTTTAGCAAAATAGTCATTTCTTTCATACGTCTTTTGATGAAAATCAACACTTTTAAATCATGAACTTTATTTATTCTTTATAGGACCTTGACATATTCTAGAAAAACATTTTATGCAAAATATAATTTCAGATGTAGAGTATTAAATGAATGTCTTAAATGCAATATTTAATGTTATGTCAGATCGTGTTTATGAGATATTGTCTGAAAGCATCAAATGTAAAAATACAAATTATTTGTATTTATTTACATTTAATCAAAATAATTATGAGTCATGATTTATCTTTAAGACATAAATATCTTTTGAGTTAACATAATATATCAAGATAATTTGTTTGATTTTATAAGATAAATAATCATATTATGAAAATATATGTAATCATATTTAGTAGGAAGAAATTTATCAAACTAATTGAACTTATAATTAATTTTTTCCAATCAAGACTTATATTTAGATTTTTACTCATCGAATGAGTTTTAATTAAATTATTTATAATAGAAATGATAGTTATATTTAAATTTAAAGAATATTTTCAAGAAGATGTAAAAACACAAGTACATAATGTTATGATTGAAAAGAAAAAATGGAACATGAATTGTGACTTGTAAGCAAGGGGTATAATATCCAAAGAAAAAAAGAAAAGGAAGAAGCAAAGGGAATAGTGTATATACGCAAAGTAGTATACAGTAAACGTGAGAGGGGGAAGTGTAGTTTGGTGATATTTGGTGGGGTTGGAGGGGCAGTTGTCATAAATTCCCCTGAATACAAGGCAGAAAGAAAGATATAAATTATTGTATTAATACATGTTTAGTTTACAGATAAATTATTATGATGAGTGTTTTAAAGTTAATTAAACCGATAAAAATAAAATAAATAGAAAAGAATTCTGATCAATTTACTACATCACTTTGGTCTCAAACATAATTAAATTTTTTTTTTTAAGGAGAACCAAAGATGCACTGATTTGTTGAGAAGAGAGAGGCAATGCAATATTGCAATATGGTTTGCAAGAGGGAGTGAGTTAGATGTTGTAAGAAAATGGAATATATGTGATAAAGTAATAATAATAATGGAAAACACAACATTAACAATCCACATCATCATTGCATCACCCTGGTGCTCATCTCATCATTCACAGCTTGCATGCTCCACCTCACTTCACACTTCATGTCTGTGTTCACTCTCTCATCTCATCTCAAACTCAACTCAACTCAACAAACAACCAAACAAACAGTACCTAACACCACACCATCCATTCCTGAATCCACTACCATTGAACAAACGCATACATAATGCGTTCTCGATCTCGTTATGGCTTCGGGATTTCCCAAATTACCCTCAGACTGATTATGTTGTTGTTTTTATTTTTTGCACGCGCGGTGTCGGGTCTGAACCTCACCGCCCTCCTCTCCACCGTGCCGGAGCTCTCCCAATTCACCTCCCTCCTCGCCTCCACCACGCCCCTTGCCGCGGATCTCTCGGACCGCTCCTCCCTCTCCATTCTCGCCGTCCCCAACGCCTACCTCGCCTTCGACGACCACCTCTCCCGCCACCACCTCTCCCCAGCCGCCCTCGCCGACGTCCTTCGCTACCACGTCCTCCTCCAGTTCCTCTCCTGGTCCGACCTCCGCGCCCTCCCCCCCTCCGGCAAGCTCATCACCACGCTCCTCCAAACCACCGGCCGCGCCACCGACAACTTCGGCTCCGTGAACCTCACCCGCGACTCCCAATCTGGCGTCATCTCGATCCGCTCCCCCGCACCGTACTCCCCCTCCAACGCCACCATCCTCTCCCTCGTCAAAACCCTACCGTACAACGTCACCATCTTCGCCGTCAATTCCCTCCTCATCCCCTTCGGCCTCGACCTCATGGCCTCCGAAACCCGCCCCAACATGGTCCTCAACATCACCAGTGCCCTCGTCAACGGCCACAACTTCAACGTCGCCGCCTCCATGCTCGCTGCTTCCGGCGTCGTCCAGGTATTAGATATATACTCAGTGGATTTAATCTAATTAGTTAGTACTTTTTCATTATCACATTACTACAAGTGTGAATGAATTCAATATTTAATTAATTAATTAATTAATGAACTAATGAAATTTACTGATTATATATCCGATACTAGGAATTTGAAGCGGACGAGGGTGGTGCCGGAATCACGCTCTTTGTCCCCGTCGACGAGGCATTCGCGGATCTCCCTCCCTCTGTTGCTCTTCAGTCTCTTCCTGCGGATAAGAAAGCCGTTGTTCTCAAATTCCACGTGCTCCATTCGTATTACCCTCTTGGTTCTCTTGAATCAGTTGTTAACCCCTTTCAACCTACCCTTGCTACTGAGGCCATGGGTGCTGGCAGCTTCACGCTCAACATTTCCCGCGTGAACGGCTCTGTCGCCATCAACACCGGCATCGTTCAGGCCTCAATTACGCAGACCGTGTTTGATCAGAACCCTGTTGCGATTTTTGGGGTTTCCAAGGTTCTCTTGCCTAGGGAGATTTTTGGGAGAAATCCGATTGTGTCCACCAAGCCTCTTGATAACGCTCCTCCGCCGGATGATGACGCTTTGTCACCCGAGAATTCACCGGGATTTGATGGACAGCCCTCACACCTATCTTCGCCGCCGGGGTTTCGTGAAGATGTGAGGTCTCATGCTGGTGGTTCTGGTGGTTCCTTGAACTTTGTTGTTCTTCTTTGCTGTATAGGATTGTATTTTGTGGTATAGAATTATTGATTATTAAATTTTTTTTGTGGGGTTTTGTTTTAATTTTCTCCACCTTCTGTACACGGTTAATTGCATTATTAGGTTGCAAATGCAGCCTTTTTTCTTTTTTGTTTTTTTCCTATTGCTTCTTAGTTATCTTCTTTACGATTTATTATAAATTTTTTGATGTTAATTGTGTCATTGATCTAATAGTTAGTGTAATTAAGGAGTTCAATGCTGTTTATCTGCTTTTGTTGTCCCCCCCCCTGTATTTGGATATATACAATGCACTCCAATTTTTGTAAGGGTTAGTTGAATAAGCCCTATCACCTTGTTTTAGACATAATTCCTGTTTCAGAATTCCGATGAGTGTGACTTTCCATATTGTTATCCAAACCGTTTTACGTGTTAATACCTGCCAGGTATTGTGCGAGTGATCTTATGCTGACAGGGTGCCTTGCAGAGTAGCTAATTTCGTTTGGTGCAGGAGTTTGTGCTGCTTGCTTGTTACTGTTGTCTTACACCTAGATGACCATCAGGTAGTTCCTTCTTTTTTAAACCACAACTGTGTATTACTTAATTAGTATTAACCTGTAATTTGGGGTTGCAAATCTGAAAATAATGTCACAAAATGCAATTTAAATCATAGAATTATTTGTAAGAAGAAAAGCAATAAATTTGATGTCAATTGTTATACTTTCCTATAATGTGCTGAATGTATGGAATTGATTTGTAGCTTTTTCAGAGTTTATAGAATTTTTGGCTTTAGCTTTGTCTTATAGTTATAGTATGATCTGTGAGTATCTTTTGCTGGTTCCCTTTTCACTCTATACAGGAATGGATTTCTTGTTTTTACAACTTAATGGTGAATCATCCATCATTTGTTTTAAAATACTTAATTGCAATGATCCAATTTCAAATAGATTGGGCGTCTTGTGTATATTAGATGATCTGATAGAATTGATGTGTTAGGAAATCTGAAACTGATCAAATTTATATTATGCTGCTAGCTTTATCTGTTGTCATGGAACGTACTACTTGTTTCTTCCATAGTTATCAATCCCGGATAGCGGAGCGGTCGCCCTCAAAACTGGGATAGCGGGATGACCGCTATTCTAATGTTTTTATATATGTATTAAGAAATTTATAATATAAATATATAAGCTGAAAAAGAGAAATATAACTAAAAATTCATGTGACATACTTCACAAGGTTCAGTCTACATTAATGGTTTTTTGTTTTTTTATAAGAAAAAACCTAAAAAAACTAAGCAATTAAAAAAGAGCACAGACACCACTTATGGACTTATGGATTATTATTTACAATTTATAAATTATAAAAAGTAAATTACATTATAACAAATTACTCTTGCACAAATATGTTCTTGTACTGAAAAATTTATAATATTTCTCTCTTGAAAACTAAATTACATTAAAACATATCACCCATGCCATGAATTGGGCCTCATAAAAAACACAATGGGTCGGGTCATCCTGATGTGTTTTGAAGTTGATCATATAGCAGAAAACGACAACGTTCATGAGCCTCAATTGGTGAAGTAAGAATAACGAGGTGACGAGGCGAGAACATTCCCATGTAGCGTGGAGAAGCAAGGGCTCCTCGCGGGCCCCAGTAGCAGCTCTGATGTCCGTCGTTCATCTTCTGGCACAGGTACTCCTTCACCGCATGCAACCCCTGCTCCACCACCTCCGGCAGCGGCGAACTCAGAGGGTTCCCTTCCACGCTAATCTTCTGCAGCTTCTTCAGGCATCCGATGGAGTCCGGCAGGGCCCTGATCTTGTTGTAGCTAACGTCGAGTTCCACGAGGGATAAGAGGAAACCCACAGAGTAGGGAGAGAGTCCACGAACGGTGACAGAAACCAGCAAAGACGCTAACGAACGGGAACGGCTATCAATGGCCGTCGGAGAAGCAAGCTTGAAGGAGGGGCTGATGACGGTGAACGAGGTGAGCCACTAGCAGAGTAGCAGTCGTGAAGGAGCGAGAAGGGAGAAGAGAAGACAAGCAAAGTGTGCGTCATAGCCTCGCACAGAGAATCGCGGACGCGTCACCGCAATCGCGCGCGCTCTGCTACCCCTTGTCGCGGCCGGAATAGCCGCAACAGTAAAACGCACCGCTACTCTACCCATTGTAGCGGCACATGTCCGCTCTGCTCCGCTCCGCCCCGCTGTGATCCCGGGCGCGACGACCGCTATTGATAACATAGGTTTCTTCTTTATCAATGATTCTGTGTTCTTATTGAATTAACTTGTGGTTTTCATTGTTTGCTAACATATTATAGAATTGAGGACTAAAATTGGAGTGACTGTAGATTACAGAATATGAAGTTTCGAGAGTTGTGCTGCAAGTGTGTTGCTAGTAAAAATCTGAGATGGCTAGAATTCATGCAATGAAAGCACGATTTTATGGATTCTTAATAAGCATGAAGTTTTCCTTATCCTTATTTAGATATTGAAAAATAAGTGGAGATGATATGGTGCTGGTGTTGTGAAGTTTGGTTTTGAAAGGAGTGAAGGAGCATATTGATTGAGCCTTTTGAGGATATTAATATATTGAAAGGAGGTTCAGTAAATCTTTTTATTTAATGTTTTTTTCTTTTGTTATAAAACGTGGATTTAGTTGTGTATTATCTGCTTATGCTGAAGCCAGAGTCCTACCACATACATAATCTTTATACAGTTGGGATCACCAGATGCCACTGGCTTCTTTGGTCTGACTATTTCCTTTTGGGTTATTGATGTTCCCGTAATAGGATAGGTAGTTTTTTTGTGTGAGATTGATTTCCACCTAGTTCAAAAATTTAGGGAAGAAATAGAAGAGAACATGGAAAAATTTAAATGAATGATTTTTCAATTAAAGCATATCTGATTGGAAGATTTGATGTTATTGGTGCAAAACCCAGAAGCCAAATGTCCTACCACCTACATCTTTAGTTGGGATCACCATGCCACAAGCTTTTGTGGTGTATAACTATTTTCTTTTGGAGTATTGATGTTGCCAGTATTGGATGAGTCATTTATTTGTTGGGGTAAATAGTTATTTTCATCCCTGAAAGTGTGTTGCGTTGACAAATCCGTCTTTGAAAGATGAAAAAACAAAAATTAGTTCTCGAAAGTGTAAAAAGTGAGACAAATCTGTCTCACTCTTAACTTTCGTTCGTTAACTTTAGAAAACTCACCTACATGACAAGTAGGGACAAAAATATCACGGAATTGATGCTTACATGGACATATGGGCTAAGGTTATTGACAAATACATTCATAAATTCAACAATTTATTGATATTTTCGTCCTTCAATTATATAATTTAGTGATAAATATGAAATATTTAAACCCAATTGGTTGATATTAGTAACAAGATACATGCACTAACAACACATTAGACTTAAAAGTTTCTGGTTTTATTAAAATGAAAATGTTTTCAAATAAGCATTTCTATGTTTGGAAGATTTGATGTCATTGTGGCAAAACCCAGTTGCAACCCTTGCCTTAATTATGTACATCTTAAAAGTAAGTTTTTTTTATTTTTATTAATTTTGGTTGCTTCGTCTACTGCAAAACAAGGAAAGTATCATCATGACACTACATAACTCTAATGGTTGATGGCTGTCTGTTTCCTTTCTTGTGTTTTGTGTTGTCCTGATAATATGCTGTAATATCATATGTAATCTTTACAAAGTTTATTTGAACGTGATGCATTTTGGAGGTAGTTTGGGCTATATATTGGTCACTTCTCTCAAGGTTGATTATTGTTCAACTGATAGGAATGTTATGCGCTTGTGGAGTTTACTTTTGGCTATTAAGAGTAACATCATCTGCGTCTTTCATTTTCTTAAAATAATTTAATGGTTGTATAATGAGTAACTAATTTTAACCATTAGATTTCATGGAAATCAATTGTTAGGATGAAAAATAATTCTTCTAAAGTTACTTTCGGAGTAATTTGATCCCTCCTCTTTTATATAGTTGGACTTTATCATATGAAGTGTGTTTCTGTTTTGTGTTTTACTAATTTAGCTTGGAAGGATTACTCATCCTTCGCATTTGTATTCTATAATTCTCAGTTCTCACACTAAAAAAGTATCTTCAGTTTGTGTGACAGTGACACAAACATAAGGATTTGGATGGATTCTGCCTCTGAGCTTAGGAAGTCAAATTCATGAATGGCTCCAAGAATACAAGTGGTAATGGCTTGTTTGTGTGTTCAAATATTAAGAAATTTTTGACAGAATGATAAGCCTTTTTTTTTACGTAAATGATAAGCCATTGTTAAAGTGCTATATTTTGGTCGTTTGATTAAGCCAAGTACGGAAATACCAGCTGGAGTTAGCATTGTCATGTTTTCAGGACGTAGAATGGCACCTATGGTCAAGATAAAGATACTGAAAAGAGAATTAAATTGACCAGACTGAGCAGAACCATATTTATATTTATATAAAAAAAAGGGCAGCAGAAAACCATGACTCCTTAAAAACTATATGTGGGCCATTTGGAAAAACTGTTTTAGTTCATGATTTTACCAAGTCAGAAATTAAGATAATTGACCCATGTAAATCAGACATGAGTTTTAAAGTTTGGTATTGTAGAAGTAAACAAATTTATTATGCATAATAATTCATTTGTGATGGGATAAATATATAAAATTTAGTACATAATTTTTTTCTCATAAAAGAAAGGATGATACTAGCCACAGGTATCACTCTATTCATCTATTCAGTTTCACTCCTTTTTGGTTTTAAGCTAGACATATATATTGGCTGATTTTTAAAAATAATATAAATTAAATAATTAATTTGATATTTGGGGTGATTTTGAAACAAATTGGGAATCTGGTGCACTCAAACACGCCTGGTTTGGGCATGTTTAATCACGCCTAGATGGGGTGTGTTTCACTTGATCGTGACACGTGTCAGGGATGCGCAGTGTTGAGCGAACTTCGAATGATCATAACTTTTGACTGGAATGTCCGATTGAGGCGAAATCGGTAGTCAAATGCTCGAAATTGAGAGAAGAAGGCCTGGGAAAATCTCCAAAGGGGATTTGGTCAACTATTTTTTTTTTCCAAAAAACGCTTCTAAGTGCTTCAAAATTAGGATTTAAGATTCAATCATCCAAAAATTTTCTTTTTGTCTACTTTTTTAATTATTTAATTAGTTAATTTAATGTTATTTTTTATTTTTTTAATTAATTCTCTGAATTTCGAGCGTTTTGATATATCGTACACCTCCATCGGACATTTCTATCAAAAGTTATGACTGTTTGAAGGACATATCGTTCACCTAATTTGGGCTATGACCGTTTGAAAGACATATCGTACACTTAATTTGGGTTAATTTTTGGCAGACATTACGATGTAAAAATAAAAACATCAACTTAAATAATCATGGGTGAATTAAAAATTATATGCATATTTAATTATATACAGTAATTAATTTGAACAACAAAGTTAATAAAAAATTAGCTCAAATTAAGTAATTTTTTTTTGGTATATTTATTTATCAAAATTATACTGTAAATATTTAAACGTTTTCAGTTCAAAAAAATTAAAAAATCACAATATTGTGGTCGCAACACATTTTAAAAAAAACACAATATTCTATAAAAAAGTGTTAACGACTGAATTAGAGACCAAATTAAAGACGAATTTTTTTAAAAAAATCCAATATTCTGTAAAAAGTGTTAGCGATGGAATTAGAGACGGATAGAGACACGTCCAATTTGGACATGTTTGAGTACACCAAATCTCCAAATTCTTTCTAAACTATCCCAAATGTCAAATTAATTATTTAATATATATTATTTTTTATAATCAGCCCATATATATTGATTGCATTTAACGGTTGAAAATTAATTCTATATTATATATATTTTTAACATCAAATATCAGTTGGGCATTTCAACAGTTAGTAAATGTCTTTTAGGCTCTATTCAGTGAATAAAAGATTATGATTAAAATATATTTTTTGTTTTCATAAATATGAAAAAGTTTTGAATTTATTTCTATAAAATTTTTTAGTATGTTTTTCATTCTAAAAAAATTAAAATATGTTATTTTTTGTCCAAAGAATCCAAACATATGCCCATTGCCTTTTTTTTTATATTGATTAAATATACAACTTATGCACTCTGCACATTTTACATTGGTTATACATAATGTTTAACCAGCATAAAAACTTATCATTGTATGTCTGGATTTATCTAACCTAAATTTGTACAAAATAATGACACATTTTCAATTTTATGAAGAAGAAAAATATACTGAAAATTTTACAGAAAAAAATTTAGAACATTTTCATCCGAAGACAAAAAAAATTAACGAAAGATTATTATATCCCCACATATAGAAATGGTGTTCCGGGGACCACATACTCAACTGGCTCACCTTATATGTGGCGGAGTATACCCTATTAATAACTCCAAAAATCAGTGGAGTGGAGTGCATTTGCACTTGTTTATTCTGAAGTTAATTCAAAAGCAGTAAAGTTAAGTGAAACTAAATTGGGAATGGTAGTTTGATATTTAATACATTTTCCAATTTCCAATTCGATTTCCTTGCTTGGCAGTTATGTCCCGTATTATATTGATATGGTCCTCCTCTTTTATGGTGATTTACTATGTCTTTCTTTTGGATGGACATACAACGTCTGAAGAGAAGAGAAGAAAGCTGACAAAGCAGCATACTTTGGGGCCATTGTAGCCTCCTTTGCAAGTCTATCCGCTGTTAAGTTTCCATCTTGTAGTTACAGCAGCTTTAATGATGTGTGGACTTGGAGCCTTTTGTATGAGGTAATTATGCGTAGTCTTCAAGTAAAGCCAGTGGGGTTAGTTGCCGTACTTGCTGCAAGCAGCTTTTGGATCTCCTTTTTGAAACCCTACATTTACAAACAAGAAGAGATATGTCATAAATTTAACCACTAGTCCACTACTTCACCAGGATGATTCATACTGCCCCCCAATAACCATAAGGTGTCACATAAGTGACTAGTAGTTTAGGTTTTTCAAGTATTCCATCTGCCAATATACGAATAGAACAACACTAGTGCATAAAAGAATCACTCCTCCTTAGTTCTTAAGTGATACTCTATTAATAATCTGATGTGATATGATTGATAGATAATCTTGTCTTGTGAGTATGTGAGCAGAAGTTTGATTCTAAATTTGTGTATGAAAAAATATCTTTTTGAGAGAAATCAATTCTTTAAATGATTCCCAATATTCGAGGAGTTAATCATTGATTTTGAATCGAGGGATATCCGAGTTTAACAAAAAAAAAGCCTTGATACTCTATTTCTTGAGAAGATTAGTCCAATGGTTTTCAGCTATACTATAGAACTTCTCATAGGTCCAATCCCGAGTATTTGAGGCGTTAGTCTTTGATTATCAGTCGAGTGATACTCGAGTTTACCAAAAATAAAAACGTTGATACTCTAATTCAAAAGATTAGTCCAATGGTTTTCGCTTGTAGAAATACTCATAGGTTCAATCCTGAATCAAAAACAAAAATACTGGTCCCCTCGCAACCCTTGTGGCTTGGAATCTGAACGTTTATCTGCAATATGCAATGATGGGGGTAAATATAAAATCACTCCAATGCCTAACAAGACAATGCATGCTGTAGATACAATGTTTGGATTAAAAAGCTAACACAACCTGAAAATACGTGATATCTTTCAGGGAGGGAAGCAATACACCCTCTTATGATTGCATATTATGGGATAGACATATCATTGGGCAGAACATGTTCCTTGTGTTACAAGAAGGTCTTCTAGAATTTGGGTAATGGAATTGGACTCTGCAAAAAAAATAAAAAATGAATGACTAGATAGATAGAGTGAGTTTGGTGGGTCAAATTGATAGTGTAGATTAGACAGAGAGGACTATGTTGTAGATTGGATCTTTTTTGCATAAGGCAACTACTAGGTAGGACTTGGTTGATCACATCGAGATACGTTCCAGCTTGTGAGATGATTCAATCAATCTGAGAGTGATTGAAAATGACTTCATATACGTGGTCCTGTCTCTACACTAACTCGAAAAGGATATGGAATTTGGATTTACTGCAGTTAATTTTCACGCATTATCCTTGCGTTATTAAGATGCAAGGATTGAAATATTTTCTTTTTATATTTTATTAGTATAGGTTGAAAAATAAAATGAAGGGAGTCCGTATCCCCCAAAAAGCTTGAAATTAAACGCAAGGTAATGATATATAGATAGTATATACCTATATATAAATTTGATCGGGTTAGGCAAATTGAATAATGAATATACCCATCTGAAAACGGAAGTATGTTGTGCATATATTATGTTAGCTATATGCTTGTGTTCTAAGAATAAGAGGGAATAACTAATGCTGAATAAGATTGAAATTTCATTATTGACTTCTGAAATGGTGGACTAAACCCAAATATCATCATTCCAGAGGCTCTTTTGATCTTCATGGCCAACCCTCTAAGTAACATGATTTTTTATCTTCGCTAAAATCTTGCAACATTTCTCTAACCATTTGTTTTAGTACTAAACTTGATAAGCATATATTACGATTTCAGGATGTTTTTCCCCTCTGAACGAACTAATATGTTTCTTTCGTTGGAATAACCCTTAATAGGCATAACAATGGAAAAAAATGCATGTATTAAAGAAATGAAAATGAGGGATGCAATCAAATTTATATGTTTAAATAACATGCCAATCATATTAAAACGGCGAATCATTGGGTGTGTAATATTTGCAAATGGTGTAAATCATGTTCGATTACCAGTTACACTATCAGTTCTTTTTTCACATTTTTCTTGTCCTTACAATTTTATGTACTGTTAGATTGTATTGAGTAGAATCACTAGGATCAGCCTAGCAGTGGTTGGTTGGATAGATGCATGACGACTTAGGTTTGATCTTCATTATCACCATTGCATACCAAAAAAAATTGTAGTTAGTAAATTTATGAAAAATTCAAATAGAACTTTCTCACTTGCCTACATATAGTTCTAATGGCTCTACTACTAATGTTGTTTGGACTTTCTATTTTTAAAAGAAAAAAGGTATTGAAATACCTTTAAAAGGTCATTAAACATGCTTCTGAATTCATGTTCTTTGTTTTTTCATCCCCTTTGCTGGTGATGATAATACTACTCTGTTGGTATCACTTTCTATTTTAGCCTCAAGCAACATATTCCACTTCAACATGTTTCCAAAAAATATATTTGTGTGTAACACTTGGTATTTGTTTTGTTAAATCCTTGTAATACAAGACTGAGACTCTGAGAGACTGAGTTATACTGAACACATATCAACAGGTAAAAAAAGGTTAAAATATAAAACTATTAAATGTACAATGTTATCAAACGAATTTCTCCTAAAAAAAAAACATATACCTGAGTTATACTGAAACACATCATCAGGAAAAAAGGTTAAATTTAAACCTATCAAATGTACAATGTTATCAAACGAGTTTCTCCTATAAAAAAAAAACATATACCTGATAAAAGTATATGTGAAAGGGAGAAACTCATTTGAGGTGTATGATGTTAATTGTAGCAGTTTAGTAAGTTTCAGGACTAAGGATGGTCCTCTGGAGTGAGATTCAATTCGCCGTGACAGGCTGGCTAACCGTCCACATATACGCGAACAACATCCACTATTTTAGCGTGACATATAGGACATTTTCCACTGTTCCATTGCAACTCATTGGCACACTTGAGACATGTACACATGTGTCCACACCTGTAATAAAGTTGGTGATAACATGAGTGCAACTTTTCTATGGAAATGGAAATAAATAATTTCTAGCAACATTGTTTCATTCAGAGGCAACTACCTGTACAAAACTGAGTCAACTTTCATCTCATAGCAAATGCAGCAGTTGCCTTTCTTTGGAGTCCTGTCATTGGACTTCTTTTCTACTTTTTTAACTGTAATGGCGTGTTTACATTGCATGACTGAAGCTATTAAGAGGAAAATACAGTGAGAATCGAAATAAAAAATTATAGAGACTTTATTGTTCACATTCAGCTTCAACACAACACGGGTAATGTTGCAAAAAACAAAGGATAGGACAGAAAATGAATAAAAGTAAATTTGTAATTGGTATGCAGTTGAAGGCATTTTCTTGCATTAGTAGCGACTGAAGTAGAAAACTTGTGTTAGACAATTTTGTTTGATTTTCCTTTTGGATGAAGCGAAATCTTCTTTTCTGAACTTGCAGAATGATTGAATTTCAACCAACATAGTGATTGTGTTAAAAGATAACCTTGTGGAAGACCCTGAAACTTGTTTGAAAACAATGTTTACATTTTCAAATTTATTTGAAAATTTATGTTGTTAGAAATTCAAGTTGACATTGCCAGCACGAAAATAGTTAGTTAATATTGACACCTCTTTTCCTTTGTTCTGGAATTTTTGAAGAACATGAACTTCTTAAATGATGCATTGACAATTTTTCACTAAGACACTCACATTGACACAGTTAAAAATGTATAGAAATGAGCACAAAGCCACAAACCTGTTTGAACCTCTTGTTTAATAGATTGTTGGAATTCCATCTGCATTTTCATGCAGCCCTTCATTGATTTCCTTAGCTCAGATATCTCACTATAAAGTTGCTCCATATGCCCTCTCAAATCATATATGAGTTCCATTTCCTGCAAGCACAACAGTTTTGAGTTTAGTAAGAAATTTAGGAGCCTTGTACTCATATATACATATCAAGATAATACTAAATGCGAACTCACAATTGAATGATGATTGGTGGATGAAGAGTGCCGACTTTCCGAATAGAAAGATTGAGATTGATAAGGTTGTGGGGATGAAGAAATAACTCTATCAAAATCATCACCAGCTTCGTTGTCCCTGTAACTCCATGATGAGGATCGATTAGAATAATCGCTGACTTCATGATATGAACCACTTATCAAGCTCTCCTTCTCATGCTCCTTTTCATGCTCCTGCTCCTGCTCATCTGTATTATCCTCCTCTTCCTCATCCTGATTTCTACTCTCCTCTTCTTCCTCCCTCACGTTTCTTCCATCTTGAGAAGCTCTTGTAGAATGCAAGCGTTCTTGTAAAAATGCCATCAATCCTTGGCTGTCTTCCTCAAGGTCTTGACTATTGACTAGATGTGCTTGTGTCCCCCTATGAGATTCCATCAATCTATCCATTCTACCCCGGAAGTCACTAGAAAGGAAACTTGACACTGTTCTTCTGCAAACATAATTTACTAATATTCATATCAATGAAGTTTATACTAATATTTATGCAATTGAAATGTCTTTTTAGTTGACATTCATGGGAAATTAACAGAAGATTGTATACCTTTCAAGAAGCCTCCGTATATCCTCATTTTGAGTACCAGTTTCTAGCATCTCTCTATACCATGCTTGCCTGCACTCTTCCCAATAGCTTCTAGGCCTAGAAATTTCACTGATCCAGTCATAATTAGTTTCATAACAATTCTGGTCAATTTCCTCTACCTCTTCCTCCATCTCATCATCATAACTGCTTTCAGCATAGTTCTGATTACTTGCCTCTTCTACTGTCTCCTCATAACTGGTTTTGGCATGCTGCTGGTTACTTTCCTCTTCCTCATTCACTGTCTCATCGTTACTGCTTTTAGCCATAGCACTCTGTTGGTTGCTCATCTCTGCCCTATCTGTGGTCGTCTCATTTAGATTTGAATCAATCGTGGATGTAGTTGTCTCAGTAGTTTCTCGAGAGTCATTTTGTGGAGCCTGGAGATATGAACTTGGATGAGCTTCTTCTGTGCTATGATCTACTCTAGTCTGCGATGCTGAATTTTGTGTGAATTCTGTGGCATGATTGGCATTGCCGTGACCTTTCTTGTTGGTTGTGTCTTTGCTGAGTTGATCAGTGGTGGCAGCGCTATCCAATTGTGTGGTTTTGTTTACTGTCTCCCTTTGATAACTTCTTGGATTAGCTATTTCGGTCTGGACTAGAGTTCTAAGTTCAGCTCCACTGCTAAATCTTTCCCTGGATTTTATAGAAACAGTTGTCATTTAATATCTTTCGCAGAAAATTAATTAAGATGTATCTTGCTGTGTTCATTTTACAAAAGACCTAAGATTGTAGGCATTACAAGAACGATAAGCATTTATGAGTTGAAGGATCAAATGCTCCAACATAAAATAGCAGAATCTTGGTGACATTTATAGATAAGAATTGGTGCATATAATAAATGCAAACTATCAGTATCTTGTGCACCTTGGTAGTGGGGGGTCGCATGATATACTAGATGAATGAAATGTTATTGAAAAATCAAACAGCTATAAAAGGAAATTCTTGATCCAACTGGCATTTATACTCTTCTTAGCTCTCATCCCGTTCCTTCCTAAATTCCACTCTATGCAATAAAATCTTTAACAGTTTCGGAACTCAGACAAATAGATAGTCCCTGAGTATAAATAGACATTTAAACTATCCACTTCAATGCATTTTCCCACCACCTTGAAATTCAATGAGTTTCTTTTAGACAAGGTAAATCAATAGGTGTGGCTGTTGGTTATATCACAGGAATTCACTCGACTGCTGAAAGAGTATCAAATCACAAAAGGAACAAGAAAGTTTACACTTGACTTGAAATTATCAAACCTTAATTGCATAATTGCAGATCCATGTGGCTGTCTGTTGTTTACTTCAGATGCTGTTGATTTCTGGCCGGACTGATCATTAGCTGCCACGCCACGTTGCAATAATTTAAGACGAAGCATTGCCTGCATTCATGCATTGAAAAAAAATCATAATCAGAACTAGTAAAACGTATAAGTCATAACAAAATAAAAGAAGAACCACCCTTTGATTATTTTTTCACCTGAATGCGACCTCTTTGTGGGAACTTGGAGACTGCTCCACGCTCTATCAGGTTGTTAAGCTCCCCAAGCCTGTCATTCTCCATCTGTGCAAGTAAATCAATGTACGCTTGGCGCCCTCTAATTCGCAAGGAACAATTAACTCTCTGGTTCTGCTCCGAATGTTGTTGACTACATTCACTCTCTCTACAAGGAGAACCTGTCACGCTGCTACCATACCCTTCATGTTCATTGTCATCAGCAAAGGAAGGTGTTGGGCTCT
This sequence comes from Glycine latifolia, assembly GCA_013407115.1. Taxonomy (NCBI): domain Eukaryota; kingdom Viridiplantae; phylum Streptophyta; class Magnoliopsida; order Fabales; family Fabaceae; genus Glycine; species Glycine latifolia. Next base: position 4,854,716 of record CM023949.1, read on the forward strand.
GATTCTGGCTTGTAGAAGTTAGTTTCTTTATGATGTCAGCAACCCTGACCCTGTCACTCTCCGACCTGCGGCTTGGCGAAAGGGACTGATCAATAGATTCCCAATCAGGGAACGAAGAAGATGCAAATGATTCTTCGTTCCCTGAGGGTCCATCAAAGCATTGTTCCTCCCCAGAGAAAGCATTAGCATTCTCATTTATGGAAGAAGAGGTCGAACCAATCCTCTCCCTTGGCGTGTTGGGTTTGGAGACACTGAATTGGTTCAGCCTCTTCTCCCATATCTGAACAAGAGAAGAGGCACCACCTCCATTTCGAGTTTCCGAGAAGGAGGAAGACTCCTCCTCGGAGGAACTAGAAGTCCTTGGAAGCATGTCATTGTCATCCATCGACAACAACTCCGCCTCATTCTCCAAATTCGACACCATATGGCGAGCCTGCCTCGAGGCCCATCGATCGAGAAGGCGCGAGTGTCTCGGGCTGATCAACGAGGCCAATGAGGTTTCGTTGCTGGCGACATTGCTGTTGTTAATAAAGGGGTTGGCTCGTGTTATACGAAGCCTCTCTAGCTGGTTGTTTTTTGGAGCCTTCCGCTGGTTGTTGATGCTGCTGCTGTTGTTTTCATTTTCATTTGCTGTCGAATCAGAAGACACAGCCATGCACGTGTTAAGGTCCATCACAAAGTTCTTCATGTTTCTTTGGAAATTAGCATGATGATGATGATGATACGTGCTCTTCACGTTACTGCTTTCCCTGCTGCATACTTCGCGGTGATTGCGGTCCCTCAAAACGCAACCAAAAGGCGATGAAGAAGCGATTTCAATCTGGGAAGATGCCATTTTGGCTTATTTGTTTCTCTTCTTCTTGTTTGTATATATATATTTTTGTCTCGGTTTGTTCAAACCTTTAAGAGGGAGTATGTGAACGTAGAAACACAGAAACCCATTTCAGGGAAGCGTGTGGAGAGATTGCAGACATAGCAACCTCACGAGGTTCTTCCTCGAAAAAGACAGAGGAAAAGAACAAAGAAAAAACAGGACAACAACGTAAAAACAGAGGAATGGAGGGAGAGAAGAAGAAGAAGAAGGGAAAACGATCGATGTTATACGAAAACGAAGGAGGGTGTTTTATGGCTTATAAATGCTCACAAATCATCATTACCTCATTTCCGTTTTCGTTACCTCTATTTAGAGCCTTTTTGCGTAACAGACATGGACAAGGCAAAAACAAAAAAAGACAAGGTTGTTGTTGCTGCCTCTGTTTCCTCGTACGTGGTTTTTGGTAGAGTGGGGTGTGGCTAAAAATGGAAGAAGCGTTGTTGTTGGGGTTTGTTTTTGTGAGGTGCAGAGAAGAGTGCAAAACTTAGGAAAATAGAGAGAGGGTGATGAGTGTTGTTATAGATAAATAAAACAGTGTGGTGGAGTTGTGTGAGGGAGACGTTGGGTTTGGACCGTTGAGATTGTGGGGTATTGGGTTTTAAAGGAAAAGAGAAAAACATAACAAAGAGAGCGTGAGCATCTGTTATTTATGATTTGCTAAGTATATCACTTTCTCTCCTTTATCAATTCTGTTCACCCAATTAAGTTGACAACTAGTTTTATAATTCTGGTTCATGGATATTTCTGATTCCGTATACTTTTAATTCTGATTCATGGATCTTTTATATTCTGTATATTTTTAATTCTGGTTCATGGTTTTATATTTATTTATTTATTTTATTTTTGTCTTTAAATATTTATTAGAGTTTTTTTAATCTTTTCTATTAAAGCTAAAGTGTTATTATTTTTTATCCTGTAATTTCACTTTTCAGTTTCATGTACTTTAGTTTTTTTTACCTGTCGGACAAAATTAACAAAAGAGATATGCTAAATCCTACCTACCAAAATTCATTTTCACGAACTGGTTTTATGAACCGTTAAAGGAACTGTTATTTTCTTTTAAAATTTAATTTTGATGCACTATAAAATTTATTTTTATTGCTCAAGATTAATTCTTGTTTTGTCCATTTTTAGTCTTTTATTTTTTATATATTTTGAACAATACAAATAATTAAAGGATTAAAAATAGACACTTTTTATGAGGGACTAAAAATGATCACCCAAAATTAACTTAGGACTAAGAGTTATCAAATAAATTTTAAGAGACTGAAAATTAAAATCTTAAAAAATTAAGTAACTAAAAACTTAATTAATCTTAAAATAATTTTGTTTGTATGCAACAAATAATTTTATATTTTGTTATCCAATTACTTCTTAATTTTCTTTTTGTTTTCTTCAATCATAATTTTTTATAGTACATATTTTAACAGTTAAGTTGTTAGTTCGAATAATAATAAATTTGGTTTTCTCAAAGAAATACTACTTACCATTAACATAATTATAAAAAAAAAATTAACCAATTTTATTAATAATATAATACTGTAGTTTCTTTAAAATAAAATAGAAATCTGTGTGTGTGTAATAACGGTGAGCCTCAGTTCTCGTGTGTAATTTCCAACCATTATTAACACTTCAATAATTAATCAATAATAGTTATAGAAAGGCATTGGAAAACCTAGAAATGTGTTTTTATTTTTTAGTCTGATTTTTTTACGCTACGTTCCTTTGTATACTTGATTCATTACACTTAAATGACTAAGAATCAAGTGTAAGATGGCGTGTAGGAGGGGAAAAAAAAAATGCGAGAATGACATTCATGTAGATATGACTTCAGACGGAAACTTTTGGATTTTTCTTCTTCTGAAGTTGAAAAAAAATAATAAATTTGTATATTATTAAAATGAAAATTACAATACAATTTTATGTATTATTATATCATTTAACAAGTTAATAACATATAAGTTGTTATCAAATCAAATATATTAAGGTATGTCATAATTTATTATTCAATAAAAAATATAAAGAACATTTATAAGGATAACGTATCAAAATGCTACGTGTTATATGTGATGTACGTACATTATTCATTTTTCTACTTAAAAAGTTTCGTTTTTCATTCTTTTGTACTGGTGTGATTCATAAAATGTATTTATGACCATCAATTCCACTTCTTTTGAATCTAAAAAGTTTAGGAATGATATGTTTAAATTGAAATAAAAGATCTAACATGTAACGTTAGAGAGAAATCGCATATACGGTAAAATCAAGTCATAAAGTTGAGAAAATCTATTTGTTAAATGTTTCAACAACATATTACGAAGAAAAACATGCGTACATTTAATTATGAAAGACTCATTTAAATTATAGATTTTAGGTAAGAATAAATTATGAAATGATTTTGAATTTGAATTTGTTACTTCTTGTATGTGTCAGATTTTAATTATGCAATGGTTTGAATTTTAATTGTAGTTGCTTTGATTGATATGTGTATGTTTTGATTGTTTTGATGACATGTTTTGATTTATATGTGTAAGATTTAATTACGAAATTATATCTTGAATTTCAATTTGTACTTTCTTTGATTGAAATGTGTTATAACTATCGAATAATTTAAATTTGAATTTGAATTTTGTAAATTAATTAAAATAAATTTTTAGATTATGATATATTTACTCTGATTTTAAATATAAGAATTGTTTTTTCTCCTTTTTCAAATATAATTTTTATAACTATCCTTATCTTATTTAATGTTATTATTTTTAAAATATTCCTCATTTAATTAAAATGTTAGTCTCGATGACTCTTGCTTAATTTTGATACAAATTTCAATGAAAGATAAATTGAAAAAAATATTTTTGATTGAAATTAATATATTTAAATGTAACTATCTTACTTAGACAATCTGACATATTTTTTTCTTATATTTAAGATGGGAGGAAGTATGTTGTAATAAAAATAATAATTTGCATAGTTGAACCATTAACAAGTTAGTGATAATTTTATATGGTTAAATAATTTTTTTATTAATTGAAGACAAATAAATGAAGACTTTACATTATATAGATTTGCTTATGTATGAATGTGTCAGTCTTTCTTAATTTCTCCTTTTCATTTTTGAGAGCCCTACATCACAAACTCACAAGGATAACATTACCTATGCATCATTACTAGCATTAGCTACAACGATAGAACTTATTAATTTGCAATTCCAAATCACATTTCTATTTAACAATCTCAATATTAGATTAGTTTTGAAAGGAAACATGCATATTGATATGCTAATTAAAATTACTAGCACGATATCAAGCAACTAGTATTCCACATAGAACTCTTAAGCCTAAATAAAACAACAGCAAACATTCCTTCCTTTATTTATCTTCAATCTGTTGGAAGCAAAATCACTAGTAATGATCCAGATTCGTCTTCTCAAACTCCATCTTCTTGTTGTTGGACACACGCAGAAGAAGATCGCAAACTTGCCGTGCCGTTGGCCTCTCTTGTGGTGCAGCTTTTGTGCACAGTATGGCTACCTCAAGCACCTGGAATGCAGCAATATCTTCACCACGCGAAAGGGGTTTAAGCTTAGGATCTATCACTTCCTCTCTTGCAGTGCCTTGCATGTCAAGGTGCATCTCCACCCATCTCACCATGTCCATCTCTGCTCTGAAAGCTGCATCTGTCGGCGTTTTACCACTAACAAGTTCCATTAACACAATTCCCATGCTGTACATATCACTTTTCTCAGTGGCCTTCATTGAGTATGAATACTCTAAAAATTAAGAAATTACATTCAATTGTTAACAATTGGACCAAAAAAGAGTACAAAACTTATATGCAGTTTCTTAGATACTTTTGATGCAGTTTTTGAATCAAAATTAGAGTTTTACCTTCGTAATCTGATTGAAATAAAAGTTTGCATTAAAGGTCAACATAGATTACAAAGTGAAACTCCAGTTCTGATTAGAAATTGACATCGACAGCAAAAAAAAATTTAAGGAATTGTATCTAAGCTTCCTCAAAATAAAAATGAGATAGTAAAGAACAATTCAAGTCAGTGGTATGATGAATGAATTACCTGGGGCAATGTAGCCATACGACCCAGCAAAACAAGAATTAGACTCAGTGATAGACTCATGATTCTCAACGAGTGTTTTTGCCAGACCAAAGTCTCCCAAGTGTGCCTCCATGTTGGAATCTAGCAATATGTTGCTGGATTTGATGTCCCTGTGAAGGATCTTTGGCACACAATCATCATGGAGGTATTCCATTCCATGAGTTAATCCCACAGCAATTCTGAACCTTGTGTTCCAATCAAGTCTCCCCTTTAATTTTAGGGGTTCCCCATGTAGCCAATCCCAAACACTCCCATTCTCCATATAATCGTATATCAGCAGATTCCAATCTCCATTAAATCTATTGCTACAACAACCTAGAACTTTCACCAGATGCCTGTGCTTGATCCTCCCTAAAGTCTCAAGTTCTCTTATGAAGCTTTTGTGCAACAGATTATCATCTTTCCACAAAATCTTCTTGGCAGCCACAGTCTCTCCAGTGGGAAATTCAACTCTGTACACTGTTCCAGAACCTCCACAACCTATTATGAACTCTTCACTTAGATTGTCCGTAGCATCCATGATATCCTCCAACCTGAAATCTCTCTTTCCCAGAGCAGTTAGAGGGATCAATGTCCGCTTTTGTGCTCGCGATGAAGAGGAGAAAACCAAACTCAATTCACTGCCTCTCCTGAAAAATTCTTGCTTGTTTCTCAAGAAGATGATCACTGCAAGTACTAATAGAGCAATTGCTGCTAAAGTTGAAAGTGCAGAGACTATAATCACTGATGTGCTGCTTAAGACCACTCGCTTATCGCCACCACTGTCACAGCTTCCAAGAGAGGCTCCACAAAGAAGAAGGTTACCTTCGAACGCCTCGTGTGGCCAGCGGGAAAACTGCTTATCCAATGCACCTTGAAGGTTATTGTAAGAGATGTTAAGCTTCCCCAAGCTCCTCAGTTCACTGACTATGGAAGGCACTACTCCAGTGAGCTGATTGTGAGAAAGATCAAGTACTTCCAATTTCGACAGCATGCTAAGTGTAGATGGGATATGGCCAGAGAGATTATTGTAACTGAGGTCCAAACTGATTTGGAGATTTTGGAGACTTCCAATCTCAAATGGTATTTCACCACTAAAGTGGTTCCTCGATAGCTGCAGCTCATAAAGATTGGTCAATTTACCAATTGCGCGAGGGATTGGTCCAGAGAAATTATTCTGGTTAAGCCTGAGGATACCAAGAGATGCAAGATCACCAATATCACTTGGGAGACTTCCATTAATAGAATTGTTATCCAAGGACAGAACCAGCAACTTGGGTTGTTTGAATAGGCCTAGTGGAACAGACCCAGAAAATTGATTGAAGGAGAGCTTAACCTCTCCCAATTGAGACAAACTTCCAAGCCATGATGGTATGTGTCCAGATAGAAAGTTGTTGTTCAAATCAATGTGAGTAAGGTTATTACACAAAGAAAGCTCATCTGGTATTGGTCCTGTGAGTGAATTTCCTGAGAGATCTAACAATGACAACATAGTGATTTTCCCCAATGTCCTTGGAATTTCACCAGAAAATTTGTTGTTACCTAATCTCAGCCTATCAAGGGAGGGTGAATTCCCCAGGATAAAAGGTATTTCACCATCAAATTCATTATCTGTGACATCAAAAGAAAGGAAAGACCTAGAGCTACACAATGCATCCAAACTACCATTCAGTGTGTTGTTTGAAAGATTCACTCTGGTCATGTTTGCTACATTTACAAGTTGGTGAGGAAGACTACCTTGAAGAGAATTGTTGTAGAGCATGAACTGTTTCAACTCCCTGAGGAACCCAAATGTTGAAGGAATGCCCCCTGAGAGCTTATTATCTGCCAAATCAAGCACACCAAGTTTATGACAGTTCCCAAGTGTGACTGGAATCTCACCCACAAGCCCATTCTGCCTAAGGTGCAAGAAATTCAACTCTTTCAGCCTCCCAATAGTGAAGGGAATTCTCCCGCTGAAATGGTTTCCAAACAAATCAATCATTTGCAAGCTTGAGCAGTTTCCAATCTCCAAAGGAATCTTCCCTGACAACATATTATCATAGAGAAACATTATCTCCAATTTCCCAAGCCTCCCAATCTCTCTGGGGAGACCACCTTGCAAATTGTTGTGAAACAATGCAAGTGTCTGCATGTTAGTGAGGTTCCCTATGAAGGGAGAGATTGAACCAACCAAAGTGTTGTTGTGAAGCAATAGATCAGTTAGCCCCAGCAACCCATAAACCTCAACAGGTATTGACCCATTGAGAAAATTGTTTGACAAATCAAGTTGCTTCAGTGATTGGCACTGACCCAACTCAGCTGGTATCTCACCATGAATTCCACTACCTGAAATCATTAAATTCTCCAAACTTGTTGCATTGGAACATATGGTTCTTGGAATTGTCCCAGAAAGTTTGTTCTCAGAGAGAACCAGGTATTGTAACTCGCCCATGCTTCCCAACACCTCTGGAATTTCCCCACTGAGCAAATTCCATGACAAGTCAAGATTTTTAAGGTTACCCAATTGAGCCAAAGACGATGGAATACGACCCTCGAGTTTGTTCCCCATGAAATTAAGGTATCGAAGTTGACTCAGATCGCCGAGTTGACTCGGAATCGACCCGGTTAAGCTGTTGTTGGCAAGGTTGAGAGTTTGGAGTTTATTGAGTCGATTCAGTTCACTCGGGATGGAGTCGTTGAGTCTGTTGCCAGCGGCGGAGAAGACTTGAAGGCTCCAGCAGTACCCCAACTCGGGAGGAATCGGCCCAGTCAACTCGTTTTCCTGCAGAATCAGATACTGCAACAAACTGAGTCGACCGAGTTCGGCCGGAATTGGACCGGTGAGTCTACATGAGGCTAAGCCAATGTACTCAATGCGGAACATAAACCCAAATGACGCAGGAATTGGGCCAGTGAGTTCGTTGTCACCTATTCGCAAAACTCGGAGACTCGTCAGCGAGTCGAACTCGGTGGGGATTTGACCTGTGAGTTGGTTAGAGTGGAGTAAGAGAGATTCCAACGAAGTGAGGTTGGAGAGGGTAGGTGGAATGGGGCCACTAAGACGGTTAGAAGAGAGATCAAGGTGGATTAGGTTTTGCAAACGACCGAGTGAGGGTGATATTGACCCATTGAGTGATGACTCGGACAGGTTGAGTCCCACCACCGAGCCATCACGATCCAAAGGTTTGGATTTTGACCCACATAACACTCCCCTCCAACTACAGTAATCTGCGTTGTTCTCTGACCAATCACTTAGAACATTTTCTGGGCCTTGAGTGAACGATGATTTTACCTCCAAAAGCACTCTCATAGTACTCTCATTGCCATCACAAAAGAGTGCAAAAGAAAAGAACAAGAGGATCAAAATTTCAGACATTGACATCCTCATTGTTTCTTCCTTCATTTGGGGGTGAATGAATGAGTGAGTGAGGACTACTTACATAAAAGTTTCAATCCTTGTAGTTTCAAACTGTTGTTAATAAATAGAACACATGAAGACTAGTGAAAATTAATGGTATTGGTTGTAGGTTGGGGAAGCGGTGGTGTGGGAGTTGTTCTTGGATTGTGAGAATGTGTGTTTTAGCAGAAGAGAAGAAAGGTTTTCATGTGAGAGAATACCACTGCATGGGGAAGCTAGTATTTCTATCATTTCACAAGATCTCTGAAAGTGTGTATATATGTGTAAGCAAGTTGATAGAGTTCATCATGATATCATGCATGGCATGACATGCATTGGAGATAGATGAGTTGGTATTATCAGCTACGAATAGCTTTGACAAAGCATGTCTCTGAGTCTATCTTATCTATGAATGACTATAAATAAGGATGCAAATGTAACAGTGTCAGTCACCCACAATAGTAGCCAATTACCATTTAAGGCAATAACGCTTACACATTAAATGTGGAAGAGATCGATAAGTTGAATGCTGAGAAAGTCAAACTGGGGGTTAAAAAGAGCATACACGGGAAATGTATAAAAACAAAAAGGAGGAAATTAAATTAAATGAATGAACCAATAAATATTCATTAAGATTATGTGATGTGTGAGACAACAGAAATCAGGAAGTGATACCAAGTGAAGAAAGATGAATACGTGAAGTCATGATGAAGATATAGTGGTTGGGTGAACCGATAGAGGGAAATATTAGTTGATTTTGCTTGGTTTCTTATTCAACAAGAAGTGAAACCTCATTGACAAAGTAAACAGTTCAATTTCCCTTTTAAAACTTGAGTGTTAATTTTTCTGATGTAAGAAACTTTAGATCAAACTTTAGATGAGTTTGATTTTGATGAAAAAAAATAATTATAGATCATTTATCATAAAAATTTATATTGATACTAAGAATCGAATCGATATCTTTTTAGAGTATAATAAATTTATTTTTTGACAACTGAACTAACTTATTATTAATAAAATTTGAATGTTTGAGTATAGTGATTTTGTAATTATAAATATTTTTGGTATTGATTTTGGAATTATGCATTTGGAGTCAATGGAGTCCCCCAAAAAGAATTTGTAATATTCTATGTAAGCCACTTAGGTGGTAGCTTTCAGTCGTTAACATTCGTCATGTACAATTCCTCAAGCAACGCGTATCACCAACGGTTAAAACATAGTAGAAAATTAAAGTAAACTATTGTATGTAGTTTTTTTTATACAAGGCTATGAAAGGAGGATATGTTTATTTTTTAACATTCTTATATAGAATTGTTTTCTTGTCAAGCTTAATGGTTTTATATACCAAACCAAGTTGTCGTTTTGTAGCGTTTCGTCTTTCTGTTGCACACTGCTTGCTGTAAACCCTGTTGGCTACTCCAATTGCAGATGTTCTCTTGACTTTTTTCGTTTTGCCCACTCAATAAGGTTACCGTTGTCCTAATAAACTGTAGTAATTAGTTAAGAAATTAACAATGATCTTTTATATTAAAAACTGTGTTAAAAGCGCTATTATGGAAGTATATTAATAATATTTTTAATTAAAAAATATTTCTTGATGAGTATAAAAATTTAATATCAATAAAAAAAAATTTATATTTAATTTTTCAAGTTCGTCACTAAAATTTTTGTGACATTATTATCTATAACCAAAAAAATCATTATTTGTTACTCATGCATCAACTTCTCGTAGTACTTACTTTAGCTTCTTTAGACAAAATAGGCTAAGCTAAGATAAAATAATAATTTTGATCTTAACTAGATTGACACTATAATAATTACAATTTTATGCAGCAAATCTTTTTTTAAAATTAATGTTTTTATTCTTTGATTTTGTTTATGTACATCCAAATCTACAAATCTATCAACAATAAAGTTGGATAGATATATAAGTAAATCATTATATTTTTTACCGCCATTACTATGGCTTGAATTTATGTACATGTCTATCAAATTTTAACGAAAATGATTATTTTTACACACTTCAATAATATTTTTCTTCTTCTTTTTATTGCTTAGGATTAAAAGATATTTTTGGTTCCTCAAATAATATAAATATGCAATTTTAGTCTTGTAATTTTTAATTATGTCAAGATTTTTTAAATATTATAATTATATGATTTTAATTAATTCTTTTGTCCGTCAAATTTTATTGGCATAATATTGATTGATATGACATGGTATATGATATGATATTTATATGATGATTTTAACATAATTTATATTAATATGATTGATATGATAATTGATTTCACATGCTTATACATGTCTTGATTCGACATGCGTATACAATCTTAATTCATTAGACTTTATAATTGGATGATTTTAATCTTCAAAATTATAATTTAGTATATTTGAGTTTTTGAAAAAAAAAGAGAAAAATTCACAAAGTATTCATTATAAGTATTAAATATAAGAAATTTTTATTAGATTTATTAAACATTTATTATAAATATTAAATATACTTATTAAAATATATATAAGTATTTATAATTATTAAATATAAACTATTTATTATATTTTAATAAATGTATTTAATAATGAATATAAGATTATTTCATATATTATATTTTTTAAATTTATTAATAAGTATAATAATAGAATTTAGTTTAGTGGTTCATATGTATAATAGAATTTAGTCCTCCTTATAAGTTATATTTTTTTTTATTCGTTGATATCAAATTCAGATTTAAAGAAATTTACAACAATTCAGATATACTGTTGAATTAACTGAGTAAAATTCTATTAATAACTTTTTAAGTTTTATATATAACATAACTTTCATATATAATAAAAAGAATAAATATGGTGGGACATTTGTGGTTTAACGAAGACTGTTGAGTGATGGGACATTAGTTCAAGGATAAACATGATTCTGAAAGCGAAGATAGTTGAGGAAGAGTAACGATGAAATATAGCCTTCATTCACATATGTGGCTTGGGGTGACCTTTGAGTCTTATAGGGAAGAAAGGGATACAATGGTGGGGTAGCTTATTAAAGGTGGGGTTTGGCCAGGAGACTTAAGCGTAGATGTGAAGCTGAACGATTTTTACATATATCTTTTATTTTGTTCATGAGCAATTTTTGGTTGTTTAAAACTCTTAGAAATTGAACCGCAACAATAATTAAAAAAATTAACATATGTTGCTCTCCATGATAGTCATATCATTATTTAATGATGCACTTAATGGTATGGATTAAAAACATTAACGGACATAAACATCAAAGATTAAAATCAGTTAAAATTTTATTCAAGGACTAATAATTCAGAAACTAAAAATATAATTAATCCTTCTAAAAATTGCTTTTTAGAATAATATATATCAATTTTGGAATGTAATCTTTGGTAGTCATAAAAAATTTATGAAATATCAAATGTGTCTTTCATTTCCAGATTGGCATAATCGCTAATTGTTGGACACATAATTATTTTGACACTAAATATTGAGAGATATAGATAACCTATATCTACAATTCTCAATGGAAAAAACATGAGGAGCCGCCTGATGATGTTTCAATAACTTTGATTTATGATTGTTGTTACTCTAATTTTTATTGTTGAAAAAAATAAAGTATCATCTGCATTGTATAATAGATGAAATCAATTATGGATGGTCCTTGAAAACTAGTGTCACGCAGAAAAAAAATGCACAACATCACAAATAAGTTTTATGAAAAATGTGGTATTACTTAAACTAGGTTTAATGAATAATGAATAGGATGAAGATGCGGGTTCAAAATTAGTTAAAAAGTAACAAAAATAAAGCTTATATATGTTCTTTCAAAAAGTAATTTTCTAAAACTATGTATATTTGTTAAGAGATATTTTTGGAAATTACTTTCTAGTCGTTGTTCTAGAAAATAATTTTCAAAATTATCTATTAACAAATAAAAAGGTATAATGAACAATAAGAAAGATAAAGAGAAGAGAAGGGGTGTACTTAGCAAACATAAAGGCGTAAATAGCAAGTGTCAAATAGTTATCATTCTAACAGAACTTAATAAAACAATTGGGTCTTTTCTTTTCACTCATTATTCAATTCTTAGGTATTTTTGCTTCTCATTTTTGCATCTTATATCTCTTATTATAATTCAGAAATCTTATTTTAAAATGCAAATTTATATTCCCTAAAGGATTTCCAATATACAATTGGAAGTGCAGGATAGAATAGTCTCATTCTTATATCTCTACTGAATTTTTACTGTCAACTTTAAGAAATGTACCCTGAAATCAGAGAAAAAAAACTCAAGAAGAAATACGATCGAACCGCGCTTGGTGCCCTGGTCAACGTCAACCATTACAGCAAATGCAAAAGCAATTTAATGTGTTTAAAGGAGAATATACATGATACACTCATGTTGATTACTGACTGACCGATTAATGAGAAATGCTGGCTTTATACAACGTACTCCCTAAATGCCAATTATTTAAATAAAAAAACAAAAAGTTATATGTAAGATGTATTAAAGGTGTGTTATTCAGAAAACGTACTCCCTATTGCCAATTATTTTTTGACGTTCACATAATTTCATAATTCTCAATAATTTTTAATCATTACATAAAAAGTGTGTTTGAAAAATTATATTAAAGTAGTTTGCTACAATATCTCTTAATCAATTATTTAGTCATTCCTTATCCATGACAAATAATGGGGGAGAGATTGACTAAAGAAGAGTCGAGCTAGATTTTGAGGTGAACAAAAAACAGAAAACAAAGCAACATGCTAGCATGTCATGCATCATTTGTGCTCTATTTTGTGCGTCCCACGTTTGTCCAAACCAAATAACATAATCGATCACAATATCAAAGTCTTCCTCTCTCTATATATACTACTCATCTATGTCACACCTATATATCTTATATTATTAATTGGAAGACTTACTATAATTTGGGGTGTGATTAACACAAAAATATGTCAAACTCTTTCCTCTCATGGCTTATTCTCTTGGTTCTTTACATCATTTCAGCCTCAGCCCAACCTTATGAAGACTATGACGATAAGTCATCCCTTTCATCCACAAAAAGTGACACTGTCTTCTCTCTCGAAGTCCCAACATTAGATGAAACCACCTTTGATAATCTCCTATCCTTTGGGTACTACCGTAAAACCTGCCCCCAGTTCGAGTCCATCCTACACAACAAAGTCAAAGAATGGATCCAGAAGGACTACACTCTAGCAGCTAGTCTCATGAGGCTCCCCTTCCATGATTGCTCTGTCAGGGTACATATTAAGCACTACTCATCACTGTGTGTCCATTTGTTTCATATTTTTGTAGAATTATTTTTTTAAAAATGAAATTAAAAAAAATACTTTGTGGATATATATAAGAATAAATAATTGTTGTTAGTGATGGGTTATGATTTATATAGGGATCAATTTATATAAGATGTAATATTTTTGGCTATTCAAATGTGGGTTATAATCCTATTAAAGGTAATCGGTGAAGTTTCTCTACTTATATTAGTCGTCAGTTAAACTGATGAATATTCCAGATGTTATGATAACTCAAAATGTGAGTTATGATTTTGGACTATATTCATTTGGGCTATTCTAATTATGCAGGGATGTGATGGTTCCATTCTTTTGAAGCATGATGAAAGTGAGAGGACAGCACAAGCTAGCAAGACACTGAGAGGGTTTGAAGTGGTGGATGATATCAAGGCAGAGTTAGAGAAACAGTGCCCCAAGACTGTGTCTTGTGCTGACATTCTCACTGCTGCTGCAAGGGATGCCACGTTTGAGTTAGGTGGGCCTTATTGGGCCGTTCCTTATGGTAGAAAAGATGGGAAGGTATCCATTGCTAAGGAAGCTGATCTGGTGCCTATGGGCCATGAAAACATTACTTCCTTGGTTGAGTTTTTCCAATCCAGGGGCATGACAGTGCTTGACTTGGTTGTTCTCTCAGGTAAATATAAACTAAATGAAGTATATATAAGTTTAAGTTTAATTTAATTACAATGGTCATGTATAGTAAAACTGTTGAGTTTATAATAAATATTTTGAATGCCATATTCATATCTAAAATGATTTGTAATTAGTTGATAATATAATTGTATTAAAATATATAATTTAATATGATGATTTATATGATTTTTAAGATAATTATTGTAAAATTAATAAACTTATCATACACACAGTAATTTGTGATTAAATGTAAAACTGCTTTATAGTACATAATCTAATTTCAACTTTTATAGTTTGGATGCAAATGTGCAACATTATCCAACTTATTTCAAAATGTTTCACTAACTTTTTACTTTATATATGTGATGATTGTGTTCAGGGGCCCATACCATTGGAAGGACTTCATGTGGCTCCATTCAATACAGGCTGTACAACTACCAAGGAACAGGCAAACCAGACCCAACCCTAGATCCCAAGTATGTAAACTTCTTGCAAAGGAAGTGTAGATGGGCCTCAGAGTATGTGGATCTTGATGCTACAACACCAAAGACCTTTGACAATATTTACTACATTAATCTCAAAAAGAAAATGGGGTTGTTATTTACTGATCAGTTGCTATACTCTGATCCAAGGACTTCTCCCCTTGTTTCTGCATTGACTGCCTCTCACTCAGTTTTTGAGCACCAGTTTGCTGTGTCCATGGGAAAGCTTGGCATTGTTGATGTTCTCACAGATCAGGATGAAGGAGAAATCAGGACCAACTGCAATTTTCTCAATGCTTATTGATTTAGTCAATGTTTTACTTAATGATTTTTTATTTGTACTTGGAAAATGTTACCACTTACCACCCAGTTTCTTCTTTTGTGCATGCTAATACTTTGAAATTGGTACATCAATTAATCTGCACTTTTGGTTATGTTTTCTTTTCCTTTTGTTCTCATTGACTTTTTCCTTTTTTTTTTTACCCTAGCCGGCATGTATTTTAAATAATGCCACTCATATTTTTTTAACCATATTTAAAAAAGAGAAAAGAGACAAATGTTGAATAAAATAAATTTTATATATCAAATATTATAATTTAATTAAGTAAGAGAAAAGAGAAAAATGTTGAATAAAATAAATAATGTAATAGGAATATTTAAAAAATTGGTTATATATGAAAAAATATTATTAAACTTGGTTGTAAGTTTATTATTATTCTTCTTTCTAAACTGGTGTTTAATAGGGTTAGCTGGTTAGCATTGGATCATCATACATGACAATGATTAGTTAATTATAAATGAGTGAAGGTTACTGATAGATGTCATATATAAAACTTATTACAATTATAACAAATAAAAAGAACGACATGTAAGAACTTCTATAAGTAATTTCAATGTGTATAGTCTGGTTTGTAAGTACTTTAAATTAATTTTTAGCTTTTATCATTAGTTAAACTAACTATTTTATCTTATTCAAATAACTTTTCAATTAATAAAAAAAGGTAAACACTAGTTCAAATGATATATCAAACATAGTCTAAATTTATATTTATATTTTTATTGTTTTTTGGTTCAGAATTTTAATTAATCAATTAATATTTACTAATTAACCTTGTGTTAATAAGGGATAAAATTTTTTTCTTTTGAAATAATAAATATTGATAATATTTTTTAACTATTTTAATAAATAAAAAAGAAAACCAAAAAATAACAATTCTCATTTTTTTTCATAAACATATTCTTAAGAATTAACTTTTATTACAAAGTCTAAAAGCATAAAACATATTATGAATTTATGACCCAATAAATGTAGCATAGTTGATAACATTGTGGGAGAAAATTTGAGTAGGATTCTGACAAAACACATCATTTGAAAGAGATAATGGACTTCATGTGTGACTAATAAACTTTGGACTAAAAATTAAGCTGATAGTCGTCCGTCTAAAATATCGAAACTTGTAAAAATACTTCAAATCCCACAACGAAGTCAAATGTCCTAAATTATAATGGTTAAAAAATATATTATTTATTTTGACAAGAATTAACAATATGTTATATTTAAACTAATTTAATGCATAAAAAATAGATACACTAAGCACATTTTTAGATATATTTACTCAATTCTATTTAAAAAATCTTGTTGAAATATAATGAGATTTTAGATAAATTTTCACATATTTCATTATTGAGAAGTTAATTATGAGTTAAAGCATACTTAAGGAATTTTTGTTTTAAAAATAGAAAGTTTTATACCCGTTCATTGTATTTATACCAAAAGTTTAAATGGTAGGTGTTATTTTTTATAATACTCGATCTATAATGTTTTTTACTAATTACTTTTATACTAGAAATATTTTTTATTTAAAGAAGAAAAAAAATGTATTAACAAACAATTAAAAGAAATAAAATATTAATATAATGATAATTTTAAAAAAAATAATTTTAAGATAAATTTATTATTATCAACTAAATTAATAATTTTTTTAATCTTTGATAAATTAGATAATCGAGTCTTATATATAAAAGTAAAATAAATACTATATTTTACTATTAATTAGTTTTTTAAAATAAAAACATTCACATATAAATTATCAGTTCAAAGTTAATTTCGTAAATACTCGTTCAAACAAATGAATCTTTGCACATGCACCTCATTTTTTGTGGGGTTCTCGTTCGTCCTCTTAAAAGTTATTCATGACTTGCTTCGATCTGTACACATGCGTAAAGAATAATTACCAGTCTTGAGTACACGCTCCTTTTGTTTGTTTTTTTTTAAAAGAAAATTATTTACCTCCTCTTAGTTGAATTTCTTAATTATATATGACATATTTCCCGGAACTTAATTATTCACCTTCTTGTGACCTTCAGCTCTAAAAAAATTCATGATTACATTAATATTCAGATATTCAACTCTATACCCTTTAATTTGTTGACTAGCTACATAATAAAAAGATATATTTTTAGAATAATTTTAGTGTAAGATTTTGAATAAGAATTTTGAGTTCAAGATCTGGTATTCATTAAATCTTCCACTAAAGAAGGTAGAGAGATCTCTAATATGGAGAATGAGTTTTTGTAGAAAAATTCTTAAGATCTGTACATTGTTCAAAAAAGAATAAATTTTTTCTCTTTTTCTCTCTCCTTAAAATCTCAGATCTACCACTAAAGAATAAAATGGAAGAGATATTGAGAGATCTTAAATTCTACTTGATATTATGGGGTCTACTAAAAAAAATCTAATATCCCAATTTAGGATCTATCACTAAAAATTTTCTTAGGTTTTCAGGTTCATTTAATTTGCACTTCGTTTTTGCATAGATGGTGATGCTGCATTTCCTTATATCACTCACATTACCATATGGCCTTCACGAAACACCATGGAGATTGGTGCCAAGATGAGGAACACCATGATATCTGCTTGAGCAAAAGAAGACAGTTTTGCACAAAATACAAAGTTAGATATGACACGAAAAAGAAACTGCCACAAGCATCCATGTCCCTGATCAATTGTGTGCATGGTCCAAGTAGAGAATGTTGTAATGATGAAAAACACGATCTTCAATGTTAGTGTGCATGAATATTAATTGGTCCAAACCCCGGTCATTTCCAGCAAGCAAATAATTTCAAATTTGATTTAGTACATGTTTTGGAATAATAGCGTCTATCCTGATCTACTATTGATCAAATTTTAAGTTAAATCAAAATACATCAAAAGCAACTCATTAAAATTAAAGTTATTTTTGCTATTCATGTTTGAGTTGTGCGAATGAGAATCCAAACACAATACTAGTTTATCTTAACAAAAAACATACTTATATATTTTTATTTCTTGATAATTTTTTTAAAAGTATTATTTTTTGAAATTAATTGATTGCCAAACAAGTACAAAATCAATTAGTAAATACTATTAATATTAATTACAGCTCGAGATGTTCGATCGCCATTTTACAGGTTTTCACTTTTCATTGTTCTTCAGAATAAAAAAAATAAAAATAAAAAATCATTTTATCTTTTCTTCCCAATTTTTATTTTTTCAGCTATTTACAAAGGGTTACTTTGGAGTGCTATTGCTAGGCCAGGGTATCAAGGCAAATTAGTGAAATGTCTGTCTATTCATATTATTGTTTGACGCTGAAAACTTGATCAGGTTCCAATCATTCAACGCGAAGATATGTTTATATGTGAGATTCTACTTCAAGTCATCATCATGTTTAGAATTATAATTGCTGCTTTTCAGAATCGCCATCATATTACAGTGCCCCATTCATTCCATCGACGAATCATACGTGTTTTCCGTTTCTATAGACTCACCATTTTATTAGTGGACAATTGGATGAGTTTTTATTATTAACTAATAAATGGATAAAAAATTCAAATACGTAGTATTATCCAAGTTATAGTTTATTTGTTTGCTTACCGGTAATTTTAGCAATATTTAACTTTTTTGTGCATGACAAATCAGAAGGTCAAGTGTTATGGTCAAAATTGAAAGGAAGATATATAGTTGCAATCATCTCCAATAATCAAATTATATGTATTAAAAATTACTGGTTTTCTTTTTGATAAAAATGACTCTGTTAATAACATGCTATTTTTGTTTTTGCAAGTATTTTATACCAAGCAATTTGCTCGATCGCACATTATAAATCAGTTTCTTTTGTTGAGAATTCTAACCGATATTTTCTTTTTGTATGTAAAATGGTGATAACAAAATTCAAACTTATGGGGTAAAACCTCATTCAAATTATTCAAACTTTCACCACTAGTGGGTAATAGGTTAGTGATATATATGCTATAAATCAACTGGTAAAATATTTAGTTCTTAAACAGATTAAATAGTTATATATGAGAAGGCTATTTCTGTCATTGGCTGTTAAGGACACCGCAGGTGCATATTGGTCCAATAATTCAATGTACAAAATTAAAACGTTAGGGAAAACGAAATAATTAATTACTCAACATGGCAATGAACGCTTTTAGTTTTTTCATATAAGACGAAGCAGAAATAACAAAAGCAATATTGGGGGTTAAAAGAGAGAGGTAGAACTGAGAAACCTTCATCAATTTCCATTATTTTGTGTGATAAAAGTTATACTAACTTAGTATCCAAAGAAGTGTATTAAGGGTCGATATCCAATGATCGAAACAAAAATAAGGGTCAATATCATTATTAACCCCAAATTTCAGAAAATATCCACACCATTTTCTCTGCAATGTCTCGTGGTACCAATTGTCTCCTTCTTTCAAAACTCAAGCAAACAATTACATGTTGACTCTTTCTCTCTGTATTTATAAATATCAAATCCTGTGTCTCATTCGTCTTGTTGGATAGTGGTAGTACCCTCTAGTTTGTTTATCACATAATTGAAACTATCGACGGGACGTATTTAGGTCAACTATATATGGCCTGTGTCCTCCTTCCTTAATTTATTTTAGGAGAAAACTTAATTTTTATACATTATTATGTATTTTTTAGGAAAATATTGTTTAAGGATAAAAAAGTAAAAAAGTTTTTTTGTTGAGATGCTTTTTCTTATGATTTCTAATTCAACTTCAACACATTTTTTAATAAGGGCATTGGTTAATAAGATTCAATTTTTTATGTTATTAATAAAAATCATATTAAATATACAAATTTAATATATATATATATATATATATATATATAAATTATCAATTTGTAATTGAATGAGAATGTAAATTTTTTTAATACATAAATTATTTAAAAATTATTAATTATATATTGAGAGAAAGTAACCAATGTGCAGATTGCTTGAGAAAACATGGTTCTTCTTCCCTTGCATTTTGGATCCAGTGGGACTCCTGTCCCTCTCAGATTACGTCGCTTTTGCTAGCAGATGCCTTAGGAGTTTCTTTCATTCGTAGTTAGTTTTGTTGTTGGCTCTTTATATTTTTCAGATTAATAAAAAAAAATATTCTATATATTTATATATATTTTAGTTTAATAACTTATGAATATAATTATGAAACTGGTAGTTTGTTAAGTTTAAATCATTCCTAATTATTTTAAGGATCAGTCTTTGCTCTGCCCGAGCCAAAATGATTTGTATTAACTTTTGTTTTTTAAGTCAAGAAATTAATTGAAAAAAATATAAGAAATATTATAACTCTAGTATACAAATATATATAGTAGATAGTAGTAACATTTTTTATAAGTCAGTTTTTTTTTCTCACAATAAATTAAAACTAGCATTACTAGCATAATCCCAATACCTAAAAACAAATTCAAATTTATGAGACTTATCTTCAATAGGATTCAACATTTTCATTTTTATAATATATGAGACTTCATTCACACTCATATTTCAAGAATTTCTCACCATATTAAAGTATGAAAGATAATCATTATACATAGTCATATTCTTATATATCCAAAAAATATATTTTCTTTATTTAAATTCATGATCAATCGGTCAGGAAAGTATAATTTACTGTTGGGTTCAAACTCATCCTCAATAAATATATATTAGTATTTTAAAAAAAAGTATACTATATACTAGTCATCATACAATCAAGAGACATATCAACTAAATATAATTTAGAAGGAAAACTATGACCACGAACTTACTTTAATCATATTCACTGGATAACTAAGATCATGCGCACCACATTTTTTTAGATAATATTATTGCGAGTATCAGTAACCACACAGATTTGGAGTAATTATTGGGTCATCTTTGCTTTGGTTGTTTAGAAGATGGACAGTATTTTCTTTTTGGAAACTCGATTTGTTGATGCCTTTGATCATGATTTCAAATTTAGGCCCAAAGCTGTCAAGATTACAAAATTGTAATCATAACAAGTTGTCTTTTGGTTTTGTGGGATGAAACACATTGGCAGTACTTTATCTCGCAAGATAACTTCCAATAAACGTAGCATCTCACCTTATCGAGTCCTCAAGCCAAATGCTAAAATAACTATATATATATTGTTGGCAAAATATGTCAACCTTTATTAGCCACACCTTATGAAAAAGGAAATAGAAAACGCAGCAATTAAAAATTTAAAAATCATCAATAACCAAGATGTACATGTCTTTGGAATGACTCCATATAAGTTCATAACAAAGAAGTGAAATTGAATCGCAAATCATAAAATTAAAATTATTGATCAAACAGTTAAGCTATCTATAGAGTTCATAACAAAGATTCAATCATAACAATAAGACAAAAATGAAAGTTAGAAATTAGAACAAGATTATGGAAGAAGAGAAGCGATAGAAGCACTCCATTAAATTTTCAAATCCATTTCCATTGAAGATCTCCATGAACTCACAACTCTAATTTTCTTGCTCCAAGAATGCACAAAGAGAAAGAAAAATAGAAAATTGGTGAAAACAACGCAAAAGTATAGTAAAATAAACTAAGAAAAACGTGTATTTTAAAGTTGCAAGAATTGTCTCACAATATTATCGGTTAATCATTGGACATATGTCTAACTCAATAGAGTGAGACCTAAATCAAATTTTAAGAATTTTTATTTTATTTTAAATGAAAGAATTATATGTTCAATTTTCTTTTATTAGTACATGTGACTTTACTACAAGAAATTAAAACATTACTTGCAAAATTTTAGTTACTATTGATACATTACTAATACTTGAATTTTACTAACGACTTTTTTAAAAATACATTGTAAATTATTTTGCCACTATTGTTAAGTGTTTTTTTACTTTATACAAATTAATAGTAAATAATATCTTATTGGTGAACTTAAAGTTTAAATTTTAGTTGCTTTAAATACCTTTACCTAGTTGGACAATACTAGAGCAATTAACTTCATCGTTGGACGTTTGCTCCCGTTGTTGATCGAATGTCCTTGTAACTGAAAATGGTTATGACCCCATAGCTCGGCAATGATATTGCATCTGGGCAGTGAAAGCGTATTCCTTATTTTCATTAATTTTTTATGAACTTTTGAAAGCATATTCCTCATAGCTGTGTAAAATTCTATCCGTTATATCTTTTTTATTATTTAATTTCTTCTACTAAGTACAATTATTGAAAGAAAGGAATCAATGAGTAACAGCGACCACTGTAGATGGTGTTCAAGAATGTATTAAATGAATGTTTGCTCAATCAATATTAATTTGAGGCTTGATACGAGAATAAAAATAATAAACGTCGAGCAAATTAAGGCTGTGTTTGGCGTCCAACTAAACTCACATTAAACTCAATCTACCACTCACATAGATTTTTGTTTGTGCATAAAAATGTGTAAAATCTTCACTCAACGCCTTCCGAACGGATTTCCAAATACACAGTAATAACTAAAGAAAAGATAGATTTTGTTGCAATTCAAGAAAAGCAGTGGTATTGATAGACTACAATTTGTGTATGTAAGAGGAGAAATTATTAGATAATGATAAAATGTTACTATTTAATTCATGATTCCAATCAATTTTTATCTCACAAGTAATAAAGTGTTATTAATTATTTTTATCTTAAATTAAAAAAAACTTAAATACATCATATAAAAATTAATCAGAATTATAGATAGATAGAAATTCAAGACCACCTAATAATTTATTTTAGTATGAAATATTTTTAGTCCTTCTATTGGTAATTTACGTGGACTACTTATTATATATGGATTTTATTGGAGGTTTTTGTTTCTTTCTGGGTGAATGTGTGTATGAGAGAGAGAAAAAGATAATTCAAGAAAATTTATCCGTCTACAATATTTGTTGGGAGTTAGAGAGGAAAAGGGCTAATTAAGAGAGGCAAGGCGCTGAGACATGATTTTGCTTTCACTTTTGGTTCTAAGGGGTCTCATCATCGCTTTATTATTAATTAGCCACTTTAATTTGTTACCAAGACTCAAAGCAAATGCTTTGTAAGTATCGCTAGAGAATGTTTGTCAAACCAAAAAGATAACAAAAGAACTGTTTGCCTGCTTTTGACAAAAGCAATCAAAGTGCTTTTACAGCTTTCCTTTTACGACCCACTGTTTTACTTTATCAGTAATATAGTAATTACAATATCATAATATTATTATTAATTGTTTTCCTTTTTTTATCAAAGAGTGCCAATTTTATTATGAATACTAGAGATATTCTAACTCAACAAATATAAAGTTGTCTAGCATAATTATACTTTCTTAACTTGTTTCGATTATTTTTCTAAATTTATTTTATTTATATACTATATATATTCTTTAGAATCTAAATTGTATTCTTATTCCTAGAACTAAAATATATGATGTACTTGGGGGTGGGGGGCCAATCATATATTCTTATGAGTTTTAAATGAGAAATTATTTTTATAACTTAATCTCGCGTCAAAGAACAATATGAGTAAGTGTATAATTGATTTTTTTTTGTAAATAACAATAATATGGAGCTTATTATATATAATACTATATATGTAGAATATAGAATTCGTATCACTTGACCAGGAACAATCATGCATGACTGCATGTGTTGGATGACCATCCATCTTTTAGAATGTTCAAATTTTCAAATATTTATAACTGCTAAATAAGAAAGAATATGAGTGTCAATTCATTCTGATTTGTATTTGTCAAAAAAAGTAATTTGTATATCATATTCAGCATTAATCATGTATGCACTATTAATGTTTTCACAACATGCATTCTCAAAGTCATTAGATACTTTTTATATTACATCCCTTCTATCACGTTTCTTCTGTGCTCGTTTCTACCAAGCAGATTTCCTTAATCAGCAATGGTTTGCAAAATATACCAAAGGAAATGGTATACATAATACATACTTCTCAAAAGCATAATACATTTTACTTTTATTAAATGAGGTTAACTTTTGGCGTTTTTTTTAATGCATCCATTACTTTTGTACCCCTTTTACTTCCCTTTCCATATTTATTAGCCAAATAGGCAACAATAGAAGGTCGAAATGAGATGTTTATCTTTTTTCCAACCCTTCCAAGCTGACAATGTAAAACTCTAAAATGTAGGGAACTAACACAGCTCACTAAAGTTTGCTTGTTATAACAGTTCTATATGCTAGCTAGGACAAAAACAGGAAGAAGAAAAAAAGCTTGATCAATGCAATCGTAGTATATCTCCTAATATATCTCCAAAATCATACAATAATAATTTTTTGCAAATATTTTTAAATTTTTTATTCGTAAGAATTTAAAAAAATACTAAATATATAATAAGTCACGTATACTCAATCAAATTGAACTAAATTTCTTATTGTGAACATTCCTTATATTAGTGATAGTACCTTTATTAATTTCAAGAACAATATAATTGGTTTCTCTATCTCTATACATTAAAACAACGTTAAATTTCGCACCAAAAGTCACGTCAGGAGAAATAGCTTATGATTAAGTTTAATGGGTATCAATTAATTAATTAATTTCTGCCCCATATTCACCATTATAATTAACCTCTCTGTGGTATATCTGTTCCTTTTCCCATATAATTCAAACGTTTCTATAACTCAAGTGTGTAAATGTGACATGTGTACTCATATCAGTGTGGGGCTCTCTTTTGGTCCTCTTCAAGGTAACTACTCGGTGGCTTCTGACCGCGCGCTCTCTCTTATAGATCGTGATTCGTGACCAACCTAACCAAGTTTTTTCTCTCTTTGGAGTCTTGTGTTTCACACACACTTTTTTTTTTGTAAGGAAAAAAAGTTATACCATATGGATCCCACTTTTGGCTCAACTTACATTGCTATTTTAAACATTTTTACTCCTCTCAATTAGGTCAGTTATCCCAGCTATTGAATAACCACTATTTTGTGTATGTGTGTGAATCAAGAAACCGGACAACTAGAGATTAATCTCTTTTTTCAAGACATATATAAACATCTAGAGATTTTATCTATTAAAGTATTTTTATACACATAACTAGAAATCAAATTAACTACATGTTTAATAAACAGTTATTTATCAACTATAACAAAACTTATCCATTGTTAGTATTTCTTTTTATAAGATTATACATACGTTTGTTCATGAGAATCAACAGGTAAATCAATATTTATGAATAATATTTTTTTAAAACATTTAAAACAATTATATATTTAGAATTCGAATTCAAGATTAGGTGTCAAACTCAAACAAAATTATGTTAATTGATTCACACTATTGTATGGATATAAAGTATCCATTTATTTGCTACTAACTCCTCTTTTGTATTTTCATCGCCTAACTGCTCAATAAGACAGAAGATATTGATAAAGCTATGTACCTAACAATCAATTAACACACCGTCAAAGGAGAGGTTCACCAATCTCCGCTTTCCTCTTTTCATATTTCAGGACTCTCTCTCTCTCTGAGTTGAACTTCTTTATCATTATAACACAACAAAACCCTACAACCTAGATATCTTCTCCAGAAACTTTATTTACCTTAACATTTCCAACTTCAAAATTTTCACAAACATACTCTCAGAAACCCTAGTACCTTTTAATTTGTTGATTGCAATCCTAGCTAATCAACTACCTACACTTCTTGGATGATTTTTAGAAGGCACTTCGTTTTGCATGGCTGGTGATGAAGCATTTCCCTCTTACTCTTCCACTTGCATGATGACCTTCTTCTTCTCTTTGCTCTTAGCACTTCACTTCGCCATGGCCGTCCCAGAACGAAGCTTCTCCTCTTTAGCTTCTATAAAAGAAGGTGCAAAGAAGAGGAACACTACGGTAGCTGCTTCAGCTGCTAGAGAAGAAGGATGCACACAAAATCTCAAGACAGAAGAAACCACACCAAATGATAACCATGTTTCTGATCATCTCTTGAAGGGTACTAATAAAAAAGGAAGTTCTCGATCCCCGCGACCTCCATTGGAGTGGCAAAACAAGATCTTCAATGCTAGTGAACATGAAGTCCCTAGTGGTCCAAACCCTATTTCAAACAGGTAAATATTCAACATCAGGGTAAAAAAAAAAAGATTAAGATTACCATTTACCAGCCTAGAGGTTCGTGGTTTTCATGTTGTTTATGTTCTCTTTCCTGTTATATATTATTATTATTTTGCTGTTCATTTTTGTTCTGAGAATTGGTTTGGAGTGCTAGCTATAGCTAGGGATTCAAAACATGCAGTTTGATATATATGTGAGTGCAGTTCTGTTCATATTATTGTCATGAAACTGAACCACACGCGTACCAATCATTTAAAACATGAGAATATGTGTACATGAGATTCTACTTCTAGTCATCATTATGTTCATATATATATATATACATACATATATATATATATATATATATATATATATATGTATGTATATATACGGTTGCTTCTTTTCTGAATGGTCATCATATTTTTTTATCTTCTTTACTGTCATTTTCTCTATTATTTACCGATATTTTTTAATCAATTTACGACAAAATTTATCTTCAGTACTAGAGCATCTGATCAATATTCTTTATAAGGCTAAATTAAATTAGGCTTGCTGAATTAGCAAATAAGTGCACGATATATGCAAACTAAATGTTGCGCCGTACGTGTGTGTGTATATATATATATATAGTACATGTAATCATTTTAACTTCCTCAAAGACATTGAACAAAATTTTGATCAATGAAAAATTAAATTGCAAAAAAAATTGTGAATGACTTATAAATTGAAACAGGAAGATTGAATGAATAAAAAAATAGTTTTTTTTTACAATTACATTTATTTAATAGGAAGGCTATTTTGACATCTTATTTGAAAAAGGGTATCCAGCCTTTTTTATTTTTAGGTCTGAGGATGTCGTATTATTGGAAACGAAAATTTCACACACATGGAAAGGGAGCTCTCACTATATGTAACTAAAATTCCAAATAAAAATCAGGAAAAATATACTAGTGCAGATACCCTTTACTAATAATTACGAAGGGTTTCCAATTCATCTACCGAATTTTACTAATAATCCAAAGAATAAAATCGGACATAATGATTCAAGTTGCAATGAAGGTGGGCTTTTTGTTTACGACGAGGACTTGCTTAATTGCACACAAAAATGAAAGGGGAATTGGGGTTAAAAAAAAGTATGCAGAAACATCCTTCTTTCACCATTGTTTTGCGTGAAAAAGTTATACGGATTTGGCATGCAAAGCAGTGTTTGAAGGGTCAATATCCTTCATCCTCAATTACCCAAAATATCCTCGTCATTTTCCCTACCCTCCCATAGTATCCTTTGTCCCTTTCCTTTAAAAAACAAACCATATTACATGCTGACTCAATTTTTAAATGCATAAGTTCAGTGTCTCTTTCCCCTTGATAGTACCCTCTTGTTTGTTTATCATGTGAAACTGCCAAACTTATTTGGAATAATCATTGGGTCCTTTTTGTTTGCTTTCCTTGGGTACATAGATGTTTATTATATTTTGGAAAGCTCTAGTGATAGCAAAAAATTGTGAGGTAGTTCTTATTTACCATCTGATTATAGTCTTCCTGTGTGTTTGGATTAGTATATGTAATTTACGTTTGATTAAATTTTCACATTAAAATACACTAAAAATAACTAAAAATTGTTTTTATAATTCACGATTGAGTTGTGTGTATGAGAATCCAAACACATTATTTGAAACGTATTCAAGTTTTACCATTTATAAGAAAAAATAATATATATATATATATATATATATATATATATATATATATATAGATAGATAGATAGATTAATTGGGACCATGAAAGATTTGATCATGATTTCAAATTTTGGGATAGCTACCAAGATTCCTTAGTGTTAATCATCATAAATTATCTTTTAGCATTTTATGGAATGAAAAACATTTACATATATTGCAAACATGTGACGTGGTACCACTTACCAAATTCATTAATTGTTAAATTTCATTGATGTCACGCACACCCAAAAAAATTCAACATTTTTTCACCGCATACCGTCCCATCCATCACATTTAAACTTTTGTTTTATCTTAAAAAATAATGAACATGCATTTATAGGTTCACGTTATAAAACCAAGCTAAAAGAGAGGCTCTGGGGCATGATTTTGCCTTCACTTTTGTTTTCAAGGGGTCTTGTCGCTTTAGTTAGTTACTTTAATTTGTTGCCAAGACTCAACTCAAACGCTTTGTAATAAGCTTATATGGCTACTTGGATAGAGAATGTTTGTCAAACAAAAAGATATCAAAAGAACTGTTATCCTTGCTTTGACAAAAGCAATCAAAGTGTCTAGACAGCTTTCCCTTTTTCACGACTGTTTTTCTTTATTTGGTTACTAAGATTTCCTTTTTAATTATTCCCCATCTTCATTCAAGATTTTATTAGTTTTTTTTTTTCTTTTGGGGGGTTATGATTTCTGAAAAAAGGATAAATTTTGGGGTGTTTTTCTTTTAAAAATAAAATAGTTACATCATGAAAACATGTCAATCTCGTAAAATAATAGATTAAATTAAAAAGGATAGAAGGTGCAAGGATGAGCATGAAATTTGAAATGATTTGTGTTTATTGTTAATTTCAATTTTAGGTTATTGTTTGTAAAGAGAACATTTTTTATAAGAAATATTTAAATTGCACAATCTTTTATATATCTTCTTACGATTATCTATTATCTTCGTGCTACCAGTTTTAAGACATTTATAAATGAAATGACAGTAAAACCTTCCTACTATAAACAAAATATATTAGGTTTCATAAATATATAACCATTTACATGGAAAAAACTGTTATGGATCACGCCATAACAGCTCAATATGTTTCAATATAGGATGGATGATTTGTGTAAGTGGTGCTAATTAGTTCTATCGCTGAAAGTAAGGAATCCAACAGTCAAAAGCCATGAGATTTTAAATTTTGAAAAAAATATAGTATCAATTACGAACAACTCTTCTAACAGGTGCTTCTCTATATGCATAAATCATAATCAAGAATAGATCATAGCTATCATATGCTGATTAATTAGTACCAGCAGTTATATCCCAGTTTTACGAAGTTGGAGTGGCTTTGTTGAATTCCATATACGTAAAAATTGCACAATTTAACGCATATAAATCATTTGATATTCAACCAATAAATTTTAACTCAGATGATTGAACATAATATTTAAGTATTATAAATCATTTGATATTGTGTTTAATTTTTATAAATAAAAAAATATAAAAAATTGAAACTTAACTCATTTGCTGTTTTATTTATTATTTTACAAGAAAATTTATCGTTAAAGTAGTACAAGACGTGTCTTAAATCAAGCCCCTCAACAAAGTTTGGTACATGCAAAGCAGCATCCATCAACTTATTTGGTTGAATCCAAAAGGAAGAAACCTGACCAACGGTTAATTTTATCCTTGGTCTCTGATAGCAACCAGAGGAACAAAGTAGAAAAGAAAGTGAACTTTCTATTAAGATTGCTCAATTGCAAGCTCACGCAATACAACGATTACTATTGAAACAGTAAGAAAACTGAATAACGATGGATTGGAGCATATAGCTCCTTGCAAGATATCTCTGCTCTAGACATACGGTGGCAATGCTTCTAAAAAAATTAAAGTAAAACAAAATTCGTATCTCAACCCCCTCAAAAGAATACCAAAGAATTTAATTTCATTGATTGAACAAGATAGTGAAACCCTAAAATGGATGAGAAAGGTGTAGCAACAAACCTACACATTTTGTTTCCCATTTTTAAGAAACTTCTTAAAATAACTAATTTTCAATCATTGTTAATTTATATTTAAAACAAATAGCATTATTACTATAGTGTATTTGAATAAAATTTGCAGAGTTTTTTCCTCCATCCACCACGTTTCATCTGGTAGTATAACTACTACCTTTGTTATTCAACCCATTTGTTTTCAATCTAAAAAAATGAAATCTTTTTTTCTAAATAACCCTGCTAATGATACGAGCCAATTAACAGTACCACAATGGTCACTATCACGACTAAGGGTGGCCAGCATATGATAATTCTCAAAGTAGAAGGACAACTTCAACATAGAAACTTTTGGAACATAAAAGCCATAGCCAGCACAATGCTTTCCTATTTTCTTTTTGGCTTTAAACCTTTCCTTGTGTGTAAATACTAAAACAGCACTAATTCTACAAAGTATTGGTCATCTCTGCTATGTGCCACTGCTAGTATCAGCTTTAATCCCCAGAAGAGGCTTTAACAGGGAATTTTCCTATGTGGGTATATGTATATCTACAAGCTATCTGATTACCTAAATGTGAGTATATATAGATATGTGCAATAACCTCATTTTTTTTAAGGTATTGTATGCAACTAGTTCATTCATTAGACACTAGCTTTTGAGGATATATCCAGACTTGATCATGTGAGCATAGGATAGCTCATAACCAGCACATATAAAACAGTCCTTCATATGATCCAAGCCATGCACCCTGAGACGAGTCACGCTTGTATTGGTTTTCCTCTTCTGCTTTAAAACCTATAAAACCAAATAATACACTTTTAAAGATTAGTAACCAGCTGAAAACCAAAAAAAAAAACATAGGAGAATTTATAAAAGTGAAACCGGAAAGGATGAGAGGATGTTGTGCTCACTATGTCCATATGTTTTATAGCACACGGTGGAGATAATGGAATCAGAGAACTTGTCCTCCAAAAGAAGTTCACCAGACCTGATACTCCATAACCTTAGCTTGCAATCATTTCCACCTGAAATGACAAAGACGAAATTTTCAGACTCTAGAATGCTAAATAAATAACATCACTGAAACAATGCCTACCTGACATAACAAATCTCTCAGATGGATCAACACCCATCTGTATACGAGTATGAGAATTCACATGCCCTTCATAACATTGAACAGCACCCCTCTGAAGTAGACGAAGATCATAAAGTTTCATCTGAAAAGCAAAAGAACCCATCATTAAGAAGTAATTTCTCTTATGATATGCGGCCAGCAAGAAATGGTGACTACCAAAACAATTTACATCTTCGTTATCTTGTAAGTCTGGTAACATATATTGCCTTCATTGGTCATTATATCAATCACCATAGTATCTAGGTGATGCAAGACCCAGTGAACAAAACAAATATAATCTCCCAAGAAAAAAGAAATTCAATTAAACGGGATTGATTACACTTAGTTTGGGTGCATTAAATACAAATAATTTTGCTTCAATTTAAATATAAGAAATAAATTCATGCAACTGATTAATCATGAGATGCTGCTGCAAAGTTTTGGCATTCTATGCCATGTAAGAACAGACATAAATGATATAGGTCACAATTTTCCTGAAGAGTATACTAACCGATCCATCCATTGAGCTTGCCAAGAAGTACTGATCATCAAACTGAAGTGATGCCAAACTAGTGTCAAACCCACAAAATAAATTACAGAAAATAGTCAGTCAAAATCAATAATATTCAAATGAAGATACAAGTCAAGTAGACAACCAGCAAGGAAAAGGATGACTAACCAGGAAATAGATGAAGACATCCGAATGGTATGAGAAGGATATATGTCTCCTTTGAGCTGCAATACGGGTGAAGCATAAGCATATCAATAATAGATAAAGCTAATAGTAACAATCATAAAGTCAGACATTGAAGAACACATTGTGAACATAGAACAAGAAATAATGAGTTCCATCAAATTAAAAATTTATACAGGGACTTGAACAGATTCACAAAAAACACATACATCATTTGGCATACAAAGGGAAATCATAGTTTTCATCTTTTTCTCTTTAATAGATATTCTTACAGTTTTTCCCCTGTAATTTTAAAATCAAGGTTTACATTCTCTAGCCTATCCTCAATTCTAATTTCCAAAACGAAGAAAAATACCTTGAACCATTCTTTATTAGAACCTACAACTTCCTTGTCTGAAGATGCATATGGTATCCGATGGGTAATAAGTCTACCAGAAAGGCTTTCTCTTCTCTCACGAGAATCAACAGTGACAATTGCCCCATTTCTTAGCCCACATAAAATCACATTTCCCTGCAACAACAATGAGAAAATATATTGAGAACGGTAACCTAATAATATGGTCAAAGGATATGTCATGGTTGTTTTGTAGAAAAATATGAAAACATAAAAAAAGACAGAAATCAACAAATATCACATTGCATTTCACATCAATGAAGAAATTTTATTAGGACCAAAAAGAGGGAATAAGATACTCCCTCCATTCCCTTTTAATTGTCAGATTTGTGGAAAATTTGTGTTTCTATTTATCTTTCCTTTTTAAAGTTCAAGATAACATTAATTACTCTTTTGTCAATTATACCCTTACTTTTCACCCAGTTTTTAATTAATTTACACATATGGAAAACTGATAAAAATAGATTCCTTTTTTCTAACATCGAGATCAAGCACAGCAATCCCTTTGAACCTTATTATAATGTCTTTTTCAAAATGAGCAATCAACAATTAAGTAACCCTGCTTTTGTTTCAAGTGTGTTTAATAAGAATAGCTCAAGTGATTGATGATAGGATATGGAAATAGTAAAAATGTCGGCAGTTATGTAAACTAGGCAAATTTTTGGTTCATAATCATGAATTTGATAATTAAATTCACAAAAACGTTTCATTCATTAAAACAAGGTGAAAATTTCAGCTTCTCTTCAATTTAATGATTTATTTGATTGAAAGAAAAGTTACTGGGCAGTATTTATTAGGAATAACTTGCCATTTTTTAAAATAAAAAGGGATAACTTACCGAATTAACAATCTGTTGCGCAAAAACATCACTTTTACAGTGTAAAAACCATGACATTGTCCCAGTTTCCAGATCCACTGAAGCACCTCCCAAATTTGTACCTAACAAAGATAAAGAACACAAATAAATATATTGCAAAAAATTATATACAAAATTACAAATGGGAAAAAATTGTAATGTCAAAAAGTTTGTTCAGAATTCAGATATTTCTTATGGAAGAGGGTATATATCACAACTGTCATGTTCATGAACTACCACCAAGACTTAATAAACCATTTCCCATGGCACATGTTTCATTATCTTAATCTGATAAAAATAGAAGCAAAATACAGACAAGAGACAGAAGCAAAACAAAACAGATCATTCACAGCCATATTGATACAGGCTACACTAGATAATTCCATGTAGCTAAATTTTATAAACTGAAAATCAAACAGTGAGAAGATATAACGGATTAGGAATAGTATTTCTACAAGAATGGGGTGAATGAAGAGTACCAAAATATAATAAATCTGTCAGTGAACAGAAGCAAACTTAGTATCTCAACAATCCAGAATTCTTGATAAACTGTTGACAAAAGTTTGGGTGCATGTTATGGCCCAAAATTATTTATCCCTTAAAACCTATAGCTATTGGAAATAATCAAAACTAAAATGGGTTGGAATCTAGGGAAGTGTTAATGAGGGAACATGAAACATAATAACAAATTAGCAAGGCCATGACTTAATGCTAATGGTTAAGTACAAATTCCTCACAAAATGTCATGTGGCTGTATCTAAATTTAACATTATTTGGCATAAGCACATGCATCTGATGTAACTTACCAATTACAGCCCGATGTCTATTATAATCATATTCTGATGTCCAAATGGTACCCCTGAAAGATGCAATTTCCTCCAGTCTGCTCCATGTGTTCAGTATACCTTGTCCAAGATTTAATGGTTCAACAAGATCAAGAGTATAAACTGTTCCACCTGATGTCTCTGATCCCATTGTAGTAAATCTATTTACATGTTAGGATCTTTCACTTCAAGATCAACTTTATTATAAATAAATGGCATATAGTGTTCCAATATTGATGATAGAGAGGATTCAACAAGTCAAATATAAACTATACTATATAGCAAATCTTGGTAATCCAATGTCACATGGATGATCAAGATTAGAAGTTACATGAAGATCATATGACTAAACGTTTAAATTTTAACCATGTATGAGGAGGGATCCACTTACTCCAAGAGTTAATCATCATCCTCACCATTCATTTTCTTGAAATCTAATGGTTAAGATTAGTTATTTATTACAACCATTAGATCTTAAGAAAATAAATGGTGAGGATGATGAGTAACTATTTTAGAGTTACTCTTGGAGTAACTGGATCCCCTCCCTATATATGTATATACTGGAGGATAACCAAAAATACTCAAAAGGATACAATGCACATCCAACAACATGACCATCATTGACAGTGTGAGAAGAGCACTTTGGACCCAATCTTATACTAGATATACTGGAGGACATAAGCAGTGCAGCATGATTATGGTTTAAAACTGGCTTAAGCACCTCATTATTCTCATCTGTTCTCCCTTTAACATAATTCTTCACACAATCTGCCCTACATTTTGTCCCACCATCATGATTACGCCCAACCCCTCCAACTTGAGAAAAACTTCAAAATACCAAATTTCACAAACTAGTAAATAGTTATTAACATTATACGTCAATGTTAACAAGAATCAAATGAATAATAAACATCTGTTACGTTCAAGTGCAACAAGTGTGATCCAGTCAGTTTGCAGGATCATCAAGGTACTGGTAAAATATTGACATAAACTGATCAGTTGTTGATTAGATTACTAGAGAAAAGATGCAAAAAGAAGATTAAAGCAAAATGGAAAAACAAATTGAATTATTAAATGTCAAGATGAAAAGATACACACCAATTGATTAAAACAAACATGCTGACTGTTGGTCACATGATTAGGAAGGTAGCAGTTTTTTAAATACCGGATGGTGGCGCGTAGCGGACGATTACTATATTACTATATATACATATAAATTCTCAAAAATGATAAAAAAAATTACCCTAAATTAATTACATTAATAATTAACAATAAAAAGCCATGGGTGTCTTAACAAAACATACAAGTAATACCAACAAAAGTCAAATACAAGTTTTCTAGACAAGAATCATCAATTATCATCTTTTAAACCCAAGTTGTCTTCTTTATCATTTTCACTACTATTACAGCTGTATATTTCCTGGTTGGAAATTAAAACCCAAAAAAGCTGTAATGTCTCTATTCAGAGGGCTTTTTTGGTATCAACACATTCACTACCATAGTGCTGCTATGGCTGCTATTTAGTCCACTACTGCCACTACACTAAACTGCTCCGCTGTGGCTTTTTTAGACTTTGATATAAGGGCAATGGTTAGCAAAATGTAATTTAACTTAATACATTTTTATGAGATCATAAAATAATACAAAGATGTACTCTCTTAATTTAACTTGTATAAATAGTTAGAAACAACTATAAGTCATGTTTACATCCATTTCACAGTTGATAAAAGAAACAATTCAATCACAAAGGTTAGAGAATAGAGATTTTTCCAATCGTCCTAGATTTCATTACAGAAAGCAAGCAAGCACAACGACAAACAGAAAACATGCACACACACACACAGACACGAGTTATACCTCATCGAGCCATTTGTGCCGCCCGTCAACAAAACATCAGTTTCAGTTATCCCCGCCGATGTCTGCACATCAACACGTAAGTGTTCCAAAGCAGTAATACGCATCCCATCAGTTCCCCAATACTTCCAGATCTGCAAATTCAATCTTGATTAGATTCAAAACTCGGAACGACGTAGAAAAGGAAATGAAAAAGTGATTTGCACCACAGGTCTAGATGCTTGCATCTTCCGGAATTCCTCGGTGAAGTTACTTCTGCAATAGCGAGAAGCAATGGCACAGTGACCATCCAACTCCCTAGCCCGAAGCAGCTTAGACAGGGTTCTGTTTCTAAGCTTCCTACAACAACTCCCACCACTTTCCTGTATCCAAAATCAGTCCCATTTCAAGTTCAATTCAATTCAAAGAGTCAGATATAACCCTAATTACTCAATGCATTAAGGTTTTACAAATGAACAAACCATCAAATTGGTCCCTAAAGTATTACCCTCTTTCCTAAGTAACCCTCAAAGTAATAGAATTATACAAAATAGTCCTTAAAGTATTAAAAAATCAAGCTACATAGTCCTTCATGCATCGAAAAAAAATCCTTCAAATCAGTCCCTCAACGTCAGTAAAACATATCAACTTAGAGACTAAAGTGATGAATTTTCAATACTTTACATAT
The DNA here is from genome assembly GCA_013407115.1 of Glycine latifolia. Classification (NCBI taxonomy): domain Eukaryota; kingdom Viridiplantae; phylum Streptophyta; class Magnoliopsida; order Fabales; family Fabaceae; genus Glycine; species Glycine latifolia. The sequence goes on from CM023949.1 coordinate 4,890,951, forward strand.
AAATTTCATAACTTAAAGACTATTTACGATAAAGGGTAATACTTTAGAGACTAAATTAAAAATATTATATATGTATATATATACCTGATTGGAAGAGGTTTGGGGTGAGTTAAGAGCAGGGGTCATAGGCTTGACTGAAAAACCAGGAATGGGGCCTTTGATGGGGAAATACCTGCTCTTCTCAGAGTCATAGTAAAACCCTGGAAGCTCTGTTGCCAAAAAAAAAAAAAAAACGTTACTACATTACATTCAATTACAAGTGCATGAATTGGGATGATGAATACACATGTAGGTAAATGTGATTGGAACAAATTGATTTATTCACCCTTTGGTTGTGACATGTGTGCGTCGCTGCTGCTGCAGAATTGGAGAAAACCACCCCCGAGAGGGTGCGGTTTGTTGGTCGGACGAGGAAACACGGTACGGCGTACGAGGTTTGGGAGGGAGTGAGAATAACGTGAAATTTAGTTTGCAGCTCCCACTCTTTGGATCCTTTTGGTTTTGGTTTCAGAACTATGGGCCGTTTCTTTGATAAATATTAACGGGAAAAGAAACATTATGAAGTAAACTATTGTAGTAGTAAAAATATTTAGATATTTAGAAAATAATGTAGAAAAAATAGTTTTTTTTTATAATTATCAAAATCAAAATTATATACAAATAATAATTTTGAAAAAAATAAGCTAGAGAGACTATTTAAAATTGTTATTATCAAAATCTGAAAATACTATCTACGGGGGACTGGAAGTGGTTCGAGTGTGTTCGACTTTACATATGAGGAGTCAACATTGTTTAAAGTGTATAAGAATATGTAAAAGGTCTCCGAGTTGATCTCAGAGTGAATGTTCCCGATTGTGTCTCTGAGTGAATTTCGGATCTATATGGACTTAATATGAAATGAAGGTTTAAAGAGAACCTGTAATTATAGGAATATGGGCATTTGGTCTTTGTATGATGGTTAATATGTTGATAAGATATCATATAATAGCATAGGGTTATATAATTCAAATTCAAATAAGAGATATTGTGTATCTTGTATATATTAATTATGTTACTTGTAGATAAGTAACATCTTGTAGATAATCCATTGTAGATAGTTTGAGATATTATAGGAGATAAAGTGATTACAATTATTCGCGTTCTTATAATAAGGAGGGTGAACAAGTGTTAATGTAATATGGTCGACACGGAGGATGGTGAACACGTGTACAATGATCACACATTAATGATCACGTGTAATTTCTTCATTTTGTACATTACAAAAATAGTTTTTATTTCAATTATATTTTAGGTTTTTTTCTAATTCTAATTAATTTTGAAAAGCTTAATGATATGCATTATAAGAAAGAAATAAATGGATGAGAATTAGGATAGAAGAAAATGGAGTAAATAGAAATAAGGGAAAAACATAGTAAATTTACGAATGTTTAATTTCAGAGAAATCGTAAAAAAAAGGGAGAGAAACAAAAATAATAAAATATAAAATAATGGATTGTGACTAGCTAAAAAGTAATTGTTTTTTTAGGAATAAAAAGCAATTGCTGAAACAGGATAATCAATTGTTTTTAACGAAAATTAATTTCTTTTATTTTTTTACATTATGACCATTAAATATGAACGGCAAAACAATAGATTATTTTCATAAAAGAACGCGATCAGTTGATATTTTTGCAGTATTTTATAAAGAAATAAAAAGTTGTATAACTCATACATTTTTATTTCTCTTTCTCTCTCCTTTGCTTGTATGTAGATTCGTGCACAGGAAATTAATGTTTTATTATTATTATTTTAATTTATATGCAATATTATTTTTTTACAATAAATATGTTTTTATTAATATGTAAACTTCTTAACGTATTTATTTTAATACTTATAATTAAAAAAGGACTATAATTATTTTAATTGATATGTAATATTAAAATTCTTAAGGTAAATATATATTTTATGAGAAAAAAGAGTATACATTAATCATATACATTAATCATATAAGTTTTACATAGTCTTTTTAAATTATAACTCATATAATACATGATAAGTTTATTAATTTTTAAAATAATTTAAAGGATGATTTATAATTAGATGAAAATATAAAATTATTTTATATTTTCAATACATATATATTAAAATCATATTTTATTAATATGTAAATTCCTTAATGTATTTATCTTAATACTTATTATAAAAATCTATATTGTTTAACAACATGATCATTATCTCTCTGTATTTAAAGCATGTACATGTTGATAAAAATGATAAATTATATCCATAAATTTGAATTAAAAAATTAAATATACTTTATCTTGATTTTTCTATATATCTTTTAGTTGAATCAAAAAATTAAAACTGACCTTAAAACATTTAATAAAATAAGTTCAAATGATTGTCTTCGCATTCATTAAAATTAAATATCTGTTTTTATAGTAATAAAATTAAATATGCTAAAATACCTTTTTTTTTTAAATTCATTCTCAATACAATTCTAACACATGTAAATCTAGTCAATGAATTTTGGGAAAGTTTTGAAATAATTAGAATTTTATTTTTAATGGATAAAAAATAAAATTATATTCATTTTAATAACAATGATTACTAAGTGAAAATTTTAATTTAATAAAAATCATAAAATCCTTGGTAATAAAAAAATATAAATTCTACAAACTAACTTAATTTTTTATTGGTGTTTTTTTAGTTTCAATTATACTTTTATCTTTATTTTCTTGATATGAAAAAAAATCTCATAATTGGATATTTGGATTAGAATTACAATTACAATGTGTATTTTTGTCAAATTTATATTTTAAATAACTTAAACAATGCAAAATAAAATATAAAATTTAAACTAATTCTATAAAATGTATAATTATTAATAGTTTGTTAATAATATCTTCAATAATACAAAAGAAAACAATTATACTTTATCTTAATTATTATCCTAATCAAGTTACCACAAAATCAATTTCTAGGAAACATATATCTCGTGTTTTTTCATTATATATAGACGCATTCATAAAAAAATTACTCTCCATTCCTATTTATAATATCCAAGTTTGAAATAATGTTTGTTCTTTCTTATAATACTTGTATTTTGCATAGTTCACAAAATACATGTGGCAAGTAACGTAACGTTCCAATATGCATGTCATCTCTTTATGTCAGCCTTGGCACACGAGCACAGACATCTCGTCCTTAAACATATTATCTTTAACGCCTCACCATTTGAATATTAATGATAATGTTGGTTTATCTATAAATGGTGGTTTATCTATAATTCATTGAATTATTTAATAGATATAATTATTTGCTAATAATTATCTATAAGCCACATCTTATCTATTAGCTATTAGCTACAAGTTGATAATTATCTGTAAGGGTTGTTATACTATTATAACAGTCCCGACAAACAAAGACTCAAAGCTCCTACTTCATTCTATAAGTATAATGTTTCATCTCATTATCCACTAACTCATGTACTTATTTGAGCGTTGAAATCATTTGTTTTGCATATTTCTCTTTTTGTTCTCCTAGCAAAGGGAACTCACAGTTTGACATGCGAGACCTAGGAGTCCCTCTTGGCCACATCCATCCTAACATAGGTCAGCTTCAAATTTTGGTAAGTATAAGACTCAATCTATAATATTTCTTGCATTAATTATTTTTAGACTAGAAATATCCTTCATTGAAAGAAGAAAGAGAATATATTGACAAATCATTAAAAGAGAAAGAAGTATTAATGACAAGGATGATTTTGAAAATATATAAAATTTAAGATAAAGTTATTATTATCAACTAAGTTAATAATTTTTTTAATCTTGATGAATTAGATAATTGAGTTTTATCCATAATAACTGAAGTACTTACATTCATTTCATGAAATTGTTGGTTGAGACTTTAACTTCATTTGGTAGTTCTGCAATATTGAGTTATAACTTTTTTTTTGTGGAGAACACATGCATGCTATTTTCTTTCTCAATTAGATTGCTCTTGATACTCAACACTGAAAAAAAAGGTAGATTTGTAAAGTTTTTAGAAGGAAGTCATTTTAAATGGAAGAAGGTAGAAGGTAGAAACAAAGAAATGTACCGATTTTTTTTATAAAAAAGTAGTACCTTTGCTTTTTATAGGGTAGATATTTTAAAATCACTGCTCCACCTTTTGATTTTCTTTAATTCTTCTCTTTTTTTTTTTAGAAAGAAAGAATAAAATGTCAGTGTTGCATTTGTTAATGAGAATATAAATTATGGAAAAAAATGTTGAAACCGTTCCAAATATCATGCATGATGTTGTAGTGAATTTTCTTGTAACTCTTAAGAATGAAATCCTTAAAATTTTTTGTAGGGATGATGATGATGATATATCAATAAAAATACATAAAAATAAAACATATTTAAAATATAAAAAAATATTGGACCCTATGTGGAAAAAAATCGTACTAAAATTTGTATTGAACCTTTTCTAAAATAATATTAAATAAAAAGATAAATGAGGTAGAATAGACGAAAGTGATAAATTATTTTAAATATTCTCATGGAAATATAAGATGGGTTTAATATCTATGGACTGATAAAAAATAGTTTTATACTCTACTATGAAATAATTATTTTAAAAATCGATAAACTTATCATATATGATGAATTGTAATTGAATATGGTTGTGATTGTAAGATTCTCACCCCTTTACATGATAATATGAAGATGAAAAAACATTTGTAATATGAATTTTCTGGAAATACATTATATGCCTAGGAATATTTTTGGATTACCTTCTAACAAACATGATAATTTATATTTTCATCTTCACATTCTCCAGAATTCAATAAGGTTTGTGAAACAAACTGTCACCTTGCAATACAAATGATGACACATGTTATCCGAAACTTAAGAAGCAACATTGCTTTGCTACATGGACTCCGAACTTGTTTTTGAATTCATAAATTTATAATTATAGATTTTCATTCTCTTTTCTATTTTCCTTCTATTTCTTAGATACCAAACAAAATATGAATAAACACATAAGAAGAAACAACTCTTTCTAGAGAGAATAGTTTGTGAGTATAAAAAATAAGGGGGGGGGGGGGGGGGGGTACAAAGAAAAAACAATGGGTGAGAATAGCAAAGGGCTTGGGGCTAGTTTTCTTATTTGTCCTTAAAATTAAGAGACTTTTTCTACTCTCACCCATTACAAATTAGAGAAAATAAAAATATTTAAACCTATTAGAAAAATAATGTATCTTTGTATGTGTGTGCACTTCATTTAAAGTTTTATATTTTTACTTTTTTAAAGAGTTTAATAAATATGCACAATTTGGTAAAAAAAAGTGTTTTATATTGACAATCAATTAAAATTTATTTTAGAATGACTTTCATAGTAACTATTATAAAAGTCAAAAAAGTTGTTATTAGATGTCACTATAAATTTTTTTGTATTGTTAATACATATAATTTGTTTACCATGATATTAATATGAAGTAGCCGGCAAAAATTCAAGTTTTCATAACAAAATTAATCTCATTTAACCAAAGTTTATTGTGTTTGATTCGTGAGTGGGCATATATATATAATCTAATCTTGAAGTTCAAAAGCTTTCACTTAGGTACATATTTACTCGTAAATTTACACAAATATGAGTGCGGATATGAGTACCACATATTAATATAATCATAATAAACAATATATATTATATATATAATTTTTTATGAAAAGTAATTATGCATTTTTTTTAATTTTATGACTAATACTCTAATAATAATAGACATAGAGTAGTGGAGCGTGAAACCTTAATCTAATCCCATCAATTAGAGTACACACATTAATATAATCATAATGCTTACTTAAGTAAATAATATATATTATATATATAATTTTCTGTGAACAATAATTATGTATATTTTTAATTTTATGACTAATGCTCTAATAGTAATAGACATAGAGTAGTATAGTGTGGAACCTTAATCTAATTCCATCAATTGGAGTTATTTTATCTTCTATTAATAATTTTGATTATTGTTTTTGATAATTTAATACTTAATTGTTCTTTTCATATTTTAGTTTCTATTGGTATTAGTGAAGTAAAACAATATAAACTTGTGTTTCGCTTTCACGTGTAACTGAAATTAAGTTGAGTGAGATTTATTTTCATATGCTATCTTTCTCCATATTTTCTTATCCATCTTCTTGTGTTTCGCTTTCACATCACACCGACTAATTAAGGATTTTGACATCTATGTTTGAATACTGTACGTGTATAAAATATTTTACTGCATAAAAAAATGTACTCATTTTTATGGATAGATATAATTGATAAAAATGAATACATCTCTGTAAATTTGAAATCCAAATTTTTTAAAAATATTTGAATCTATTAAATTCTTACTAAGTCAATGATATTAAGTTTAAATATATTTTTATATCTAAAAATAAGTCATTTTTAAATTATTTTAAATTTATTTTGGTTAATTATGCATTTAATTTTTTATATTTATTTTTAATTTTATTTTGTTAAATAACGACGTAACAAAAGAATGATGCATCATCAAGTGTAGTTTATTTTTTTAAAATAGAGTGTCATGATTCGAATAGATTTAGTGACTTAAAAGTCCAATATTGACGTGTATGTCTGCCTGTATATATATTATCATTAGTATGGATTTTGACATCTATGTTTGAAAATTGTGCATAAAATATTTTACTAAAATTTGTATTCATTTTAGTAATTCTCTATCTATAGTTTTATATAATTAATATTACAACATCTAAACATGTAACTTTATATAATTAAAACGTGAATTTGTTAATCCAACAACGATTGAATTATAAAATATTTATTTTTTGTGCTGAATTTGGCATTTTAATAATATTTATCTTTTTTCTATAAAAAAATGTTGAATTATAATTTTATATATCTTGATTGTTGATGTTAAATTTTGTTAAAATAAAATAAAATAATATAATAATAAAAAATAATAATTAAATAGTTTATATTTTAATGTATTTAAAAATATTATATATTAATTAATTTTAATATATATGAATGAGATATTAAATTATTTGGATTAACATAAAATTTTATATACATAATATATATATATATATATATATATATATATATAAATTTTCAATCTAACTATAAATTTTGTGAAAAACATGATCTAACAATTATTAAATAATATAATACTTGTTATACTGTTCTTACATGCACATTCAAATTGAAATTTCGTCCGGTTGATATGATGTAAGATACAAGTTGCGTACAGACTCAATTACAGTAACAATTTTCTTTTAAGTCAACACGTACAATTACGGATTAATTTTATATTTTGGCTTTAAATTTGACTATATAATTAAGATATATATATATATATATATATATATATATATTTGACTATATAATTAAGAGATATATATATATATATATATATATATATATATATATATATATATTACAAGAAAAATGCTAGAAATAAACTATCATTAATTAAGATAATTAATTAAGTTACATACAAATATTTTAGTTTGTGCAAATGAATGTTTATTTTACATAATTTTTTTATAACTATCATAATTAAGTTACTTCATGTGAGACTCATGTTTTTAGGTTCTTTCCAATTTGAGAAGAAAAAGAGAAAGTGTCTTTTTACATATAAAGATGTATTTGAATTTTCGTTTGAAACAAAGTTGAACAACTCAAGAGATTTTTTTTTTCACTTTTTACACAAATAAATAATTAAGAGAGAAAAGAGAGTTTATATATATAAACTCTCTTTTCTCTCTTAATTATTTATTTGTGTAAAAAGTGAAAAAAAAAATCTCTTGAGTTGTTCAACTTTGTTTCAAACGAAAATTCAAACACATCTTTACATGTAAAAAAATCTCTTGAGTTGTTCAACTTTGTTCAATTTGCTTTCTCATTAAAAAAACTTAAATAATCATCTCATTCTCTACTTATTTTCTTTCTTAAAACAAACATATATACCTTAAATATCATTTAGCTATTATTTAAATGTATATGAATATTTTCCATTTAATTATATTCTCCATTTGGTTTTTTAATTTTCTGAAGAAAGACAAGCAATGCTTATGCGATCATGCATAGATATTTTAAGAACATTATCTTGTAAATAGAAATTTTAATATTTTGTTTATTTAACATTTCAATATTCAATTAAGAGTTCAGGAAGTGCTTCAAAACTTGAAAAAATATCGTTGGAAACTTAAATTTATTTCAAGTTTGAGTTAATTTATTCAGGTTACGTACAATCCAGTCGAAACTCAATACTTTTTTTTTTAAGTTTCTCATTTTCTTTCCTAGCATCAGACAATTGACTCTTTTTAAGAGCACAATTCTTCATACTTATGTCAAATTGTTGAGATAATTTTTTTAAAACTAGTGCATGAAATGTATATATCTAAAAGAAAGAAAAAAAAGATAAACACGGTCTAATTGAGAGAATGAGATGTATTGAACAAATTGACTATTCTAATTTATAATCCAGAAATTTATTGGCGTAAAAGACAATTTCATTTAATTAATTTGGTTAATTCAAAAATGAAGGCAAAAAAACCCTGCTTATGTATGCTGCCCTTTGAATCTTGACTTTCGAGATAACATGCATCTTGACTTTGATTTTGAAGCCAGGGTGACGATTGTGATAAGGGAACAAAACGAAAACCTTAACCCTACGATCACCTTATAAACGTAGCTTCACATGGCCCATAATGCACAACTCAAATGCACATATGCATGGTGATTCAACTATACCGAATTAACTAAACACGTACATGTTCTCTCGGAACTTAAATTAACTAGCCATGGAAATGTTTCCCTTGTTGCCTTACTTTCTCTTATCATCCCTTGTTTTTCTTTTCACATTCAAGCTATTATTTTCCCAAAGAAGAAAACACAAAAACCTTCCACCAGGTCCACCTCCTCTTCCCATAATTGGCAACCTCAACCTCCTCCAACGCCCCCTCCACCGTTTCTTAACCTGCATGTCGAAAACACACGGCGACATTTTTTCTCTCTGGTTTGGCTCCCGCCTCGTCGTCATCGTCTCGTCGCCCTCTGCCTTCCAAGAATGTTTCACGAGAAATGATGTCGCCCTAGCGAATCGGCCTCGCTCTCTCTCGGGAAAGCACATCTTCTACAACTACACCACCGTGGGGTCCTGCTCCTATGGCCAGCATTGGCGCAACCTCCGCCGCATCACCTCCCTTGACGTCCTCTCAACGCAAAGAATCCACTCCTTCTCTAGAATCCGAAAGGACGAAACAGAGAGGTTGATATTTTTTTTCTTTTTTAGATATCTGTGATCAACTTTTGTTTTATATACCTAATGCAATAATTTTTTTTATTATAGACCTAAAATAAAAATTAATTTTTTATAAAGGATAAAAAATATTTTTTAATATCTTTTTATTGATAAATATTAGTTGTTAATTTAAAAATTTTAAATATAATTCTTTTTCTCATTAATTCTTTCTTTTTTATCTCTGAATCAATCTTATTACTCTCAGGTTTATCCGCACCTTGGCCAAGGACTCGTGCATGGACTATGCACACGTGGAGCTGAGTTCGATGTTCCATGACATGACCTATAACAACATGATGAGGATGTTATCAGGGAAGAGGTACTATGGTGATGAGAGTCAGATAAAGGACGTGGAAGAAGCGAAGGA
>CM023949.1:4910535-4927504 GCA_013407115.1 Glycine latifolia
CGCAGGTTTTCCTCGACTTATTATATTAGATATTTGAGCAATGGTGAAACTTGTGATAGAGAATGGCTTGTGAACTCAAAGGACCTTGACAAAGTGTTTTGTTTTTGTTGCAAAATTTTTAAAAAAGGTTCTGTTAAAGGTGCCTTGGTTTTTGAAGGATTTGATAAATGGAATCATTTAAGTTTTAGACTTAAAGAACATGAAAGTAGTGATGGTCATCTTTTGAATATGACTACTTGGTGTGAGCTTCGTATTAGATTGCAAAAAAATGAAACAATTGACAAAATTGCTCAAGACCGATTAAAGAAAGAGAAGGAATATTGGAAAAATGTGTTGGTTAGACTCATTGCAATTGTGAGGTATCTTGGTAAACATAACCTAGCATTTCGTGGAAAAACAGAAAAGTTGTATGAAAAGGGAAATGGCAATTTTTTAGGTTTAATTGAAATGCTAACTGCTTTTGATCCTGTGATGATTGAACATGTTGAGCGTATTAATAGTGGCAGAATTCATCATCATTACCTGAGTCATGATATCCAAAATGAGTTGATACTCTTACTTTCTTGTAAAATTAGGTCTATCATTATTAATAAAATCAAAGCAGCTAAATATTATTCTGTGATGTTAGATTGTACTCCCGATTCTAGTCATCAAGAGCAAATGTCCTTAATTTTAAAATGTGTTGATAGCTCTACCAACTCCTTTAAAGTTGAAGAATTTTTTCTTGAATTTTTAGTAGTTGATGATACTAGTGGTGCTGGACTTTTTTCAGAGTTGGAAAATATATTAAAATCTCATGACCTTGACATAGATGATGTAAGATGACAAGGATATGATAATGGGTCTAATATGAAAGGAAAAAATCAAGGTGTGCAAAAAAGATTACTCAATTTAAACCCTAGAGCTTTTTATTCTCCATGTGGTTGTCATAGTCTTAACTTGGTTTTGTGTGATATTGCAAATACTTCACAAAAAGCAAGAGACTTTTTTGGAATTGTACAACGTATTTACACTTTATTTTCTAATTCCACAAAAAGGTGGAGTATTTTAAAAGAAAATGTGAAAATGTTAACGATTAAGCCATTGTCAACCACACGATGGGAAAGTCGAGTTAAAAGTATCAAAGCTATAAGGTTTCAAATCGCTGATATCCAAGAAGCCTTACTTGAACTTGCCGATAAAGATAATGAGACACTAGTGCAATGTGAAGCCAAGTCGTTGGCAACTAATGAGCTCGGTAATTTTGAATTCTTGCTTAGTGCTATTATTTGGTATGAAATTCTAAGTGAAGTGAACTTGGTTAGCAAACAATTACAAACTAAAAACATGATGATTGATGTTGCTATTGATTTGATCAAAGGTTTGATATCTTTTTTTAAAAGGTATAGAGAAAGTGGTTTCTCTAATGCTTTGAATACAACGAAAGAAATAGCTGATGAAATTGGTATTGAATCTGTGTTTCCTCAAAAACGTCAAATACGCAGAAAAAGACATTTTGATGAAACTAATGTTGAGGAAACTTCATTATCACCCAAGGAACAATTTAGTGTTCAATACTTTTTGTATGTTGTTGATCAAAGTATTGTTTCTTTGGAGAAAAGATTTGAACAATATCAAGTTTATGAGAAAATCTTTGGCTTTCTATCTAATTCTCATAAATTAAATTCACTAGATGACAGTAATCTCAAATATCGTTGTGTTTACTTAGAAGATTCTCTTAAAAAATGAGAGGTTTCTGATATTGATGGGAATGAACTATTCGTGGAGGTAAAGTTATTGCGAGAGCTTTTACCTAAAGAAAAATTGGGAGCAATTGAAATATTACAATTTATAAAGCGTTTTACTTGTTTTCCAAATGCAACAATTACTTATAGAATTTTATTGACTATCCCTATTACTGTTGCTTCTGCATAGAGAAGTTTTTCAAAACTCAAATTATTGAAGTCGTATCTACAAACAACTATGTCACAAGAGAGGCTAAATGGACTTGCTTTAATGGCTATTGAAAGCGATCTTTTGGAAGAAGTTGATGTTGAAAGTGTTATAGATGATTTTTCTTTAAGTCATGCGAAGAGAGCAACTCTATTCAAATGACTTGTTAGAACCCTTAGGATGTTTTAACTGATTTTGGAATGTAATTTGGTAATATTTATTGAGCAAAATATTTTTCTTATTTAAATGAGTCATTTATTTTTAAATTGCCAATTGAGGGCTCCGTTTTCTAGAAAAGGAAAATATTAAACAAGGCCCCGAGAAAGTTTGCCCCGCCCCTGGCATTCAACATGCTAAAATCAGAGTGTCCACCTTGTAAAAATCAGCACTATACATTTTCTTTTAGTCACATCCGGTCTCAAAGAAACTCAACAAGATTGAGAATGACAAAAAAAGAAAGTGCACGTGTTCTATTTTATATAAATTCAATTTGTCTCTCTTTATTTTGAATTGTTAATGTTTGAATTTAAGGAAATGACAATATAGAAGAGTATAAAAGGTTTTCATAGAATATTGTCTTAAAGATCTCTTTCGCTATGAACAAAAAGAACATAGCATTGTTTGTACTATGGTTCATTCCTCTTCAATCAAAGCATGACATGTTGTCTTATCCTTCAGTGTGAGACAATGGTCTTTTCAAGAAATTGACATTGATCCCATAATAGATCCTTCAATGAAGTCTATAAAATGTCATTTTCATCCATGAAGTTTTTGACGAAAAATCTTACAGGAAAGTAATAAAATATTTGAAGCAAAACTTTGTTGAAATCACTAGACGACTGATAATAATACAGTTTTCATTAGTTTACTCTTTGGTAAGCAAAGTTATTTTGTATTTGTGCTTAATTGTTTATTTACATGTTGAGTATCAAGAATACTTGTATTCATTGAAACTTTTATTTGTGAAAACCAAGAAGTGACTTAGTGTTAAACAATACTTGTATTTCTCAAATTTATGGGGGTCTAAGAAGGTACCAAAAGTGGTATTAAGAATACTTGTAAAGTTAAGAGTGACAAGTTAGAATACTTGTTTTGTAATTAAGTTTTCATTAGTGAAATCATTTACTAGTGAGTACAGAAGAATTGAACGTAACTCAGGTTGAGTGAATCAGTATAAATAAAGTGTTTCTACTTCTCTCTATAATGGTTTATCGAACATTCTCATAACACTTTCTATCACTTCTTTAATACCAAATGTTTATTTGAAAAACTGTTTTAAGAACTCTTTCTTTTATTTAGTCACTAGACAATTGTATTGATCTTTTATTAAATATTAGTTTTATCTTCATGGATGACTTGTTATATATATATATATATATATATATATATATATATTGCTATTTATATATGCTTTTATATTACAAAAATTTATATATTTGATACACATACTATTCACCCTCCCCCTTCCTCCTTTTAGTGTGTTTATTGCTATTTCAATTATTTATTGTGAAAAAAAGTTATTATTATTTATTTCATAATTTATACTCTTAATTATTGTTTCAATTTAACTATATATGTAAAAATAATATCTCGTGAGTGAAAGCTAATTTGGTGAAATAAAAAAAAATCCTTATATAAAAAATCCTCGATAGTGTTAAATTAAATAGAATAAACTATATATTTTAACACAATCTTTGTTATTTTTTGGGGGTTTCATCATATTCTTGTTAGTTATTAGTATAAATAATTTAGTTACATTCTTTAATCGTGTGTATGAAGAAGACTTCGTTAGAAGAGTTAAAATCTATTTGGGTGATATCTACAATTTGGAGAATTAGTCTTACGACTTAATTATGAGGATAGCTTACTCCATAACAATAATAATATTAATAAAAATAATCTGGCTGCAAATATAAGGAATAAGCGGTTGAGCCGTGAAAAAATGTTAAAAGAAACGAACTAACATTCATACTTTAGATCGGTGTTTTTTTAAAATCGGATTGACCTGACGGTCCAACCAGTTAGATTGCGATCCGATGGTTAGATCGGGTCGAGTTTGCTGATGGATCGGCCATGCTATCAACATGATGCGACCCAGCTTGACCCGACCGTGTCTTCGGTCAAATCGAAAACCCATCAACTCGGACCGGGTCGTTTAATTTTTTTTCTCTTCAAGAATGCAAAAACGGCGTCGTTTGATACTTTGATTTTTAGGTTTTGTTGAAACCTTGAGATCCATATTGCACTTTGCATTTCACCGCTCAACCTTCAATTTCACGCTTCTCTCCTCTCGCAGACGTGCCTCCGCTTCCTGCAATCACAGTGTCGTCGCTTCGCGCAACTTCAAGGTCTTGCGACGCAGTTTCACGATCGCGCGACATCGTCGTCTCCTTGTTCTCGTGGTGCCGTTGTCCACTGTTAAATGATGGTTAGTAGCTCTCTCAACTGTTAAACAAATTTTTTCCAACTTGAGCTTTCGAGGCAAATTAGATTTGTTGAGGGAAGGATACCTTTCAAACCCGTTTTAGAAGAACGTAGCCCAGTATAAACCACATCATCTAGGGATGGAACATCAAACTTGAAAGGATCTGTATACAAAGAAAAACATGGTTATATAACTATTATTTAAAAAGCATGGTTGAATTCATTTTCAGGAAGCAAGCAGGTTCATAGACATAAGAAACTTCAAAGTTTTCCTTCTGATTCGAGTTCTTGCAATGATGGAGTTGTAGATGAAGATTCCGAGTTTTTTTTCCCTTTCTGATTTTGTCTCTAGGCACTTGACCATGATTTACTAAGTTGCATTTTAGAATCAGGAACTAGATTTTCTTAATTAAATGTATTGTTAATTCGGTAATCAGATTTAAATTTTGCTAACAATTGACTGATTAAAAGGTGTAAACTCTGCATATTGCATCTTTTTATAACAAAAAATATGGATCAAAGTAAGTAAAACTAATCCTTTCAAATAAATTTAAGTCGCAAAATGTTTTAAATGCAACTCAGATATTATAAGGGATTATCCCATAATTTATATTATGATAGTTTTTTCATGGTTCTTATTTCTATTAGCATATTATTGTTAGATTTTATATTAGATACAATAATAATCATGGAATGGATGACCATATAAATTGGTCACTTACCTAATATACTTTATTTTGACTCACCAAGAAAGGAGATATTCAACAATTAGTATACCATGTGGATTGTGTGCATATGAATATATCCTAACTAGATATGCTCATATTAATATATCATGTTCAACTTTCATGGTAACATAATGATGAATGTTATTGATTTGTAGCTACTCAAAAGAGTTGTCTTGAAAATGTGACTGAACTTTTATATTTTAGAGTGTTTCTATACTTTTGCATTGATGATTTGAAGACATGTATAAAAATGTTATATTTTTATTATTATAGATCGGGTTATGCATGTCAATTAGTGACCCGTCGATTTGACCATTGATCAAGCAACCCAGTACCATGGTTGAATTAGTCACCCGATCGATTTTAAAAACTATGCTTTAGATATGTCATGAAAATAGACAAGAATAGAATGCAACACGTACAATTCAAATAGTCCAATAGAAGCATTTTAGATTTTCTTAAAATATTATTTTCTACTTTTTTTTAACATTATTTTGAAACTAATTTTATAACTAGTGTATAATAGAAAGGTAATTATTTACTCATTTGTATCTGCATATGAAGTGTGTGTCTGGAATCAAAATAACAAAATTATTTCTACTTTTTCATGGGATTATCATGATTTTGTTAAGTAAAATTATTTCTAGTATGTTATCAAAATACACTTAAATATGATAAAAGAATGGGAAGGGGCAACTAATACTTTTCTGTGGACAGTAAGATTTCGGACCTTTGTATGCAATGCTTGAACAATTGGCCCAGCTCTGAAGAAATCAGCATCATATTCATGGTCAATATAAATCAAGTTTCATAAACCCTTGGACCAAAAAATTGAAAAGTTGATACTGTACAACCCCAGACTCAAAAAATAGAAGTTTTATAATTTGGCAACTCTCGTCTGGGACCGTTACCAACAATCAAACACCCAGTTGAGACACCTGACAATCAGAGGAGACGCTGGACTGGGTCCTTGACAACGAGCAAAATGTTCTTCGAATAGATAATGTCTACATGATAATCCATAATCTTTCGTTGCTTTTTTGGACCTTTTGGCTAAGAATTTTCATATCCATAGTCTTCTAGATGCACTGATTATCTTTTCCTTATAGTTACACTTTTTTTATGCAATATAATACAATGCAATACGTCCTGCTCCAGGATCAAATAAATTTGAGGAAACATTGAAGGTAAAAGTTTTAAGAAGTTCATCAATATATAACTTACTAAAAACAAATGTTTTTTGTTTGATTAATTTTCTTATATGTTAAAATTAAAAATTTATCATTTATCATATATAAAATTATATTATTGACACCTTGTAATGCATGGAGTTAAAAAAATGTTACATTTTTTATTATGATAAATGTTATATATTTTAAAAAAAAAAACTAAATTCGACTGTCTGACAAACAATTAATGAATTCTTTTATAATAAAAATATGAATATTTAATAAACTAAAAGTGTAAAATTTAAAATGGTGCCAATAAAGGTTTGTCTGTAAGGATCAAAATTACATTATGCAAGTACGTGGATTCAAAGTCCACTATCGATCTAAGTATACCTAGTTTGTGGGGTCTTAAAATTTAGGTTTAACTCTAGTTTAACCTAGCTAAAAAAGGAAACTAGCTACAAAAATCTCATGGATAACATTTTTTTGTCTTAGTAAGTAGATGAAACATGTAAGGGTAAGTGGCTCATCAATAGATTTAAGATATAATATAATATCACCTTAAAATGTAAATTTAGATTTAATTCAATTCTAAAAAATCAATTTATAAAATAAAAATTATCTTTCACTTATTTAATTTATCATAATATTAGTTTTAGTTAATGTAAATCTTAATTTTTTTTTTTTGCAATAATGGATGATCTGTAAGTCATGAGACATAACACCCTCGTGTGTTTCTGAAACCAACTCACCTAAGTTTTTTAATATAACAAAATAAAATAGAAAATACTAAACATTACAAAACTTTTATATATTATACAAACCAACACAAAAATACATGGCAAAAATTATAATATATTTACCTCTGTATTTTCCATCAAACTTAACCTACTTGACTACAATATAGCTAAAATCAGGGATTAATAACTGATTCGTCCATTTCGTGTTTTTATATTTTGTACAATATAGTAGTGCTCATTTAGAACACTATTATAGGATCATAGGTGCTATTTAGTACGAAAATCAGGTGTGCAAATTTTTACAAACATAATATAACCAATCAAAGTGTTGGATAACATTTCAGGAAAGAGAGTATTAGTTTAATCCAATAAATTTACCTTATTTAAAATTCATGTGGATTCGTACTTATATCCTTTGTACTGATTATCATTTTTCTTATAGGATATGAAAATATAGTTTTTAAAATAATTTTTGCAAAAATATCAATTTTAATATACATCATATTCTATTATTGAATGTCAATATAAAGTTACTATATATTCTAATTAAATTCGATCCATTACCAATAATTAATATGATATTTAAATCTATATGTATCTGAGATTAGAAAAATGCTAAATGACAAAATGAGCTACAAGCAATGTTATGAAACTCGGTTTGAAGAAACTCTGGTTATATCAGTTCAACTTGAAACCGAACTCATAGCCGGATTAGCTAGCAGTCGCCTATTCCACTTATTTTAATTATTTTTTTAAAATTTATGATTTTAGTTTTTTTTATTTTTTAATAAAGATATATAACACTACAATATGCAAATTAATATACAGAAAAAATATATAACATCACAATATGCAAATTGGTATACAGAAAAAAAATGCCAGGTTGATCTGTTAGACTCTTTTAAACCAATAAATTACAAAACACACACAACAGATTGTCATGTTCGTTCAGCTAGAACACCTCTTTTCGGTATAACATGGGACCTGATCAATGCATGTGCATGCACGT
Organism: Glycine latifolia; assembly: GCA_013407115.1. Classification (NCBI taxonomy): domain Eukaryota; kingdom Viridiplantae; phylum Streptophyta; class Magnoliopsida; order Fabales; family Fabaceae; genus Glycine; species Glycine latifolia. The sequence goes on from CM023949.1 coordinate 4,918,538, forward strand.
ATAACCAGAAAAATAAATTCATTTAATTTCGTAAATAAAAAAAATAAACGACGTAGAATTAGGGGAGTTTGCTTTCAAATTTCGATAACTCCATCTACGTAAACTACTATTTTACTCAATACATTGTTTATTTTTAAACCATTAAAATTCATAATAATAACTAAATATATTTAAATATAATATATAAAATATAGTTTGAATTTACAATAAATAATTTGAATTGTGATATAAAGTTAATTATAATATTGATATTATTCAAAAAAACTGTTGGATTTCAATTTAGAAATATAGATAATAGAAATAAAAAAAGAAACAAACAATTAATATAGGTAGTGTGAAAAATGTACAATAAAAAAGAAAAGAAAGAAAATAATGAGCAAGTTTAATTCATGGGGAGTGTTCTTTCAAAATGTTTATTTAATTTATAATTTAATTAAGAGTAAATAGGTTTAAAAAGACAAATCCATTAGCGATGATAATTAAAAAAAATGAAGGCAACCCTGCTGGTTTATGTTGCCATCTCATGAATCTTGGCTTTTCTTTTATACATTTTAAATATTTTTGTTTTGGTACTCTGAATCTAGGCTTTTGAGAGAGGGTGTGTGTTGACTTAGATTTTCGAGCCATGTACAGGTGATAATTTAAGATAAAACAAATTCCTCAACAGTAAACCCTACTCAACACTCATAACATATAAGCATTGTTAACATGGCACACATTGCATAACTCAAATTCTCACATGCATGCATGTTGATTGAACTACACCCAATAAATACAAGCTAAACCCCACGTTTTCTAGGAACTTAATTACCTCTCCAATCTCCATAATCTCAACCAAAGCTAGTGCAATAACCAGCCATGGAAATGTTTCCCTTGTTGCCTTGCTTTCTCTATTCCCTTGCTTTCATTCTCACATTCAAGCTTTTATTCCAAAGAAGAAAGTACAAAAACCTGCCACCAGGTCCACCTCCTCTTCCCATAATCGGAAACCTCAACCTCCTCGAAAACCCTCTCCACCGCTTTTGCCAACGCATGTCAAAAACACACGGCAACATCTTTTCTCTCTGGTTTGGTTCCCGTCTCGCTGTCATCGTTTCATCGCCCTCCGCCTTCCAAGAATGCTTCACCAAAAACGACATCGTCTTGGCCAACCGGCCTCGCTCCCTCTCTGGAAAGCACATCTTCTACAACTACACCACCGTAGGGTCCTCCTCCTACGGTGAGCACTGGCGTAACCTCCGCCGCATAATTGCCCTAGATGTTCTCTCAACTCAACGCATCCACTCCTTCACCAGAATCCGAAAGGACGAAACAGAGAGGTTAATATTTTTTTATCAGCAAATATTAATTATTAAATTTTTTTAAGGTTAATGTTGTAATTAGATTTTGTTAGTTATTAGTTGTTAATGTTTTCTAATGAATGGATTCAAACACACGACTTCTCTCTGTCTATTTGTTTTACTATTAAATCAATCTTTATAACTCTCAGATTGATACATATCTTGGCCAAGGACTCATGCATGGACTATGCACACGTGGAGCTAGGTACCATGTTCCATGACATGACCTACAACAACATGATGAGGATGATATCGGGGAAGAGGTACTACGGTGATGAGAGTCAGATAAAGAACGTGGAAGAAGCGAAGGAGTTCAGAGAGACGGTGGCGGAGATGCTGCAACTCACGGGGGTGTCTAACAAGTCAGATTACTTGCCATTCCTTCGGTGGTTCGATTTTCAGAACTTGGAGAGGAAGCTCAAGAGTATTCATAAGAGGTTTGACACGTTTTTGGATAAACTCATTCACGAGCAACGCAACAAGAAGAAGGAGAGAGACAATACCATGATTGACCATCTTCTAAATCTGCAAGAGTCACAGCCGGAGTATTATACTGATCAGATCATCAAAGGGCTTATTTTGGTAATGATTTTCAGTACTGTTTTCGGAATTTCATATATAGGTTTAAATCCCTACAAATTAGATATTTCTAATGATAATGAATTTTTATTTATTTATTATAAAAGTATATATGAAGAGGATAGGAATATTATTATACATCGTTTTTACTAGATTTAATTCGTAAATTTTTGTTATATTAATTAAAAGTTTTTATCAAATAAATTATATGAGTATAATTTTATTTTAATGAAAAATTATTTGGCACTCCATTAGTTACATCAAAATTAATGCTATATATACAATAGGACAAATACGAAAATATTAACTATTTGATTATTCCTTTATTGTTTAGTTTTTATAAGATTTTGAGTTACTGTGTTATCAATGCAAAGTATCTATTAAAGATATTAACAATGTATCAGAACTAAACTCATTTTATGAATTATGCATGCTAGTAAGATGGCATCTAGCCTTATACGAAAAAATTGATCCCAATCACATGCTATGCTTCACCCAATATTGTGAAATCATTTTTTTTCCACTTCATATGGTTAACTTGCATTGCAGGCTATGCTTTTTGCTGGCACAGATTCGTCAGCTGTAACTTTAGAGTGGTCATTATCTAATTTATTAAATCACCCAAAAGTATTGATGAAAGTAAGAGATGAATTAGACACTCAAGTAGGTCAAGACCGCTTGGTAAATGAGTCAGACCTTCCAAATTTGCCTTACCTTAGGAAGATTATCCTTGAGACACTTAGGTTATACCCTCATGCTCCACTTGCAATACCACACGTGTCCTTAGATGACATCACTATTAAAGAATTCAACATTCCACGAGACACCATAGTGATGGTTAATATTTGGGCTATGCAAAGAGACCCTCTATTGTGGAATGAACCCACATGTTTTAAACCAGAGAGATTTGATGAAGAGGGATTGGTGAAAAAGTTGGTTTCATTTGGGATGGGAAGAAGGGCTTGTCCAGGAGAAACTTTGGCTATGCAGAATATTGGCTTGACTTTGGGATTATTAATTCAATGCTTTGACTGGAAACGAGTAAGTGAGGAAGAAGTTGATATGACAGAGGCAAATTGCTTCACTTTGTCAAGGTTAATTCCATTGAAGGCCATGTGTAAAGCCCGACCACTCATCAACAAGATTAATTTGAAATAAAAAATATTGTATTTATTTGTGTTGTACTTGGATCTTTGATGAAGTGTAACATTTAATTATAAGTATTTCATTAGTGGTGCCCGTATATACAAATTCAAATTGATGATTTTTGCATTGTACAAGTTCTAACTACGTTAATACTAATATTAATATTGTATGTAGCATGGATTTCTCAAATAAAAAAAATACTTAATTGTAATTTTGATCTTTTCGTAAATGTTAATTATGTGAAAAAAGATTAAATAAAATAAAAAATAAAAATTATCTTAATAGAAACTGAAGTTAAAATAATTTATTTTTAAATAAAACAATAAATCACTAAAATACGTATTTTGTTTCTTCAATTATATTAACATTATTTTTATCTATTTTCAGGCAAAAATTAATTTTTTTCAAATTATTAAAATTTATAAATTAAAAAATATTTAGTATATAAGGAGGTGCACTTTTACCCCTCACTTTTAAAAATACATATGAATAACTTAAATATGTATATTTTATTCTCTTAATTTTATATATTTAAACACTTGTGTTTAATTTTTTACTTCCATCATCATCATCATCATCATCATCATCATCATCATCATCATTTTTTATCAAATTTTCCTAATAACTTGAATTTTGAATGGGATAGACTCTCAGCGTTAAGTTTATAAAACCAGTAAGATAGAATACAAAATTACAATAGAGATAAACTTAAGTCTAAAGGATTATGTATTTATACTTCTTTTACTATCATATTTCAATGATCAAGTTAAAAATTAACTAGCTTGATATTTTTTTACATGTTTTTTTTGCTTGTTTTTTTATTTTAAATGCATGTCATTTTAAGACGCTTTTTACTCCATGTCACCAGTTTAAGGTTGTTTTTACTCTTAAGTGTAGTACATATCATTGATTTTTTAAAATATGAATTATGCACTACAAGTTTGAGTTGTTATAATCTTTAGTGTAAAGCATGTTATATATATATATATATATATATAAACATCAATGATTATGTATAAAAGATAAATTGAAATTACTTGTGATCGATTACTCTTTTATATGTGATATAAATAACATAAACAATTGATTTATTTCATTTGAATTAATATGGCCTAAACTTTTGACAATTGATTATAAAAAATTTAAATCTCTAACAATTGATAATCAAATGAAATATTAAAAATTCTAAATGGACATTCAATACTAAACAACAATTGTGCGCTTCAACTGCAAGGCAAAAGTTGTTACTCAATATCTAAATCAGCCTCAAGTATGGCAGCGGTTGGTGGCTTATTCAATTACTATACATAAATTTCATTCTACTCCATGCTTTATACAGGTTCCTCCGGCCGGCAAACTTGCTAGATTGGCAGTACATTTCCAACCACACCAACAAGATCACAATAGAGAGGATTATTTGATTTCCAGATTAACTTGCAAGGCCATTTGTTGTCACACTTATATCGAATAACTGAACCATATTGCAATGCTTAGAAAAATCATGTTCACAAAAACCATACAGCATATGCTGAAATGAGTACAAAGAGAATGTAAAATTAGTACCAGAAAAACAAATATAAAATACTTTTACTCAGAAAAATAATGATGATGATACCAGAATTGCAGAAGAAACATCAGTTGCAAACAATTGTTTGATCGAGGAATGAAGAAATGGAACTTCACCATTATTAAAAACATCCTTCGATGAGGATTTAACCCTTTTTAAAAGATCAGAAACAAAAATTATTTTTATCAAAGCGAGAGTATCGAATCTTATTATTGCACCGTATATTTCATGATGAAAAGTAAGTCTTTTGATGTCATTTGTGCATTCACAATCCTTTTCGAACAATGGATAACCTTCCATCAGTGAAATATATAACTTTTATGATAAGACATAAATAATTGAATGCATAATTCATATACAACAAGAAAGATTATAGGAAAGAATAACACGAAATAGAAGATAGTGCAAAATTTATCAAATTTTGACTATTGTTTACTATCCAAAACAAGGTTGAAGATAGTATGTAAGAACAAATATATTATCACTACTAGAAAAATCATTTCTACATCGGTTCTTTTGTACTTTCAACATCGATTTTTAACTGATGTTGAATCCACCGACGTTGAAAGTATCAACATTAGCATCGGTTTTTGAAAACCGATGTTAACATACCTAAACAACATCGGTTTTCTTAAGAAAACCGATGTTGTCAAATAAGAAATTTAAAAAAAAAAACTTAAAATATGTAAAATCAACATCGGTTATTTAAAAACCGATGTAGAAAGTTCATTTTCTACATCGGTTTTTACAGAAAATCGATGTTGTATATTCACTTTTTACATCATTTATTTAATAACCGATTTAGAAAGTTATTTTTAAAAAAAAATTGACCTATTCTCTCTATTACTCCCAGCCCAATACTCTAATGCCAATGTATACAGCTGCAATATGTGTGGAAGATAAGAACATAAACACACAAGTATAAAGATAACTTCAATATCTAAGCAATTTATACATTAACTAGTGTCTCAAATATTCTACCTTCGTGATGTAATGAAAAAACACTAATTAGAGCATACTAATACTATCAATTCATACAACAATTTCAACTTACAGAAATAACAAGTAAATTAATTTTTTAAAAAAATTTGGACAAGCAGTTTCGCATGAATCAAGAGAAATTAAGTACTACCAAATGACTTTTTTATATAAAAAAAACTATGCATTAATATAAAAAAATCTTAAGAAGAAATTAAAAATAATAGTATTTTAATCACAAAGAGAAACCATTATATATATATATATATATTTCCTTCTTTGAAGACAAGCCTGATGATAATAAGTTCACGTTTTGCATGGAGCAAAATCAAAAGCTGGACCAAATTTAAATGGACTTGCTAGTAGCTACTAATATAGGTGTATATAGACTATTCATAGATTTGCTAGTAGCTACTAATATAAAAAATGAAAGTGCCATCTTGGTAGAAGTGCAGAACAGATTCAAATTAAAAATAAAACTCTTAGATGCAAACAAGTGCTTGATATTTTACATTCACAACATACCAACTAGCTATCCTATTGGATGTTTTTCGAAAGTAAAAGCACTACTGGAACAACTAACATAGACTACAGTTATGCCTGAAATTATTACAGCTGGGTCACACTAGCTAGGGTGAACCTTTCCAAAAGCTTAAAGCTGCAATGCTATACAGGTTAGACTTTAATTATAAGGTGGCACACATGATATGCTATATATGAACAGAAATGATACTTAAGTGAAAAAATAACTATGTATGCATGGAATGAAAAAATTATACCCAGACTTTGGCGTACAACCATTTTAAGATCAGCTTGGAATCATTCCTCCTCTGCATCTTCTACTTGCAACTCTCCCATCACCTTTGATCCATTATTTTGCCACACTGATGCACATACCAGCAACAACAACTTAATTATTTCCATACTCAAAAGATGTTTTTATTATTAGTATTTTAAGAAACATTACAAATGACTTAAACTAGGCTCACCAACTGAAATAACATTTATGCGTGAACAATGACATCATGACAAATGGATGGACTATGCAAAACAAGCATCCTTCAATTGATTTTACAGATTACACACTTAAAAAGATTAGGTATGTGTTAGAAGTAATAAAAAGCAAAGCATGATAATAATGATAATAAGAACTCTAACAATAAAAAGCAAAGCACCTAAAATTATTGATTCTCGCCCTAAAGTCCAAGCTGTCAGCTAGTAGGGACTTACTAAAATATTTCTAGAAATATAAGAACTCTAACAAAAGAATGAATATTTGTTAAATCCATAGGTCTACACCCACACTATAATCTGTGGCGGTTTCCGCTGCTGATTTTGCTGCATCCTCCAACGTAGCTTCGCTAAAGCTTCTCTCACCTTCTCCCCTGCTCCATTCTCTTTGCCTTGCCCTTCATCCTATCTTCTAAAAATTTTTCAAGCTAAATAATTAATTGATTCATAACATGTCATTAGTGTTTAGTAAAGTATATTGATTTGAGGAAGAAATAACTTACTCTATGTTTGGAGGAAAGAAACTGGCATATGTGTGAGTGACAAGGTTCTTAAGCATGTCAGACCAATACTTGAAGGAAAAAGGGCCCGATAGCATATAATAAGCGCTACTCAGTCTCTTCCACTCCCACAAACATGGTTTCTTCTTATTCTTCTCTTCATCATCACCATTACTAAGACTAAGACACAAGAACACCAACACCAATACACTCACCCACACGCGGATTTTATCATCCATATCAATCAATCATTCATCAAACTTTTTGAGTTTAGCACGTGCCTTGACTCCTTTTACTCTCTACCGTATTAGTATATACAGTACACGTCACAGGACAAGCTACCACTACTCAACACGTGCCTTTTCTCTATCTTCTATACACTACACGTTTCACTTACCCCATTTCCCCCTTCTAATTTAGACTATTTTCATTTTAATCTCATCTTTTAATATGTTTAATTTGTAATCGGTGAGGACTCTACCGTCGGAGATTGGAGCCAAACCCAATAAAAGTTCTTTCTCCATCTTAAGCACAACAAAAATATCCAACATCAACATAGATAAACTTCCAGTTCCACACAGAATAAATAGTACCAACCAAGAGATTAAACATGGAATATAGTTTGTAACATGCTAAGCAACCAATCACTACTTTTCCGTTTCAAGATTTTTACTAACCAAATGCCTAACAGACAAAACCTTCTGCAAAACTTTGACATCAGCTTGAAAACAAGAAGAAGCCATAATACACTTCTCCGCCCTGTCAGGCCAAACAATAAAAAAACCTAAGTTTACATCCTTGAATAACACAAACCAAACAAACAGCGTCCCTTTGTGCAATGCTTAGATCAAGTAGATCAAATCAACGGCTCCCAATTCCTCAAATTCGAAAAAATTGAAAATTTAGGGCGAGAATCAATAATTTTAGGGGAAAACCTTACAGTTGGGAGATTTTGGAGTAATCGTGAGTGAGGATATTGTAACCGGTGGACATCCTCGTATCCGCGGCGATGACGCAGTAATCTGCTCCAGCAATTGCAACATGATCTACAAAAAGTGAATGAAAAAAAACAAATAAATGAATGAAAAATACTCTTTTAGAGTGACGGAGCGAGCGTGAGGGAGTGAGAGTGACAGAGCGAGCATGAGAGAGCGAGAGTGACGGAGCGAAAGTCACAGAGCGAGACTGGCAGAAGGACCACCGCCGCAAGAGTGAGATAGCGAGAGAGAGAGTGAGAGAGCGAGAAAGAGAGAGAGTGTGTTGGTCGCGACAGGGAAGGGTTTGGGCACTATAATACTTTTCATAAAAAATACTCAACATCGGTTTTGTTATAAAAACGGTTGTTATTCACAACAAACTTAACATCGGGTAATACCAAAAACCGATGTTAACATACTAATGAACAACCTCAGCATCAATTTTTTAAAAAATCGATGTTAACATTAATTCGTTAATATCAATTTTTCAAAAAATCGATATTAACAAAGTCATGCCACCACGTGTTTGTTTACATTGATTTTATAAAAAATCGATGTAATCATACCGATGTTAAAACTATATTTTCTAATAGTGTATGAATAAAAATATATATATATATAGAGAGAGAGAGAGAGAGAATTCTTGTTACTTGAAAAGATGAAAGTCTCAAACAATTTGAGAATTGAATGGTTAGGAGTTTTCAATGACAATAAATTAATAATGACTTGGAATTTATAAGTATCATTATCAAATAGTTATGCATAATTTTAAAGGTATGCAAAAGAAGATAAAAAGCCAAACGCTTTAAATTTATGATTGCATGAGTGAACTTAAGTTGAAACTTATTTAGGTGTAGAAGAATAAATGC
>CM023949.1:4927604-4944552 GCA_013407115.1 Glycine latifolia
TTGAGCCAACTAAAATCACCAGCCACCAGAATTCAACAGTATATAATCTGAAAAAATACATAATTTTATTAACTGAGTAAGACAATTTTATATTTAAAGGTCAAGGAAAACTTTTTAGAGTAAAGTTGAATGGAACATTTGTACCTGAAATTCGGAATATGAATTTCAGAACATGAAGAGATCAGATTATTGAACCCACACACCAATTCAACGCTTGATGAAAGGTGAAAGCAAATTCTTCAATGAAAACCCAACACTTGATGTAATTTAAAAAATACCGTTTTTCCAATAATTTACGCTCTTTTGTGATAAAAATTATAGGTCTTGAACTTGAACAAGGTATTGATAAGGAGATAAATAAGACATGTAATGCCATTTTTAATTTGTAGAAGAAGATAGGAGATATTTTGGAAAATTTGAAGATTTTTTTTTAAGAGAGTAAAAAGTGAATTAAGGAAGGAGGAGAGAGAAAAAAATTGGGGATGATTGATGAAGATAGACAACTTCTCTGCTGGGACATGTTTATGATTCTCCAAATGAAGTATCACGTGGGTGTGTCTCAGGAAAGGCATTACCATCTCCTCTAGTTTTCAATATTGAACATATGTTGCAGTAATTAATATTTGAAGCCCCTTATTTTTTGGGGCCCTGTGCGGTTGGACACCTTGAATGGGTCCAGAATCGTCCCTGTTAGATGCTATATAATACAAAGCATTATCTCTTGAACCGTGGACGACATTGAATATTGTTAAGTCTTTTAACATATTGATCTTGTCCACTTGTCAAAAACTCTTTAAAACATCAATAACTTATACTTATTGTTATACATCAAAATCTGATGTGGATGAGAAGAATAATTGTCGAAAGCTAACAATAATAATAATTGTTATGATTATAATCATATCAATTTATATATTGTATTAATATACATTTTCATTTTATTATTTGAAAATGTTTTATAAATCAATTTTTTTAAAAATAATTTTAAGGTTATTTTATAGATCGTATATATACATTGATAAATATGTATAATCAAATGGCTTGAAAAACTCAAGAAAGGGTGAGTTAAGTCTTATAAACTTTTTTCTCTAAAATGAAAAATCCCAAATAAAAACCCAAGTTGAACTGAAATAAGTATGATAAAAGTGTTGTTGTCGCAACCAGGGTTGCTGCAGGACGACAAAAAACAATTTAAAAGTAGAGGACTGGTCACCATAGTTTATCAAGAGAAAGAAAAACTACAGAAAAACATTTTTGAAAAGAAAATGGACTTTGGAACAAATTTGGGTTCAGGAATCAATTATGTATAGAGAAGAAGGTATTAACATCCCACGATGTGCATCATAAAAACGATTACCTCTAATTAATTAAGAAAATCATTTTTTATCTTTTAAAATATTTATCTCACTTTATAATATTTATCTCATTTTTTATCTTTTAAAATATTTATCTCACTTTAAAACACAAAAGTAAAAGTTAACCTACTGTATTGGTGTGAATGAAATAGCTCGAGAAACATTGAACGCGTAGATATGATTATATGAACTGATGAATACGTAAATTTGTAAGTTTAGTTGTTCAGTCATTCCATCATACAGCTTGAGGGCAACAAAGATAAAATAAATAAATAAAAAGCCTCAATCCATGAACATCATCAACCACATCACAGTTTCACAGTATAGGGTCATTCATGGGACATCAAACGAACATCTAGTAGGAGACATATTCATTATACAATAATTGAACAACAAAACATTGACAAAGAAAATTAAAAGGGATTACCGAATCAAAGTCTGCCTTCTGTTAACAGTTGAATGCCCAAATACAAGCTAAGTTCTTTAAGAAGAGAAAATTACACATGTCCCCCTCTTCACAACTCCCTTTTGCCCTTTTACAGAAATAACTCACAGGGAAACATGTCCTCTTTTATTGTTGGTGCGTTCCCTCTTCATCTCGAGCCAATTGCAGAAGTTTACCTCGAAACCCAAGAATCTTTGCGTGTTGCGGCTTCCATTTAGCCCTGAGTCTTTCTGTTTTCCATTTTCGAGACCTCTATGGTTCGTCACAAACTTGGCTCATTCCATTTTGGGTTCGCCGCCATCTGCATCTTCGAGCGAAACCTTTATTCTGATGTACGTGGCAGAGCTCGCGTGGAAGTTGTTTGCGTGTGGGAGTACCTGGAGCGACGAAAATACATGACGGATAGAAGGAGGGTGTGCGTGTATTGTCATGACAAAGGGAAGCCATAGGTGCTAGGGTTATTTTTGTGTTAGATGAATATGAATTGGGTTCAAAACGGGTTTGGATTGTGAGTGTGGGTTAATGGGCTAATAACGTGATTTACTTGGGCTTTGTCAGCAATTGAAAATTAGAAATGCGGTGGGTGTGATGACCTGTGTAGTGGGTGTGAATATCCGAATGCAGTTTATGTGAATATTCGAGATATTAAGAGGGTGTGAATACTCTATATACATTGGATGTGAATATCCGAGATGTTGAGAGTGATTAAATTGAGCTTTGTACTCCAACCTGATGAAGTTAAACTTTCTGTTTCTCGCTTTCTTTTTTCTTCTCTTTTATCATTTTCTCTTCTTTTTTTTTATAAAATAATTAGTCTGGACAAAATTGGGTGCTGAAGAGTGAAGCAAACAATTCAATTTTAAACAAATATAAAAAAATAAGGGTTAAAGAAGAATACATTGAGATTTATATTGATACAATTAATTTGACCTATATATATATATGTCCAGTCCTTAAGCCTTGCTTAGGAGTTTTCTACTAACTGATTAAATGTTACAATGTGATAAGCAATATTTTGCACTTAAGGAAGCCACATTGACAACCGACCCCGGGAATGGGATGCCCTTCACTTGTCACTCTTTAATCACCTATTGGGGAAATCTACTCTACAACCCTAAGAGAAACATACTCTCAATAGTAGATATTTGTAAGGGGGAAAATAAAGAAGAATGGTTTGGCAATAACATTTCATGGAAGACTGGAGATGGGATGAGGGCAAATTTTCTAGTATGAAAAGTGGGTAGGGGCAGATAGTCTGCACAAAAGAGACACCAAACTATTTATGAATTCAAAACAAAAATCATGTTGGCATTCTCAATATACATGATGGTTTTGTTTTATTCATCCAAGCAAAACAATAATGAGAAAGCACAGGAAAAATATCATTTATCATAAGTATATATTGTGAATCATAATGATTAAAAAGTAAAGAAATTTATTTGAGAAGTTGGGGATGCATACAATATAAATATATCCTAATGCACACCAATTCTACAATGGGCCATGTAAACATACAAACAAATACTATTAAAACTACTACCAATAATTAACTTCCAATTTTAGTGGCAAGTGGACGAGCCTTACACATGGCCTCCAACGGAATCAACCTTGACAAGGTGATCCAATTATTCTCTGTCATATCAAGTTTTTTCTCACTAACTCGTTTCCAGTCAAAACATTGAATCAATAATCCCAGAGTAAAGCTGACGCTTTGCATAGCCATGGGTTCTCCTGGGCAAGCCCTTCTTCCCATCCCAAATGCTACCAACTTTTTCTCCTCTCCTTCCACATCAAACCTCTCAGGTATAAAGCATGTGGCATCATTCCACAAATGAGGATCTCTCTGCATGCCCCAACCATTAATGATAACAATTGTGTCTCGTGGGACATTGAATCCTTCAATAGTAATATCTTCTGAAGACACATGCGGTATTAGAATTGGAGCTGGGGGATACAACCTAAGTGTCTCAAGGATGATCTTTCTAAGATAAGGAAGTTTTGGGAGGTCTGACTCATTTAACAAGCGGTCTTGTCCTACTTGTGTGTCCAATTCTTCTTTTGCTTTCTTCAACACCTCTGGGTGGTTCAATAAATTAGATAATGACCACTCTAAAGTTCCAGTTGACGAGTCTGTTCCGCCAAAAAGCATGGCCTGCAATCCAAAATCCCATATGAAGTGTTAAAAAATACTGGTAGAGCATATCATGTGATTTTCAATTAAATTGCAATGGAATAAAACCACTCTCTTTTGGAAGAAAAAGAAATAAGGAGGGAAGAGGGGGAAAGTGATAAAAGTAATAAATCAATTATTATGAATTTAAAAAATCAAGGTTGAAAAAATCAAAAATATTGAAATTATACTCTCAAATCATTAATTTCTCATGGATTTTTATCATACTTCATTTTTATTTATATTAGCCGCAAAAGAAAATATTAAAGGGAGTATAAGACAAAATCTAACCCAAATACAGTCATGCATGAAGTCAAATAAAACAACCACATGCAACCAGTCGTGAAAAGCATCAATTAGAAAATAGTTTGACTTCAACGAACTCCAATAATACAACTGAATGTTGTCATCAAGAATGTGGTCCCTATCTGTAGAACGATAATTAAAACCGCAAGAATTTATTGCTTCATATTATAGCTATACCTGTATTTGATTCAGTTCAATTTTATTTTAAAAAACAATCAAGCTCTTATATAGACATGTTATAAAACACCTTGCCATGCTTTCTCTCTTAATTTTTCATTACTAGGTGATCAGACATATAACACAAGAAATTACTAACAAATTAACAAAATAATTTTCATGATATTGAAATGAAATAATTACCAAAGCAAGGCCTTTGATGATTTGGTCAGTGTAGTACTCAGGCTGAGTCTCTTGCAGTTTGAGGAGATGATCAATCATGGAATTCTCACGGTCCTTCTTGCTACGGTTCTCATCAATGATCTCATTCAAGATGGTATCATACCTTTTACTAATACTCTTCAACCGCTTCTCCACATTCTGAAAATCGAACCACCTTAGGAAAGGTAAGTGATCTCCCTTATTAGCCACCCCCATGAGTTCAAGCATCTCTGTCACTGTCTCTCTGAACTCCCTCGCTTTCTCAACGTTCTTCAACTCACTCTCCTCTCCGTAAAACCTCTTCCCTGATATCATCCTCATGATGTTGTTGTAGGTTAAGTCATTGAACATGGAGCTTATCTCCACGCGCGCAAAACCCTCCTTAGAGTTCTTGGCCAGCAACCTCTCTACCAACCTTTTCGTCTCGTCGCTTCGGATTCCGGAGAAGGAGTGGACTCGCTGCGTGGAGAGGACGTCGAGGGCGGTGATGCGGCGGAGGTTGCGCCAGTGCTCGCCGTGGGAGCAGGACCCTACGGTGGTGTTGTTGTAGAATATGTATTTTCCCGAGAGAGATGGTAGCCGGTTGGCCAAGGCAACGTCGTGTTTGGTGAAGCATTCTTGGTATGCTGTTGGTGAGGAAATGACAACGGCAAGACGTGAACCGAACCAAAGGGAAACGATGTTTCCATATTCTTTGGACATGCGTTGGAAGAAACGGTGAATAGGTTGTTCGAGGAGGTTAAGGTTGCCTATTATAGGAAGAGGAGGGGGACCTGGTGGTAGGTTTCTCAATTTTCTGCTTTGGAAAAGGGATTTCAGTGTAAGGAATAGTACCAGGAAAAGGATAGAGTAAGACAACAACAACAACATTCCCATGATTGTTGCACCAGAGACTATACTGTGGTGTGATGTTATTACTCACTGGGAAATTAATCACTATTATTAGCGATTAGTGTTTATGATATTTGAGTGGTGCAATATGTGGCATTCCAAGTGACCTTTATATAACACTTTGTCATAATCTATGGTGGAATTTTAAATTAACAAAAACTCATGAATGACAACGATGAGACCTCAAACAGTCAATATTTGCACAACTTTTGTCCAGTCGTACTAAGATTAGCAGCCCCTCTTAGAATATTAATATACTTATACAATATCAACTGAGTTGGGTCTAGAAGCTGGTCTTATTTTTTTTTTTTTTATATATACCAAGAACATGTCTTGACAGATAATATGAATAGACAGTTCTGATGAGGACTAATAATCACAAAGTGGATACTATATAGTTCAAAAAAATGTTTTTTTTATATGCCGTTAAAATTAAAACCTAGCATTGATGATAATAATAATAATAATTTATGATTGAATAATGATTTAAAATTCAGAATATAACTATTAAATTATATATATATATATATATATTCTGATTAAAATTTTGATTTTCTATATATGTTACTTTAATTATCATAACATATATATTTTTAATATTTTTATGATACTGCCATTTTATTTTTTTATTATAATTATTATTTTATCGAATAAATTTCTCCTAACTCACATTCAGTAAAGTTGGGGAGAAATGTCTTAAAAACCAAATCATACTATTTTGAATTTTCAAACAGATAAAAAGTAATAAATTAATTGAAATAAAAAAAACATTGTCATTAATTTTCTTAATTTTATAATGAATTAGTCATATTATATATAAAAATTCTTAATTTTAACACATCTAAAAGAATTATCAACACGTTGAATTATATACATAATATATATATATATATATATATATATATATATATATATATATATATTGTGTAGTTTCTATTAAGAAGTTCTTTTATTGCTTATAATTAAAGAGTGTGGAGGTTTGAGTTCTCTTCAACATATATTTATTGAGATCTGTTATTGAATTGAAATAAATTTTATAAAATTGAAATAAATTCAACACCTAATCATAAAATCTTAGTGATCTTCTAGGAATATCTTTTTAAAAATTTATAATCGATGGCTGATCAATTGCTTATTAGATATTATATCATATAAAAAAATTTAATTATAAAATTAAAAAAATATACAATTTTTTTTAAAAAGCTTAAGAACCGTTTAAACTACTAATCAAAATCAAACTACGAAATATAATTTACTTTAACTTAAATATAATACCACATTCAGACTGGACTAGATTGAATAGTATATTATTTTTTATATGTAGTTTGAATGGCTCTATTAGTATATTAAATAGACTTCATTCGTCCTAAAATAAATATTATCTTAGATTATTTTACATTGATCAAGAAAATATAATAAATAAATAAATAGTAATAATTTTATAAAATTAATCTTACATTATTATTATTTTATTTTAAAAAAATATAGTTCATCATTAATATATACAAAATATACAAGTAAAACATTAAAAGTTAAAACAACAACTATTTTAAATAATTTATTTTGATAACTATGATCACACAGATAGAGTCATATGGCTCCAATCTCCAAATTCAAAGTCAAAGACTCGTGGTGGACTAATTTCCTATCCTTAGTTTTGAATTTTCTGATATATTCAAATCAGCAAACGACGCCGTGCTGTTCTCGGTTGTTGCATTCCGGTTACAGTGTTCTACATGCTATCTCTCGTTTCTGATGGATGGGAATTCCCAATCAGTCAAATTATGCGTAATAAAAAATATATTTGTCTATCAAATGAATTTGAATTTAAATATATATAATTATTCACAAGAGTTTACAAATATAAAAAGAGAAAAAGGAAGCCGTGCAGTAAAGAAGAAGAAAAAAAGCAACATGGATGGACTGACATATAAGAATTGTATTATCAAATTAACTCTATCTATATTCCTTACTTTTTCCCTCATTTTTTTTAATCTCTACTTAAAAATATATAATAATAATATTAATTATGATAAATATGACCAGTATGTGTGTATAATAATATCGGATGATTTTTTTTTAAATAAACATATTTTAAAGAAGTACTTTTTCAATAAGCAAACAATATTTTCTTATCAAAATAAATAGAAAATATTTTTTTAAGCAAAAAAATTACATTCTAAGAAAATAAAAAGTTGTTTATTTTATTAAAATAAATATTTTAATTTTTTCAAGAAATACTTTTAAACACCTCACCAAATATTGATTATGATAACTATGAAATTAATATTAGACAAACTTTTCCATGATGAAAACTTTCATGTTTTATTACTTTTCTCATTAATTTAAATTTTAATATTCTTTTATACTATAATAATTTAAACACTGAAATAGCGTCCCTACCTTTGTTTCAACCTTTGCACCAATGCTAGAAGCATCAGCTCAATCAACGCAATGTGGAGGCAACATTTCAAATTGCACTTTTTATTTTTCAAAAGCACGAGTACAATAGGTTTCTAATAATCAAGGTAAATTTATGAAAAAAAATTAAGTTTTTTTATGAGTTTATGCCTTTCTTTGGGGAAGTTTGTAATTAAGTAAAAGCTCATATTGAAACATTAATTCTAGAGCTTATTGATCTTAGGAATACTAAAACTCACAAAATATGATATAACATTAGTTAATTATTTCAAAGCATGTGGAGGGTCTTAAATGCTTATGCTTGAGAGGGTCTAAAAGTGTCCCTTCCAATCGCCGCCACCTACCTCCCTAGGCAACCTTTTTGCTTTATCTCTTCAAACCACCAATTCAACCCAAATTGTCAGCCACAACTTGAATCTCCGCCTATGCTCACCATTTTGAAACAGCTGCCACTTTTGGAAGTAAAAGTCGTGCAAGTTAACGGCGTAGTCGTGGTCGTAGTAAATGAGGAAAAGAAGAAAGTAATTAACCTTTGAGGCAGTTCTGATTTTGTTTTTCAGTAAACAAAATTCCGATAAATGCTTGTTAAAACAATAACTAGAGGTATTTTAGTCCATTTAGCTAGATGTTTGATAATAGGGAAAACACTTTTCAAAATGTCATTATGCATGTGATCTACTAGGGAAAACAAACTTTAACAATCACACGGAAAAGAACCCCTCATATTCCACATGGCTCTCATTCTTCCTGAAATGCCTCAACAATGAAGCATGGTCTGCCCTTTTAGTCACATATTTGAAAACTAATCTAAATATTTTAATAAGTTCTTTTTTTTTTTTCTCATCACAAACATTGATTTCTAAAAACAAGAGCTTCTAAAACAGAATAACCCTAACAAACCTTCATATCCTTTAACATGATAGTTGTTGGAAACCAAAGACATATGAAGTGTCTGACCCTTAATTTATTTTAGGATAACAGAGATTTGTTAAAGTTTTAAATACTTTAAAATATGCAGAAAAGGCATTAAAAAACATAAGGTATAATTTATTTCTTAAGATACTCCCAAGGTTTTTTAAAAAAAGGTGTCCAACACACCTTTTATGAAAAGCGTCCAATAACTCATTTTCATAAGCATCCAAACGAAAAGTGTCCAAGACTCTGTTGTTGAGTTATTTGTTTTTGTTAAGGTTTCTGATTTGCTAAATATCTTATATCTTCATATGAAACACTACTTCTCTCTTATATCCTTCTTAACGTGTTCTAGCATTTTAAATTCCCAAGCATCTAATGAAAAGCAGAATATTTTGATATATAAACACAACTTTGAACAAAAGTGAGTCAGCTTATCAAAGAAAGGTACAAAAAGATAGAAGAAAAGAAGGAATGAGTAGAAGAGTTGTTATGTGCATCGGAACAATATATACCTTTTTGGTATAAACTTGGCTAAAGGCAAGACAACTACTTTTTCTCTCTTCGCGTAGAATGATACACACCCTATGGTTTTACATGAAGGTTTTCTCATGGATTAAATGAATATCAGAACGAGAAGACAGGGGCGGTTCTGGGCCCATTCAAGGTGCCCAACCACACAGGGCCCAAAAAATAAGGGGTCTCAAATATTAATTACTGCAACATATGTCCAATACTGAAAATTAGAGGAGATGGTAATGCTTATTTTTAATAATCAAGGGGTCCAAAGTTCAATTCCCACCAACAACAATTTTTACTACTTTTACATTTCTTGAAGACTATACAAAGAATACTTGAAGCTCGAAGAACATAAAACACTTTGAACAAACAAACTTTCTTTCAAGCTCTTGCTAGACGATACCTTTATTGCTCTCAATCTCTCATACACTTTTTTTAGCAAAGGTTTTGTAACTTGTGCTTAAACTTTCAAATCAGTTGATTTTTATGTAAACAACTTGTTGCGAGACAGCCTAGAGAGACTTTTTGACTAAAGAATACTTGAGTTTAGTAATTTGGGTTATATATCGTGTTTGTAGGGCCTAAAGAGGTTGTAGTATACTTGGTATAACCATTGTTGGTTAATGGAACTCCTTCGTGTAGAAGGGACTAGACATAGCTCAATTGAGTGAACTAATAATGACAATGCATGTGTTCATATTATTGCAGTGTTATATTCTTTTTCAAATCTACGGTCAAAAGGGCAAACCATATATTCCATGGATGAATCATTTTACGAGGAATAAAATTCAAGCGAAGCATGACGGGTTCTTGTTGCTATGGTTGTTAATGTTTGTTTTTCTTGCTAGATCACAAAAACTCATTTTGATAAGTGTTTTACATATTGCATACATCTGGCTAGAGGGACTAAAATAGCTGTTGCATCTTCCATTTTAGCAAACATTCATAGAAATTTTAGTTTACTAAAAAACAAAATCAGAATTGCCACAATTGGTTATTACTTTATTGTCCTTTTCATTTTCTATGACCATGACTATGTTGTTAATCCACACAACTTGTATGGAATGGTAAATGAGAGTGAGGATTCAACTTGTGGCAGATGATTTGGGTTGGCTTGGTAGTTTGAGTGGCAACGTCTACAGTGTTAGCCTTGTAGCCGACACTAATAGCATCATGTAATTAGTAGTTTGAGTGGCAACGTTTATAGTGTTAGCCTTGTAGTTGACACTAATAGCATCATGTAATTAGTTCTTTTAGCATTGACTTCCAGTTTGTTATGGTCACTAAACTTAGTGTCAACCTAGTTTTTTTTTCTTTTTTTTCCACGGTAGTGTTCGTAGGGTTGTCAAAATGGACTCGACTAGACGATCCCTATTAAATTGGGCCAAGCTAAGCTCTAATAAATGTGGATGGAAAAGAACTAAGCCAAACTGGCCTGGCTCAACGAGCCTAACCAGACTTAAGAATTATAGGCCCAAGCACAATAAGACCTATTATGGCCTGACATTATTTTGACCTTTTTATTTTCCCTTTAAATTTAAATAAGTTCAGACAAAATAAAACAAAGTAGACCAATTTGATCCAACTGGACGGGCCAAGCTAGGTTCAACCAGACCACACAAAATGCAACTCATTAGGAATTCAATTAAAGTAAAAAAAAAAAAAAAACTCATTTTGACAATGCTAAGCATTCATTTCAAACAATGCTACCTAATGTCGGCCAAAAACATGAACGCAACGACTTATGTAGTGTTGGAGCATAAGCAGATGTAATGTTGATGATATCATTTATTTTGCAACCACTTTCGTTGTAACATTGTGATTTTCTTAATTATATTATTAAGTGTTTTAAATTAAATTTACAAGAAAAATTAAATTTATTTTATGTTGTTGAAAAATATAAATAAAATGGATGATGTTTATGATGTTTGTGTGAGATAGGTTAAAGTTAATTATGGGGTTTTGGTTCAGTTGAGCTTTAATGAGAATGACTCATTCTCTTTTATCTTAAGAGTTATCTTTTGGCGTCAAGAACTCATTTTCCTCTCATGAATCCTAAGAGTTATTTCTCCCTTTTTGTCTCATTTCCTCCTTCACTCTCAAGGAGCTCTCTCTCAAGGATGAGACTTATTTCCCTTTTAAGAGGAGATGCTCTCTTTCTTCTTCCTTGAGTTCATGATCCCATTGTTGGATGGTAAGGCTTCTCTTCCTCCTCTTTCCCATTTCTCTGAGTTTATCCATAATGGGTATTTGTGCAAACCTTCATTGGTGTTATTTTTTGTTGTGGTTTCATGGGTTTCGTGTGGTGTTGATGTTGTTGATGAAAGCCCTCTTGTTGAGCTTAAATCCTCCCTTTTCTCTCATCTCGTCGAGAACCTAAGTTTAAAGACACATAGCACTATTAAACTATATGTTAGTTGCCTATTTTGTTATGAATTAGTTATAGAGTAGTCATATAAAGAAGATATCAATGTACATATAATTTTGTATCTTTTAGTAAATCAATATAATACTTCTTGTTGAGAGTTATTCTCTTTATATAGCCTATGCTTATAATATTTCCTCTTATCATTTGATAACCAACAATTGACACAATGTTTTAGTTATAACGATCTTTGCATCTATATTAATATCGTAGAGTTTATGACTTTATGGCATTAAATATTTTTGAACCTTTGTTTTTTTTTAGAGACTTGAGTTTTTGTGTTAAATCTCAAGTACTAAAGATGTTTTTTCGAATAGCTTGTTAATAACTTAATTAAATTTGGATGAGTTTCTTTAAACTCTAAAATAAAATAAATTACAAATTAATACAGAAAAAAAGTAAAAACAATTGGTTATTTTAATAAAATAGTTTATTTTATTAAAAAAAGTGTTTTTTTAAGAAAAAAAAAGTTTAAGCAAATAGACTCTTTATCTTATAATATAAGTACTTATAAGTCTTTAGTAAACTTTACTGTTTGAAAAATTATTATTATTTTTTAGAGTAAATTATAAAATATCTCGTGAGATAATGTCAATATAATATTGTTAAACATATAAAGGAGTGTTAGTGTAATGTTTTTAAATTTATAAATGGTTAATATAGGAAAATACAAAAAGGATATAATTATGTGTACCTTGATAAAAACTTAAGAAGTGTATTATAATTTGCTCCATAATCTATCTATAAATTATTTCCAACTTGTTTTAATATTTTTTTTGAATAACGGTTTTTTTCAACTGCAACTATAGTATTTTTTTTTTCAATTATAAAAACTACTTATCTTTCTTTTCTACAATAAGTGTCATCTTATATTTTTTTTGCACAAACTAATAAAAATTAATAAATAAATAAAAGAGAAAAATAATTTTATAAAAAAAATCTTATCCTTAATAATCCCTTTGTCACGTAATATATGTCGTACTTTATTTTTTATACAAGAAAAACAAATAGATAAGTAAAAAAGAATATCAATTTTATGTGTAAAAACAAAAAATATTTTACAAAAAATAATTTCTCACCATTAATTCATTTATAAATTTTGTGGTTCATCATTAATATTATAAGAAATAAAAATAAAAACAATAATTAATATTATCATAAGAAAGAAAATTATTATTTTTGGACTTATTTTTTCTTCTTATACATGATTATTATTGATTGGAGGAAATATTATACTACTATTAAAAAATTAAAGTGATTGGTGTAGAGTGTATACAAAATGGCTACGACCTGGGTACCATGGCAGCGCGGTTGGTGTGCGGAAGGCATATAGTCTTCAGTCTCCAATACATCAAGTATGCATCAACATTTTGCCGCTTATGCATGGAATGTTGAACCCGAAACTCTTGGTCATGGACTTATGCGACAAGGTATTTAACTTGTCAAAACCTTCTTCCTTTTTGTTTGATAGCCTCTCAACTCTCATGTGCGTATACCATTTTTCAAAGGGAAGACAGTCTCAACATTCTAGATTCTCATTAATAAACGGAATATAAATAAAAATTCTAGATTGTCATGCTACCCAATCTTCTCGATATTATAGTTGCAGTGAGGTAACTAGAATTAAAGAGGTCGAAATGAAGTAGTTACTCTCTCTTGCAGTTATCCTTGACTCTGCAGGGTTCATCAATCTGTGTAGAAGGCTGCTCGTAGGGATATTCTAAACTCGACCATGCTATATATATATTTTTTCGCAATGGATTAAGTTTTGTTTTTGTTATGATTTCTATAAAATAAAAACAATAAGAGTAAGATTAATAAACTTAACACATAATATTTTTTGACTAGACCATAGATATGTTTCATTAGAGAAAATCTTATTTTATAGAATCATTATAGATGATAAAATTCTAATTTCAAGTATATATTTAACACAACTACATATTTAAAATTGAACATGAAATCTCTTATACTTTTCTTTTATATTTTTTTTAATACTCATCTTTAAAGAATATATTTCTTCAGTCCCACAATATTTGTTGACGTCATATATTTTTTAGAAAGACTAAAAAAATTAATAAATTAATGAATATATAATAGTGACATTTTTACTAAAGTAATCTTACCCTCCTTTGTAAAGAGTAGTAAATCATTACTTTATTGTAATTTTTGTTGATCATCATTAATATTAGGGTAAATAGTTATTTTCATCCCTGAATGTATAAGGTGCTGACAAATTTGTCTCTAAAAGATGAAAATTTAAATTTTTATTCCTGAAAGTAAAAAAAGTGTGACAAATTTATCTCTCCATTAACTTTCGTCCATTACCGTTAATATTAGGGGCGAATTTGTCAGTACACTACACATTCAGAGACGAATTTGTCAGCTCTCTACCCAAAATATAATTTAATTTTCATATTCTCTCTTTTTTAATCATTGCAAACATAACATTATAGTAAATAATTAAAAATTAGGAAAACAAATATAAGTTTAAAAAAACATAATAATAAGCATAATATTGATTAATAAGTATAATTTATTTGTTGTTATGAAATTTCTATTATAACAACATTAGGTAATGACAAAATCAAGTTGGGTCTCATTTTTTTGTAAGGATTAATGTAATGACTGTGCATTTTAATTTGTTTGAGTATCATATTTTGGGTAAGTATTATAAGTTAAAACAAATATAATAATAAGCATAATATTGATTAATAAACATAATTTGTTTGTTGTTATGAAATTTCTACTATAACAACATTAGGTAATGACAAAATTAAGTTAGATCTCATTTTTTTTGTAAGAATTAATTTAATGGCTGTGCATTTTGTTTGCATGGGTCTCATATTTTTTATAAAGTACTATCACATTAGAAATTTTAAAAAAAAAAAAGAGATAATACTTACCAAAAATGTGAGGCTCAAACAAATTAAAATACATAGCCGTTATATTAATTCTTACAAAAAAAATGAGACTCGACTTGATTTTGTCATTATCTAATGTTGTTATAATAGAAATTTAAGAATAACAAACAAATTATGCTTACTAGTTAATATTATGCTTATTATTATGTTTGTTTTAACTTAGGCTTGTTTTTCTAATTTTTAAGTGTTTATTGTAATGTTATGTTTGTAATGATTAAAAAAGAGAGAATATGAAAATTAAATTATATTTTGGGTAGAGAGTTGATAAATTTGTCCCTGAATGTGTAATATACTGACAAATTCGTCCTCGATATTAACGGTAACGGATGAAAGTTAATAGAGAGATAGATTTGTCACACTTTTTTCACTTTTAGGGACAAAAATTTGAATTTTCATCTTTTAAAGACAGATTTGTCAACATCTTACACATTCAGGGACGAAAATGACTATTTACCCTTAATATTACAAGTGAGAAACATACTAGCGTCACTTTTTGAGGGATTTCATTTTTCATTTATTTATTATCTCTACTAATTTAAAATTGAGATCCATTAAAACTAATGATTTCTAATATAAATTGTTATGCTTGAGTGATACTAGTATCCTAGACCCGTATTGTGAGGATATTTTTTTTAGATCTTAGAAATTTAAAATTAAATATAAAATAAATATTATAAGCATAATAAGAATAATTGAATATGTTTGAGTATTAAAAATAGACGTATGACATTAACATGTCACGTTAACATAGAATGTTACGACATCAATAATTTATAAGGGAAAAATTAAAATAAATATAATATATAGAAACTAAAATAAAAATATTGACATATTTATTAGGATGAAAAAATATTTAAGGTTTTAATTACATATTAAAATAAAATAAATGCTTTAAAATTATTTTATTTAATTCACATCTCAATCTCTACACTTCCTCTACCTTCAAACTATTTTTCTTATCCCTTTTTTTCTCTTGTCTTCCTTCAAGTTCCATCATTCAATGTCTTTCTCACACCCTTCACTTCCTTCAAGAATTTGTGGTAGCAACTATAGTGGTAGCGAAAATGACGATAGCGACATTGGTAGTAATGGTGGCAATAACCAAAATAGTGATGTTGTTAGTGGTGACAATAATGATAATAATAGTTAAGTCGGTAGACAATAGTAGTGATAGTAATGGTGATTACAATAAAGGCAATAGCCAATTACTTAGCTTCAATCAAAACTTTGGGGAAGCCAAAATAAAATTAACCAATATGAACTTTATTCACTTATTTACATTTTAGATTTCAATTTAGTCCTTATAAAAAAAAGATTTCAATTTAGTCATTTATGTTTAAAAAGTTTCATTTTGATATCTTAAATTTTGTTTGATACATCAAATTGGTCATTCAATTAAATTTTTACATAAATTTAGTCAACCTCATAATATGTGACAAAATGTGAGAAATGTCACACCAACAAATATAGACATCGTTAGTGCAAAAAACGGCTTTTTGACTTGTTGGGTTAAAAAAATCTGTAATTACCATATGGGGTTTGTGTGTAAATTATTTACCATTTAGGAATAAGTCGTTCCATGTGGTATGACTTCTAAATCAGAAGTTGTACCACCTGTCACGACCTTTATATATATATATATATATATATATATATAGACGAAGTTGTAAATTTATTTACAACTTTATTGTGCTTTTTTTCACATTTAGAATTTTTTTAAGTTCATTTAAAAGTCGTAAATATATTTATGACTTTAAAGTCGTACCAATGTAGTATAGTGTTTGACTTTTTTGCTTTTTTTTGTTAATTAATTTTTCATGTATATTTATGATTTGGTGTATTTGTTTTATTTTTTTATAAAAATCTCTTGAAAAGTCTAAAATATATTTACAACTTTAAAGTCGTACTAGTATAATATATTTTTTTTGCTTTTTTTTTTTGCTTTTTTTTTGGTTAATTAATTTGTGATGGGTTTCTTAAATCGTTTATTTATATATATTATGGGTTATTGCTTGCATTTGGTTTAATTTTGGGTCGGTAGTTTATTTTTTATGGTTTTTGTAAATGAGTATAAATGAGTTATGTAAATCCATTTTTGTTTTTTAATTTTTGTTATTTGATTGTATTTTAGTTTTAACTTTGTGTTTGGTTTTGTAAAAATTTGAAAGGTTGTTTAGTATTTTTTCATTGTTTTTTTTTAAA
>CM023949.1:4944952-4956594 GCA_013407115.1 Glycine latifolia
AATATGTGAAAATTAGACTATTTGATTACATTTCTATTGATGTTGAAATTTTGTGAAATTTGAGACATGTGATCTACATGATATAAAACTTCCAATCTAATGATGAATTTTGTAAAATACTTATTCAATAAAAAGTTATTAAATGGTGTAAGGCTATCAATTCTTATGCCAGTGTAAACGGATCTCATCTCTCTTTCTCTTTATATATATATATATTATATAAAGTTACGGCTTTAAAAAAATATAAATATAAACATAGACAATATAAATTTAAAGTTGTCAATATTTTTACGACTTCTGAATGCAAAAAATAGTAAAGTCGTAAATAAAGTTATGATTTCATTGAACAAAAAAAAGAAAAATATAAAGGTCATGGCAGGTGGTAGGATTTATCCCTAAATGATAAATAATTTATGTGTAACCCCCATATGGTAATTACGAATTTTTTTAACCTTAACAGATCAAAAAGCCGCCAAAAACTGATAGAAAGTTCATTTTGATCTAATAAATATACTATAAGAGACTGAAATTAATTTTTTAAAACTCAAAGTAACTAAAGTGGAACATAAAATATAGCTTAGAGGAAAATTTTCTATTTTAGTTGATAAAAATTAATGGATAAATTTAATATAGGTGAATATTACTAAATTTGAAAGTAATTGTCAATATCACATTATAAAGAATTACAAAATTTATCATCACATGTCACTATTGGAACTTAGAAAAGTTGCTTCTTATTTGCTTTAATCCTTGTGGACTCAAGACAATTTTTGGGTTCAAATATATGTCGAAGATAATTTTGTTCATCTTTCTCACAAGTTTTTCTTTTCAAAAAATCATTTATTTTACTCTTAAATTATTATTTTTGTAATATAAATTTATCAATTACATGAAAAAAGAGAAAAATCATCTGCATAATTATCATAAATTAAAACAAAATAAAATCTATAAATGTCTTTTTTCTGAATAAATCTATAAATGTCTAGTTGAACATGTATGTAAACTCTTTTAATAGAAAAATGCATAAATATAAATAATATACATGTATATTAATTAATAATTCTTTACCAAGAGGGTGAGGCATTTTATATCTCCTAACAGCCAAGAAATAATTCGCAGTATTCTTTCTTGCTTTTTATCTCATCCATATATTACTAATGAATTTTTTAATTATCTATTATATTATAATTATAATATAATATATTTATATTTCTAAAAAAATTTGGGAGGGGCCATGGCTCCACCCTATCCTAATGAAGATCCGCCCTTGGCAGCAGCAATGATAACGAGTGTAATAAGTCATTTTTATAATAAGAATTTACAAAAAGTTTGATAGTGTTCAATTTATCATATTATTAATGTATAAATTTTAATATTTATTTTGAGGCTTTATTTTAATATTTAATTTCAAACCTAAATATTTTTTTGTTACTGCAAATGATATTTTTTTGTTTTAGTCTTTGAAAATTTTGTTTATTTTGATTCTAGTCTTTGTAAATTAGTGATGACATGATATTTCATGTTGAGGTGACATAATGATGTAATATGATATAATCATTTTATTTATCATGTCACTTTTTTTTTGTAATGAATATTGATGACTAGGACAAAAAATGAAACAAATATAATCTACATTAATTAAAGTGAAAAAATATTTTGTAATGACAAAAAAAAGAACATTAAATTACGAGAATGAAAAGTATAATTAAGCCTAAAATAAATTAGAAATAATTTCTTAATTAAAAGTAATATTATATTTTAAAATATCTCCACTTAAAACTAAGACTAATAAGCAATGTTCATCAATTATTGCAAACTAAGTTTTTAATATAAAGGAAGAAGGTAATTTTGTATTAAAAAAGTGAGTCGTTGTTATCCTTCTTCAAATAGTGAAGGTAATTTTGTTGGATAATATAGGTTCAATGATTTTGTTTTCTTTCACATTAAGAGAGTTTTATATGCCATTTCTATGCCAATTCCTCCAATTATTCAAATATTTGGTGTTATTCCTTTCTACTGTTATTTTTATTTATTTTTTTCTATGCCAATTTTAATTACGGATAAGAGACCAAAATTTGTTCTGATATTTCCTAACAAATACATTACATTGTTAACATACATAAACTCACAATACTTATACTGAAAATTCAATTTTAGTTGACAAATTAATTAAATTTATACCAACAAGCATAAGTCTAAAATGTTTAACTTAATAAATAGGTTTTTAAAAATGGTGGAAACCACATCCAGCCATGGTTGCAAAGGAGTTTGGTGGCTGAAGGATATCACGTGAATTAGTTGGTGCATAGCTAACATTGGTGAATAGAATACAGTCTATATTTTTATTGGTATATAATTTTGTCCTTTTCAAGTATATATAGTCAATGTTTCAATTCAAAGTTTGTTGGTAGGGAAAAATATTTGGTGGAAGATGTTAACCATTTAATTAAGTTTAAATGACACAAGTGGTTCCCGTGTATTGCATGGTACTGGATGTGGTAAGCAAATTAAAACACTTGTTCAAATATTGACGTGTTGCCATGCTTTTTGTAGAATATTGGAGCAGTCTGTTTGAATACACACAATAAATACATATGGATTTGCACATGAAAATTTAACAAAACTTGCGTTAAGAAATGTAATTACACAATACTGAATGAAAATCCAATCAATCACAAACTTATTCTCCAGGATACATTTTTTCTAACACTGACTTGTAACTGTACGTAATATTTTTTTTAGAGACTCTACGTAATAATGTTATTAATGTAATATGTTGTTATTTTGCGACTTTTACGTAGATTGGACATGAAAATTTAACAAAGCGTGCATTAGGAAATTCTGTTACCAGACAGCACAAGACTTATTCTCTTTAACACCCTGTACAATGAACAATCCTGGTCCCATTCACTCTCTTGGTCTCCTCCACCTTTTAAGATTCTCTCCGGATGCATTTTTTTATTTTCTAATTAACATGGCCTGTATGTAAGATACTAGTTTTTGGACTCGCGTGTCACAATTTTTTTTATATTTAAAAAATTGGATACAAAAGTTAGTTATTTATATAATTATTGCTACTATTATGCATTAATACATGTGAAAAATGTAATGTAATGTTATAAAAAGATGGCCATCATATTTAATGGACCACACAGTATTGTTACTCCTGAACTACCTACTTCCAAATTCATATACTAACTCTTGGATTAATTACAACCGAATATGTCATGATAGTTATGAAGTACTAACAAATTAAATTCTCACATATTCATGACAGCTATATATCAGTCAAAACGATTTTATATGGCCTAATAATTGCATTTGTGTATTTATTTTTCTCCCTTACAAGATTTTTTTTATCCGTTGGATGCAACTTCATGACTGATCGTGTATATATATATATTTTTATTTTAATTATGATATTGGTATAAAATAGTCTTCATCAAAAGTAATGATAAATCTTGGTTGGAAACTATGAGTATACATAAGTTGAATATTCTTCTTTCAACACAATTTATTTTATGCCAAAAAATTAATCGAGATTCAAACTCTAAATCACTTAGAATACTAAGTTGTTAATATTTATATCAATCATTATTAACAGTATATATATGCCATCCCAACTACAGATAAGAAAATAATAAAATCAAATATTTTGTGAATACCATCTAAAGTCAAATAGTCATACAATTAAAAATGCCTAAATCCCACACCCAACTCGAAGTAAATAAATAAATAAGTAATATTCCCACTCTAAATAATAAGTCTAACCCTATTCTTGACAGAAAATAAATAGACTCAAAGATATTCAAACTATAAAACTATACTTTTAAAATAATAATAAAGAATATTTTAAAACATTATTGCTATATAAATTTATTATACAAAAATCATTTTGCAAAAATGAAAAAACAAAAATTAAATTAAATTATAAGAACTAAAAAAAATATTTAAGTCTAATAATATCACATATAATTGATAATAAAAAATTTATAAAATAATGACTAGTCACTTTAAATAATTGAAATGACATAATTTCAATACAATTATGTTAAATATTAAAAAAAAAACTTTGTTATCCATGATAACTCTATGATTTGAATAATATTACTAATATACTACTTCCTTCTCATACTACTTGATATTATCTTTAATTTGTATTTTAAATAATTGTTATCTACTTAATATTATCTTCAATTTATATTTGAAATAGTTGTTAGTTAGAGAAAGTTGTTATTCAATTCTATTGTACAACCACTTCTATATATATTATGATGTACATGATTGATGTATTTCATATAACTAATTAATGAAACACATCTATTCAAATTAATTCTCAATAAAATAAAGATATATTTGAGAAAAAAATATTAATTAAACTTTGAAATTCTAAAATATTAATTGTTTTAAAAAAATTCAAAAATTAAAACACAAAAAATATGAAAAGAATGTAGGAAGATACTTTTGGTTTATAGAAAGGAAGAACAAATATAGATAAATTCCAATAAATTTAGTTCCCATGACAATAGCTTTAAAATTTTTATTATTATCAATGTTGGTAAGAAGTATTTATTAATTTATCTATGATTAATCTCAGGAGAAGCTTGTCATTACTAAACTTAAACTGAAATTAATGAAAGCTAGCCGTCTAAGTTGCCATGTATAAAAGAAATAAAAGCTAGCCGTCTAAATTGAGCATTGAAAAATTAGCAAGATGAGTATCCAAAGACACTAGGTAAAAATGTTTACAAAATCCACATTGTCAGATGGTGTCGTTTGACTCTTTCCTCAAAAATCTTAATGTATGGACAATTTTTTTGGATGGAAATAACCCGTATGATGGGTGTATTAATTTATTTTCCTTCAATCAGAACTTCTATTGTTAATTAAAAATTCAATACAGATTTTTCAATATTTTCACTCTTTTTCTAACTTAGTTAATTCACATCTCCACTCATTAGATTTCCTCACCACCTTCTGCTATCGAGGATGGAGAACACCTGTCTCATTCAGTGTATCTTAATTCTTATCTCCTTAATTAGAAATTGTTATGCCAATTAAAAATATAACATAAATATCTCATTCTTCTTTGACTTACCTCCTCTTATATATAGTCCTCATCCACCTTTTGCTATTAATTAGAAGAATATACACAGTTCATAAAAAAAAAAATAACAAAACCAGCATTAATGGACGTTTACTGTCGAGAAATTATTTATATAACTATACATTGTTTAATAGTTATAATTCTGATCAATTTTTATGTGATATATATTTCTTCTATTTTTATTTGTAGAATATAATTAATTAAATTATTCTCATTAAAACTTAGTTAATTTAAGTATTAATATTAAAAAAATTAACTGAAATATTTTTTAAGATTTGCCCTTAACATTAATAAGAGTCTATTTATCTTTTTCAATCTTGATAAGAAAGAAATTGACAAAGTAGTATTTAATTATAGACTAAAATAAATAAAAGTATTTTAATAAAAAATAATTAACGATCAAAAGAGATGAAATGAAATTTTATAATAAGAATAAAAAAATTATTGATTATGTCTTGTAAATAAGCACAGATGAAGTACTTAATTTTTTTAATTTACAAGAGAAAATTAATGATATATAATTTATATATATATATATATATATATATATATATATATATATCATATGGGCTTAGAGATTCGTGAAGATCATAGTTAATAACTTCGGACCACCTATTAATTTCAGGTCACAAGTTTATCCAAGCAAAAGGAGAAGAAGCATGGCAATCCTGGCATAGACTCTTGAAGTTGAATTAATGCCCCTCCTAAGTGACTAATTGGTAGCCTCTTCAATTCTCCAATGCAAGTGTGGGTTCAATTAGTTAATGGTGCCAAAGAAGACTAAGAAGAATGAAAAATTCATCTAGCATTTACAATTTACACGACGATATCCAATCTAATTTGATAGAATAGGAACTGAGATATGTACAGTACTTATGTGACGACTGAACAGTGACCAATTTTTTTTCATCTTCCTTTGAATGGGATTTGCCACCTATCAGTAACGCGAAAGGACGTAATAAAAAATAACTTAATAAAATTAATAGTGTTCTTCCGAGAGTATAGTCAAATATTTTTCGCTAAATAAAGGGCAATTTGTTTTTATACGCAAGCAATCACGTGAAACTGCCTGGCGCATTTGATTGTTTCAACATAAAAATTGTAAACTAAGAATGAGGATAAAATTACGATATTATAATGTATACTGTATTAATTTATTATTATATTATTAATTATTATTAAATAATTTTAGTTAAATTAATACTAAATTTATAAAATATCATAGAAATTACATTTATAAAATTCTATATTAATTTAAATTGTTTTATACTTTAGTAATAAACATCAAAAGTATATATAAATATATATTTTATTTTTTATATATTTAAATATAATGTAACATAAACTATTAAAATAATAAATATATTTATAATCTGATAAGTAAATTGATTAAAATAAATTTTATATAAAATTCTAATGATATGATAGTTTAGTGTAAGTTGTAATTTGGTTTATCTTTGTCTAATTACATGACGCACGACAGCTAATGAATATTTTCGAATTCGACACGACACTTGTCTATTTATTGTTTTAACTTTTGAGACGGTATAGGCCTTTGATTTTAGTTTAATTCCTTTTTTACAAAGATTTTTTAATCTTTTAAGAATATGAAGTTGAGAATATATTATTTTTATATTTGATATAAAATTTAAATAAAAGTTAGGAAATATTTTTTTCTAAAAAAAATATTTGAATATTTGTCTTTTTCATAAAATTGTTCCTATGAAAGAAAAAAAAAGGTAGAAATTGGACTTTTCTGAATTGGAAGAGAAATTTTGATGATGTAAAAAATTAAAATATTCTTATTAACTCATTCAATACTATTATAAAAAATCTGAAAATAATTCTTATTAAATGTGATAGATAATCATGTCATAAAAATAAATTCTAATAAATAATTTATTATGATTGTTACAATTTTAAAATACTATTATAGTAAAATGTAAAGTTTTGTACATATTAAATATTATACTTTCTATTTATTTTTATATATTAATCTTTTGAAAATCGTCAAGGCTTTTATTTATAAAATCTTTAAAAATATTATTGTCGCAGCATATATTCAAGAAATTTTTTAGTGGAAACTAAAGAAAATATCCAAAGTACAAAAAATGAAAAATTCCAAAATGTTAAACTTAAACAAAATATATTAATTTTACAGATTAATAATTTTTTACAGCAACATATTATCATTCTAAAATTTTATAAAAAAAATATTTTTACAATAAAATTTATCTAAACCTATAGTTTCATTAAATTTAACTTAAAGTAAGTAAATATTATAATAAATTATTTATAAATATTATTATATAACATATTATTCATATTCCACACACACCGTACTCTCTCTCCCGATCTGAATTAGTCATGCATTGTCAATTCTATATATAAACTCATAATTTGTTTTTATACCAGATGATACTGGTACGGAGTATCTACAACTTTAAGGTTGAAAATTCTGATTGAACAATTTTAATAGAATTTACCCTTTTAATTATATTTTTTTTATTTACAAGAATTGAATATGAAACCTTATTTAAGAAAATCGAGTCTAGGACCACTTGAACCAAGACTTGTTGGTATATAAACTCATAATTGATCGCTAACTATGAAAAAGTCAACATGTGAATACTTATCAAAATTGAGTTAGGATAATAAGATTTTATACTAGGTATAAAAGAAAATCCAATAAATATAATGTGTAGTTTAGTTTGATTAATTTTTTACTTTAGGAACGGAAAACTAATTTTCCATAAAAACGTGGTTACTTTTTATTTTCAACTTTATCAGTTTTAATTTTTTACCAGTTTGAAAATTTAAAATGGGTTAGTTTAGTTTTAAACACCTCTATCCCCAACCTTACGCCAAGTAATTTGGGAGAAAATTATCAGATAAAATAGTTAATATAGTAAAAAGGCAGTGTCATAAGAATATTAAATAAAAAATAAAAACAATAACTAATTAGAATATATTAACAACAAATCTATTCATAGTTATTTACTTTTTAATTGTTATATAGGATATAATTGTTAATTTAATTTATATAAAGGATAAAAATTGAATCTTATGCAAAATTATTAATGAAATAGTACTTTAGTTTATGATATAATTTGATGTTTCTTTATGCCAAATGACATACGACATGAATGAGTTTCCATAGGATAGCTGTTCATCTTCAACGTTAATTTATGAATAAAAAAAGAGCAAATGAATCAAAAAAAATCTTCAACGTTAATTTTCAACTTTTGAGCAGCACGAGTGTTTGACTTTGAATTTGGACTAGGAATGATAATCTCCGAGATAAGCATGAGTAGTTGAGTAATAACTTTGCAACACCCATCAGAAAAAATTGTTTGCTTACGAGTATTAGTTAAGTGTGTATTTATAGATTTTATGTCTATTTATAAGTATTAATAGATGAAGGGGAAAAAAGTATTAATAGATGGTTTGTTTTTTAAGAAAATAAATTAAATTAAAAATAATTTTTTTTAATATACATTTAAATAAATAAATAATCAGTACGGAGATGTGCAAATTTTATGGCTAAAATGTAAAATGGGAACTACGTTACGTACCTCTGACTCTGAGGCTTCCATGCAAGTGCTAAACTCGCCCATATCAGCAGCTTATTGACGTGCTTCAAGCGGAAGCGATGTATGGGAAATCTCCTTTGTTTGTCGTTTATTTTCTGTCTTTTGCTTGTTTCTCTTCAAGTATGTCCATATATATATATACACAAAAAAGAAAATACTAAAAATAATAAATAATTTAAAGATATATATATTTTATAAAAAAAATACATTAGAATAACTTATTTTATATACAATTAAGAATATTTAATTAATTTCCAATCACTTGCCTTTCCAAGGGTGGTTTGATTTTCAGGAGTTTGGAGGGGAGAATCAGCTAAAGAGTATCAGTAGGAGATGTGATACTATCTTGAATGCGTTCATTCATATATATGAGAACCGTAGCAACTAGCAGCGGGAGAATTCCATATTTGATAATCTCCTGAAGCAACAAATTCATTATTATATTAATAATTCTTCCGTAAGAGGACCACATTCTTTACAAAATTATTGAATTTGAGGGGTTGGCTCATAAAGTCAAACAATTTATTAATTGTTTCTTTTCAGGACCGGTGTTGCAATCTGTTATTCTATTAATATGTGGCCTTTTTATTCTGATATCATGATTATAGAGTATTTGGGTTATATTTCGCCTTTTATAGGCATGTCACTCGGATTTCGCCTTTTATATTAACATATAAAGTCTTTTGCAGCTAATAAATTACATGAAAAGACAATCAGACATTAATGGGACGAGGGTATCGTAATTAAGAAGTATCTTAGATATCCGTTAAGAAATTAAAAAAATTAATATTTTTATTAAAATATACAAATACTACTAGAAAAAATATTTTCAACATCACTATTTTAATATCGATTTTTGATAAAATTGATGTTAACAAAAAGGTAATGACATTTTTGTAAATAAATTGATTTTGTTAACATTGATTTTTTAACGATGTTAACGTCAGTTTTTTTAAAACCGATGTTTTTGTGTCGATGTTAACATCATTTTTTAAAAAACAAATGTTGTTATGTAAATGTTAACATTGATTTTTAAAAAATCAATGTTGTTCTTGTGAATATTAACATTGATTTTTCAAAAATTAATGTTGTTATGTGAATGTTAACATTGGCTTTTAAAAAATTGATGTTAACAAACATAAGAAATTGGTTTTTTTTTATGAAAATCAATGTTGTGCTTTTTCGAACATTATATCTTCTTCCCATGTATTCAGCTTCATGACGGTTAGTCTCCCTCCCTCCCTTTTGCCCTCTCGCACTGATAAAACCCCTTTTCGTCCCTCTCGCCTCCCATGTGTTCATTGTGACCAGTCTCATTGTCCCACCCTTTCGTTCATCTCGCATTCAACAAACCCTTTTGTCTTCTCGCTACCTTGCAACTTTAAGTTCTCATTGGTGGCATTTCCCTTTCTACGCGATGACGCTTCCTCTCTAGGTTAGTATCTTTGTTCCTTCAGCCTCATTGTCAAACCTAGGAAGAAACAGTTCGATTGTCTCTTCGGGCCTTAGCGACATCCCGGAGAGCTGCGTTGCTCACGTATTTTTCCACCTCACTTTGCCTAGCGTGCCTCGAAGAGGAGCAACACCACAAGGATCACCAGATCTCACCAGCACCTCCCACTGCTGACGAGCGCGCCGCCCTCCTCTCTGACGTCGCTAAACAGGTGAGCATCCTTAAGTTGACTTTCACGTGGAATGAAGCACATTGGTCTGCGGCCAAGCACGCCACTCACATGCTTGTCGATCTCATGAAGAATGCTAAAAAATCTATGCCTCCTCTAATCTCACCGCGTGTCGTTGTGTTTGGATTGCAATTTCGGTCTGGTGTTTTCTTCTTATGTGTTTTCACATGTATGTTGCATGTGTGTGTTTATGAAGTGAAGGTTATGTTTGCAGAGGATGTGGTGAACTTGATTGTTGAAGAAGGCGTGATTCCAACGTTGGTGAAACATCTTCAGGCGCTGCCTCTCAGTGACTATGTCCAGAATCCATTGTCATTCGAGCACAAGGTTGAGAAAAAGACAATTCAAGGAACACGTCCCTGGGACTTCTTGCCGTCAAGGTAACTTGATTTTTCGCTAACTGTAATTATTTTTTATTTCATATTTAATTGTTTATAGTTTATACTTCATATGTCGTAGTTGTAGCTTGATTCATTTTGAAACTTTATAAATTTTTTAGATGTTCCTTAGTGTTGTGCAAGTTCTGAAGTATAAGTGATAAGTGAGATTATGGTTATAGTTTGAATCCAAGTATTTGTACTGTTTAGTTTGCTTATTTAGGGACAGATGCCAAAAATTATATAGTTGACAGTTAAAATTTATTTCCTATATTTTTTTACTGGATGAAGTATTATGGTAACTCTAACCAACAATATATTTTATATGTAAGAAGAAAACATTTTAAAAATATTTTATTAGACAAAAAAATTAAGATATAAAATGTATTTAGACTCTAACACTTTATACTGATATATACTATGCTTCCTTTAATTTTCATTAATTTTGAAATTTTTTATAATGCATAGAGGTAACTTTGAAAAACTGAGTTTGAAAGGGAAAAAAGACAATTCAAGAACGCTAAAGCTTGGAGAAGTGATCCTCCAGCCTTCCTCGACGATTTAGAGGTAAGAAACTCGAGTTTTACCGATTGATTTGTGAAATGGTTCTTGGGATGAATAGTGGCCCAATTGAGTTAGAGTTGGAATTAGGCTTGGATTCTTTAGAAAAGTATGCTCAGGAGGTTGTTCTGATGAATACTGAGCTTTGAATCATGACTATTGATGAAGTTTGGTTTTGACTCTGAGATATGTATGAGTAGGAAGAATGTTGGTTAAATGGAGGGTATTATGATATGTATGAGCCTAGGTTCTTTTACAAAATATGTTCAAGAGACCATATAAACGGTGAAAGAGCGTTGAAGTAATCATTTTGATAAACTTG
>CM023949.1:4957551-4977126 GCA_013407115.1 Glycine latifolia
TCCTCAGGCAAATGATAGAGACTCCTGATGAGAAATGTGTCCATATAGATGGATGTAGCTTCCTCAGGCTAATGATAGAAAGTCCTAATGAGAGATGTGCCCATATAGATGGATGTAGCTTCCTCAGGCAAATGATAGAGAGTCCTGATGAGAGATGTGCCCATATAGATGAATGTAGCTTCCTCAGGCAAGGATAGGAAGTCCTGATGAGAAAAGTGCCCACATAGGTGGATGTAGCTTCCTCAGGCATTGATAAATGTTATATATATATGTCATGTACATGTGATGTGTTTAATAGTGTGATGGCTAAATGATGATGATGTATTTTATAAAAAGGGTGATGATGAACCCTTGAGACATATGTATATGTGGTGATATGGCTTGAGAGCTATGATGGCTAGTTTGTAATGCCAATTTTGATATTATATGCATGGAAGTGACCAGGGGGAGGAAAGACCTCCAATGACCCTGAGTTTACTGAAATTGTTATCTCACCCCTGTTGGGGATTATGTTTTGCAGGTGATACTCAGGGAGCGGCTGATAGATCCCAGGGCAAGAGGCCCGAGCAGGGATAGGTTCTATGGGAACCTTAGGCATAGTGTAACTGAGCATGTTGGCTCTACTTTTGATTTATGCCTATTATTTTGTACTCTGAGAGGGATTTGTATAGTTTATATATATATATATATATATATATATATATATTGTATATTATGAGAATTCACCATATATATATATATATATATATATATATATCATTTTGTTTATTGCTTCTGAATTGATTATCTGTGATAATTGCTACACTTAATGACCATAAATCAATGTTAATGAACCGGATGCATACGGGGCGTTACACACATTATCTACTAGCTAGTAATTATCTCCAAGGGTTGTTATACCAGTGTAACAACCCCAACAAACAAAAATCTTATCTCATTTTCACCTAACTCAAGCATTTACTTGAACATCAGAGTATCTTGTTTTGCAGGTCCCCCCTCTTGTCCCCATAACAAAGGGTACTCATAGTCTAATGTGTAAGATCATAGGGTCTCTCTTGATCATGTCCATCTTAACCTGTGTCAACTTCAAATTTTGATAAGTACAATTAATCATTTTTCTGAGTTCAATAAATAGTCAATTAAATATATTAATGTCTTAAGCTGTGAGAGACTTTGGTATTATATAAAGAGCATTTTTAAAACTTTACTTCTACAATTCATATGCATATCCGATAAAAATTAAAACAATAAATATATATTTCAATGATGTGAGAGATTAAAAGAATAAAATCTAATATTTTTTTAAAAGAATCTCAATAATGCATGTTAATCAGGAGTAATTATGAAAAAATTATGTAAATTTAATTTAAGGCAAATTTAATACTACTAATTAACTAAATTATCTCATTTCCTTAATTCTAGCTAATTAGTCAATTAAGTCTTATAAAAAGAATCAAAGGGATATATACTAATAAAAGTTAACCAAATAACAAATCATTAATTAGTAGTGTTTATGCTACGGATAATTTTTTTTAGTCCCAAGAATAGAGATAGAATAATATTTAATACTTTTTAGTTCTACATATAAAACAAAAACAAAGTTTAAAGAAATAATTTGCAACACAGCAAGTGAGTATTTTATTTTAACTTAACAACATTATTTTTCTTATAAATAATGACAATTGGTTGTCAAAATAATAATAATAATGTACAATTTTTAATTTATAACACACAGTATAGAGTAACTAAACTCAAATTTCTTTATTATTGGAGTTTGGTCTAGTGAAAGGAGCTAATATTCCACACATGATAAATTAAGATTCAAATTTCTTTTTCAAAAGGTGTTTACATATTTTATGTTCGACAATGTTATAAACAAAATTGACTTCAAAGAAAGATTTTTGTGTTACAAAATTTAAATCCATGGCAAAAACATATCTTTCCAGCATGATCGAGTTTAAAATATCCCTACAAGCATCTTCTACCTAAACTAAGCCCTGCTGCGTCAAAGATACCTGTTCAAGAGAGTGACTACTCTTTCGACCTCAACAACTAAATATAGCTTGAATGTTGATCCTATCTTCCTTCAAGGTATGTTTGATTTAGAAGATGAAAATAAAAAGAGAAATTTTTTAGTTAAACAGAATATAAAAGGTGTAAATCCTATAAAAAAAATATATAAAATTTCTCTTCAATATTATTTCTCTCATCTTTACCAAATACACCATTAAAAAATTGGATTGCATCTGACTTGAGAGCCTATCCGAATCCACAAACAAAGGAATATGTCTTTTTTTTATTTAGATGAAGGATAGGTCTTTGTTGACCAGTCGCATATGAGCAAGAGTTTCTGGTTCAGCTTTTGGTAACAAAATGTGAGTAAACTTCTATTTAATCTTTAAATTTTAATTTAAAGGCGATGTTATAGTAATATTAAATTTAGAAAAATATCTAATAAATTTTAAAAAACTAAATTTTGTAAGTCATATTAATTTCTGCCATTAACTTTATTATAAATTACAATAGAATCATACTAAAAGTTATAAAATTTAGAAACAGTTACGATAATAATTAGTTATGCATATATAAAAATAAAATAACAATTTTAATCT
Organism: Glycine latifolia; assembly: GCA_013407115.1. Classification (NCBI taxonomy): domain Eukaryota; kingdom Viridiplantae; phylum Streptophyta; class Magnoliopsida; order Fabales; family Fabaceae; genus Glycine; species Glycine latifolia. The sequence continues at coordinate 4,960,164 of CM023949.1, forward strand.
CAACAATTTGTTTGACATTTTTCTAACTTTGAGAATTATTATAACAACGGCTCATAAATTCAGAAACTAAAATGAAGATTAATTCGACAATGTTACTAATATATACTTGATGAATTGAAGATCATGCCTTCTGCACGCCAACCATCGCAGCAATTTGTAAACATCACCAACCGCTTTCACTCACTCTCTCTCTCACACATATAGGATTTTTTTTTTTTATAAATAGTTTAGATAAAACATAAATAATTTCATCAAATAAATTATGTCCTAAAATATATCAATTATTGTTAATCCATCATTATCACTATCACCTGCAAACATGTCTGTCTTCATCATCGTTGCCACCACCACCGTTGTGCATCACCTTTGTCATCATGATCGTTGTTATCGTCGCAACTACTATTGATGATAGTGGGGATTTCGACAATGATCATGATAACGTGGTGGTGATAGTGGTAACAACAACAATCATGGTGACTATTGCAACAATCACAATGGTTGTTGTAACGGTGGTCATGATGACAATAACGACGAAGAAAGTCATGGCGACAAAGGGTGTAGTTGTTGACGACGGTGGTTGTCACGATTGATGATGATATTGATGGTGACGGAGATTATGGTGGTGATAGGTTAATTGACATATTTTAGAGAGTGATAATTTAAATTTTTATAAATTTATTTATTGTTTAGTTAATCTTTTAGAGATTTGATGATGTATTATATTTTAATTTTAAATATTTTAATCTCAACTATTTATTATTTTTAATCTTAATTCGATGATTGTTATTAATTATTCTCATGTATTTTATATATATATATATATAATTTCATAATTAGGATCTGTAATGCCTTGAAGTCAAACATATGGTAATTTTTAAATAAGAGAGGTCTCTCTCTGACCATAGACCAATTCAACGTAAGTGATTCCTCCATTCAAATTTTTAAGAAGGCCCGGCATGGTAATGGGCAGTATTAGTATTTATTTTTATGCCTATTTTAAGAAAATACTCACACTCAAATTCATGCTGACCTAGGTAGCAATTTCAACAATTATATCCTTAATTATAAGATAACTATATATACTTGGATTAGAATCTACAGTTCACATTTGAATCAACTTAAATTAAATTTTTTATTATGTGTATTTCTTTGACAAACTAATAAATATTTGATAGACAAATATATAATTTATTACGGATAATTTTGACGGATATGAATTGGATTTTCGGTTTTCCATCTATCTGAAACGAGGAAAGCACGTGTAATAACAGGGCAAAATAGCCATTTCAAGAAGACTCAAATATTATTTTTCTTAAAAAAGTATTACTAGTAAATGTTTACTTGACAAATACTGTTTCATTTATTACGTTTAATTTTGACGGATAAGCCATGAATTTGAATGGAATTTCCATGCAACTGAAACGGGGAAAGCACGTGTTTCGTGAAACCATGAAGCAGGACAAAATAGCGCTTTCAAGAATAGTCAATTATTTGTCGTTGTTAAAAAGTATAACTAGTAGTAAACGTTTTTATTCACCAAAAAAAGTAGCAAACGTTTATTTTTATATATAAAAATTATAACAAATGAATATTTCTGAATATATAAAGTATATTAGGATTAAAATTTACAAGCAATAAAAATTCTTAAATATATAAATTATGTTTTAAATTTATCATGAAAAACTTATTAAAATATAAATTTTTATTATTATTGATAATTTGTATAGATGATTGAAATTTAATTTAGAGATGGAAATGAAATAGGATAAATTGAAAGATATAAATAGTTAAAAAGATTAAGTGTATAGATATAAATAAAGGAAATGTAGTTTCAGCTTTCAGATAATTAAGATAATTTTTTTTTGGCCAATGAAGAACCTTAAAAACATCAAGTTGTATATTATAATATATAAATAATTTTTTTGTTTTATATACAAGCATGTAGAACAGCGCCGAAGAGTTTGAATTTTTAATATCAATACTAAAGTCGAGGGATAATTCGTATCATACTATTAAATTATTAATGAATTTTTATTGAATAGTTTTCTTAAAATTTCTGAAAAGTTCTTGTTATGCAAATTATGTCTATAAAGTTTTATTTTAGTATACAACTATTTAATATTCTGTTCATTTATATTAAAATTGATGTTATACATGTTTTAGAATTATAATTTTTATATAATATAATTATTTGATTTAAATAAAATTAAATACAAACAATTAAATAATATATAATTATAATTTAGTGATTAGATGAATAAGAAATATCTTAGCTAAAATTATTAATGAAATGATAATTTAGTTCGTATATGATGTAGCAATTTGATGTGTATTTTACCAAACCATGCACCGAGAGTCTTCATCGTTGAATGCGTTGGCTTAAAAATAATGCATTGAAAAGTCTACACTGTTGCTTTTATCAGTCTACATTGACTCTTTTTTTGTAGGCACTACGTTGAACAGTCTGGGTTCAAGGAGGAATTATTGTAGTTGATGGTAATATGGGTAAATGGGGGAGTTTATTTTTATTTTTTTATCCTTATTGGGTAAATGGGGGAGTTGTTATAACTTCAATGTATACAGAATTCGATTATTTTTTGGGAAACACTGAAATTGTTGGTGGCTTGGGGCAGTCAGATATCAAAGCCATACTAACAATAAATGGTTTAAAATTACCATTATAATCTGATGAACAATAATATGAGAGGTAAACAATTTAATAGTTTAAATTCATTAAAAAATTAAATTAAAAATAATATAATTAATTTTTTTAAATATTTAATAAATATATCTTTAATTTAATAAATATGTTTTTAATTATTTATATACTTGAGACTATAAATGACATGGTATTACAAAATTACTTAATAATTTCTGCATGAGATGAGAGGTGGTTGTTGTATATTTTATGTATATTAATAGCATTAAAATATCTCGTAACTGTATGTTGGGCAGGAAGTATAATATAATATTTGTCAGCTTATTTAAAAAAAAATTACTAGTGAAAAGACAGATGAATGATGTGTTGTATGTCTGCTGTTCACATTTTTTGTTCTTTGACATTGGACTTTATTAGCAGTTAATGATGAGGTCATTTTTTTATATGTTAAAATATAATTGTAGGTAATTTGTAATAATTAAAAATAAAAATAACATGCGTACTTCCAAATTTCCATACGATAGCAGTGCATCTTCCTAATTATAAATAATAAAAAACATGTATAATAAAGAGGAGTGACAATCTTTCTAACAACTTTTTTTTTCCAACATGGTTTATAGTAATCTGGTTTATTTAAATTTATTTGTTAAAAAAAATATTTTAGTAAAAGGATTAAATATGTTTAAGATATATGATAAATGATAAAATTTTATTATAAATTTTTAATAACTTTTTTTTAAAACTTTGATATACTAAATTTTTTGTGTTTGAATCCTTGAAACCGGTTAATGATGTGTCAATTTATAAATTAATATTTTTAATATTAATATTATATTATTATTTAACCGACGACATAACTTCAAAACAAAAATTTTATTGTACAAGGACTCAAAACAATAAAAATTTTAATTAGGGATTTTAAAAAAATTTGGTCATTTGTCAAAGATCTTAAGCATATTTAAGCTTTAATAAAATAATTAGTTTTCTATTTTCTTAATGTGTTTGTCTTAAATTGTTTATGTTTAAAAATAGTTTTTTTTTACCTATTTTAAGAAGCAAATTTTATTTGCTTCTTAGAAAAATACTTATAAAAAATAGTTATTTTAAAGTTATTTTTTGTTGATTATGAAATTGGTACAAAATAGTCCCATCAAAAAAGGTGATTAATCTTTATTGAGAAATGTGAGTGCACACAAAATAAATATTCTCCTTCCAACGAGATTTATTTCATATTTAATGATCAATCATAATTTGAATCTTAGATCACTCAATTAAAGAATACAAATCACTGCTACTTATTTATTTTTAAGTAAACTCGCCAATTATTGATTAATGTTTATTGAAAATCATAAATTTTAATAGATTTAACTTATAGTTCTAAATTAGAAGACAAATTCATTAAATAAAAAGTAAAACTTATCAAAATAAAATTTATAAGTACTTTTAAATTTTCATATGGTTTTAGTGGCACCCTCTTTAACAATATCCGTATTATTGACCTGAATCTTATTGAAAAAACATAAGATAAGATAATTAATATTATGAAGGTGGCTAAAGTAGAGAACTGTCTCTTAATGATTTATGATGGGTAAATATATATTAACTGCTATATTTATTGATTTAATACCGAATGGTGATGTTTTTCATTGCTTGTAACCTTCACTATCATTTTTCACTTATTAACATTATTAAATTCAAAGACGTAGGCTTTTCAACTCATCAATAGCCCACACGTTGTTTGACTCCTCATATTTATTATATATTTATGTTTGATTTTTATATGTTGTTCACATTTGTGTAATCGTATTTTTCTTCCACTTTTTAAATTTCGAAGAGTTGTTTGTTCTTGTAGTTGGAGTTGCTGCAAGCTAATTATTCAGAGCCTGCGGTTGTAGCAACTATTGAATATTGGATAGCATCGGTGGTGACGTGCGTTTGCAAAGGCGATACATCACACACGAGAGCTTAATGAATATAAATTTTTGAAAAGTTTGTAATGACTTGTTAAATTAAAATAAGTAACTAATAACAAAAAAAAATTGTCCATCATACATCACTTGATTGGCTGGTCCATGAGAGCATCCACGTTAATACGATATATAGATAGAAAAAATAAATTCAAGTTTAATTTAAATATATTAATATTGTATTTTTATAATTGTTGTACACATGCAGTTAAATTATATGTAACAGAAAAAATACTCAATTTTTTTTCTGTTACAGACGATGTGTATCCTTGACTGGCTGGTCCATGACGACGATAGCATCCATGTTAATATGATAGATAGAAAAAATAAATTTAAGTTTAATTTAAATATATTAATATTATATTTTAATAATTATTTAATAGTGAGTTATTGTACACATGCAGTTAAATTAAGTATAAAAAAACACAATTAATTTATTTTGGTATAAATAAAATATATTTTTTATTAGAGACAATTATATTCAAATAAAAAATCATTTTATACACATAATTTTTTTCCTTCAAATATTTAATATAATTAAATATTCACAACTCTAATTTATAATAATTATTTCATAACTTACATTTAAGATAGTTTTTGAATTGATTGATTGAGGAAGAATCATTGTACTAATCTGAAAATTCAACTCACGAAATAATATTATATAATAAATAGGTTGTTGAATTCAAGGATGACATGTACAAGTGAAGAAAAATAGTGTACTACAAACAACGGGTTGACGACGGCAAAACATTTTGTGATAATCCAGTTTTTGTCAATATAAAAATCCCCAATGCAACTCGCGCCATGTTATGTCTCTTGGTTATATATAGGTCACTTCCCATGTCGCATATTGCATCCACTGCTCACTGCACAGTCTGTGGTGCAAACACCAGCCATGACAGTAATAATAATGTCTCCTTTCTTATCTTACTCTCTTCTTTCCCTCGTGTTGTTCATCACTCTCAAGTACCTTTTCCAAAGAAACAGAAAATTACGAAACCTGCCACCTGGTCCCACTCCTCTTCCTATAATCGGCAACCTCAACCTCGTCGAACAACCTATCCACCGTTTCTTCCACCGCATGTCCCAAAAATATGGAAACATCATATCCCTATGGTTTGGGTCACGTCTTGTTGTGGTTGTTTCATCACCCACAGCATACCAAGAATGTTTCACTAAGCATGACGTTACTTTGGCCAACAGGGTACGCTCCCTCTCGGGAAAATACATATTCTACGACAACACCACCGTAGGGTCCTGCTCCCACGGCGAGCACTGGCGCAACCTCCGCCGCATAACCTCTCTCGACGTTCTATCAACGCAGCGCGTCCACTCGTTCTCCGGAATACGGAGCGACGAGACGAAGAGGCTGATACACAGGCTTGCCAGGGACTCCGGGAAAGATTTTGTGCGCGTGGAGATGACCTCCAAGTTTGCTGACTTGACGTACAACAACATCATGAGGATGATTTCGGGGAAGCGGTTTTACGGAGAAGAGAGTGAGCTGAACAACGTTGAGGAAGCGAAAGAGTTCAGAGACACTGTGAATGAGATGCTGCAACTCATGGGGTTGGCTAACAAGGGAGATCACTTGCCTTTCCTAAGGTGGTTCGATTTTCAGAACGTGGAGAAGAGGTTGAAGAATATCAGTCAGAGGTATGATACCATCTTGAATAAGATCCTTGATGAGAACCGTAGCAAGAAGGACCGCGAGAATTCCATGATTGATCATCTCCTCAAACTGCAAGAGACACAGCCTGAGTATTATACCGACCAAATCATCAAAGGCCTTGCTTTGGTAATCATTTTATATTATTTTTTTCATTCCTTATTGTGTTAAATGTACTTATGTCTTACCTAGCTACTAGTAACTAAAAAACTATTTACTCTGTTACTCTATTGTGATGAGTCTCCTCTCTTTATAAGAAGGTAAATCAGATAAATATTATATATAATCTTACTCTTTTATATACAAAAATACTATTTTTCGAATTCAAACTTATATCAACAAGTCAGCAAACAACTTTATCTAGAAAAAACTATATGTAAACTAAATGTTTTTTTCACTTTATATTATAAACTTTTTGGATTACAGGCTATGCTCTTTGGCGGAACAGACTCGTCTACTGGATCTTTAGAGTGGGCATTATCTAATTTAGTGAATGACCCAGAGGTGCTGCAGAAGGCAAGAGATGAGTTGGACGCTAAAGTAGGACCAGACCGACTGTTAAATGAGTCAGACCTTCCGAAACTTCCTTATCTCAGGAAGATAGTCCTTGAAACACTTAGGTTGTACCCTCCGGCTCCAATTCTCATACCACACGTGGCTTCAGAAGGCATAAATATCGAAGGATTCAATGTTCCACGAGACACAATTGTGATTATTAATGGTTGGGCCATGCAAAGAGATCCTAAGATATGGAAAGATGCTACAAGCTTTAAACCTGAGAGGTTTGATGAAGAACGAGAGGAGAAGAAGCTGGTAGCATTTGGGATGGGAAGAAGGGCTTGCCCAGGAGAACCCATGGCTATGCAAAGTGTTAGCTATACTTTGGGATTAATGATTCAATGTTTTGACTGGAAACGAGTAAGTGACAAAAAGCTTGATATGACAGAGAATAATTGGATCACCTTGTCAAGGTTAATTCCATTGGAGGTTATGTGTAAAGCCCGCCCACTTGCCAGCAAAGTTGGAAGTTTTTAACAATATTTCATTTGGTAGAGTTGGGTGAGGATCTAATACTCATAATTTCGGTGTGCAAGTGTATGCATGTTAAAATTAATAATATTTGTCGTATGTCCACAAGGCCAAATGTAGTACTGGGTGTGCATTTGCATATACAATATCAATATTGTATAAATCCCAGTTTCCTTGAATAAATTTGTTTACTTTCTATTGTTATGAATCCCAGTACTTTTGAAAAGGAGATGCTCCCTTTAATTAATTTCTTGCATTATTAATGTCGTTTAGATGAATAAAACAAAACATTATGTATATAGTAAGAGAGCCAACAAACTAGATAAGACTGTTGAAGCATAACCACTTCTGAAGTTAAAGTTTTAATGACAACGGACTATCAAGAAGAAGATTCTAATTCTTTTAGAGTTAAGCTATTAATGGTATGCTTTGAACTTGTGATTAATTGTTAATCGAGTCTTGATTTAAAAGTATGAAAAAAGTTGAAAAGTATCAGTTTGAAGTATGTCGGCCTTTAAGACATAAGATTTGCCCCATAAGACGCATGATTACCAAAAGGATAGCAGACCAAAAGCATAAAAGACAAATTATGTTTTCCAAGATGATTGTTGCACATTTATCAAAAGCATGCCAACCTTTTTTTTTTTTAACAGATTGATTGTTGCATATTTATTTTTACTACCGAGAAATCTCATGTTAAAATAAGGCTAACTTTGTTCATGCTTGAAAAGATTTTCAACTTCAAAAGAAACAAGGTTTACAAAAATATTAAAATAAGTATTTGAGTGAAATATTCTTAACTTTTGAGAAGTAGCTTCTCATAAGAAACTTGGTGTGCATATAATAAATATTTTTATTTCCAAGTATATGAAAGGAGAACTTTGCTCCTATCAAATCCCTGATATCCAAGCTATAACTTTAGAAAAAATATCAAAAGCAGTCTTTTATTTGTGCAGAGGAAGCCATATAGTTAGTAAGAATATACGGAATCCAAAGTCTTTGATTATTCCTTTTGTACAGATGTCTTTGAAAGAGGAAAGATAAACAGAAAATGGTACTTAATTAGACAATGTATGTTCTTAGAATTTGATGGGGGGAAGTTTCCTTTAGAAGAGCTAAACTTGAAAAGATTGATGTAGAACATCTAAATCATGAATGTGTGACATTTATTTTCAAAATATGATAAATGAATTTGGCACAAAAAAGCTTGAGCATACCAATTTAAAAATATATTTTAAAGTTTAATAAAATGATCTTGTAAAAGATAAATCCAAGATGTCTTAAATATTTCAAAAAAGATATATCTTTTGTGAAACGTGTTAGAAAAATAAATAAATAAAAAATTTAAGAGGGCTAAAAAAGTATTGTTTCTTCTTCTAGACTGTGTCATTGTGGATGACCACCATACATATTAACATGGGTATACTTCAAATCTAAAAATTGAGAATCCATGTGTCTTGAAGGTGTTTTGTAACAAAGTACAAATGGAAAAGAATCATGCATAAAACTCTAAGAAATGATTGTGGAAGACATTTTTAAAATGTTTTTTTTAATTATTTTGTGACAAATATGACATTTCTTTTTTACTTGTAGAAGTCATCAACAAATTAGGGTTATTGATAGGTAGATCAAGATTATGTAAGGAAATGACTACAACTATTGCATGTTATGTAAAGCTACTATTTCTAAAATACTCTTTATTTAATTGAAGTGTTAGTTTTAATGGCTATTTCTTATTTTTAATATCAAATTTCAATGAAAGATAATTTTTTAAAATTATATTTTAATTAAAATTGATATAATTAAATGTAATATAATTGAGACCAGAGGGAGTACTATAACTGAGAAGTTAGTAAGGGTATTTTTCCTTTTGCCAGTGACTTTGTTGAATAATGACTATTTTAATTTCGATGTTGATTTCTCTTATTAGTTCTTAGTATGCAAGTAAAGTAATTTTTTCCTTTCCAATAAATGAATTGCAAGTAACTTATACTTAATTAGATATGAAGTTGATTGAGTGATTAAGAAACAAGAGGAAGAAATGATCATGAATTTGATATTTTCTTCTAATAAAAACTAACAATTAACATTGATAGATAAAAAAACAATAAAAAAAATTTCACTTAAATGAGCCATCACAACTCTTTTTCTCCATTTTCTTTAGCTCGTTTATTCTTCTTTACTTTTCTATCTACTAATGCCATGGGCTACCACTGCCATTACCTAAAAGTTAGTTCCTTTGTAATTCAATGATATTTTTGTCGTGTAATTAGTTTCTCTATGATTTTCAGGTAGCTCAATCTAAATTTTAGTTAATTCTTATGATTAATAATCTTTCCGTTCCATTATAATTTTCGTATGAAAAATATATATCAAAATAATTACCATTTTAGTTGTTTAAGGTAATATTAATTATTTTTTTCACTTATATTTCTTAATTATAATATTGATGATAGACAAAAAAATCTATAAATTAATTAATGATGATAAAGACTAATTTTGTAAAATTATTTTTTTCATCTATTTATTATTTTTTCATGACCTAAATAAAATAACCTAAGACCACAATAATTTTGGAACAGAAGGAGTAACATTTTAGTTAATTTTCTGTTAAATTTAGTTAGCTCCTGTGATTAGTAAAATTTTATTATTAATATGGTAGCTAGATATATAATAACTATTAATTACGTAAATAAGTAGTAATAAATTAATACATTAAATATAATCATTAGTAATAAATTTAATAATTGGTGATGATTAAATTAATAAATTTAATAATTAGTACTAATAAAATAAGTAAAATTCAAGTAAAGTTTCATAAATATTGATAAATTTGAAAATCAGTAATAAAAGATAAAACATTAAATTTAGATTGACGTAAAGTATCATAAAAGAGTAAACAAAGATTGGTCGAATAGGTTGGAACTCATATCCATATGTGGATTCATTCTTACTACCAACATAATGATTTTGTTAATGAGTAATCTATTAATATTTTTGTAAATGTTCTTTAAATCTTGGAGACTAGTTCTTTTTAAATTGATTTAAACAATCCACACTTTTTACAATGGTGGTATCTGCGTGATGATAACCATCGACATAAAAATGTCATTCTAACTAACGTAAAAATGTGTCATGCAGTAGTGTATACATGAATATGTGATTATCATGGAATATAAAATGACTTAATACTGAATTTAGTGCTTAAATTTTATGAAATTGTTCAAGTGGATCCCCATATTTTTAGAAATTCCAATTAAATCCTCAAATTATTAAAATGCATCAATGTTTCCTTTCCATCAATTTAGACTGCACTGTTAAAAAAACACATTTGCGTCTTTGTCTCTTCTCCTTCGTTTGCACAGCTCTTTTTTTTTTTCTTCTCTTTTTTCTGTCTCCTATTCTTCCCACTTCTTCAGATTTGAGATACCCATTATTAGGATTTCAGAAAGAGAAGGGAAAATTGGTAGAGGAGACCCCAATTTAAAGGAACGGCGGTGTTAGGTTCGGGTCGTCGGCGTCCCAACAAAGACGGAGAAGAGGAGGAGATGTAAACTTTATTTAACGGTAATGTCAGTATAAATTGACAGAAATGACAACATTAAAACATTTTTTACAATTTGATGATTTAATTAAAGTTTTTAAAAATATAGAGACCTAATTGAACACTTTATTAAAATTTGACGATCAAATTGAACATTAAATCATAAAAAACAGATCACTTCTTTAGTTCCACGTTTAGTTTTAATTGAATGAAAGAAAAGTTAAAAAATATATATTTCTTAATGCATGTTGTCTTTAAAAAAATTGTATGCTTATTTATAATAAGATGGTATAAGTTAAGAACTGGTCGTATATCACTTTTAAAATAATACATTTTATTCTTTATAATCAAGCCAATTATATGAGTATATTATTAATTTGAAATCAAGCTGTACCTGGAGCATACTTTGTAAATGATTATGGCACCATATTTTCGTGCCTATATACAAATACCTATTTGATGATTAAAAAAAATTGAAATCAAGAAAAGCATAAGGTGCAGCCGAGTTTAGTAGAGGGTAAAGATGCAAAAATCCAAAATACAATTTAACCCCCAATATTAATAATTGCAAAACACTCACCGACACAACCGCATTTTGAAGACAAACCCAACAAAACTTGCATTAATTAACTGAGATTGTGTATTAATTACCTTAAAAAAAAAAAGGAACGGAGATCGTGTATCAAAGAAAAGTAAAAGAATGATGACATTTTACTCTCATCTTAGCTAAACCAAAACAGATTAAGTAGTTTTTTTTTTAAAACACAGATTAAGCAACATTGACCACGTAAACAAGCCGCTAGATATTGACATAAAATATATTTAATTTAACGTATAAGATTGGATTAACTAAAATGTTCCGAATTATCGTCATCAATTGAATTGGTTAATAGTGGTCATAAATGATGTTCACTTATTATAATCAACGCTTAGACATAATTGTACCAAAATCAACGCTTACATAACACATGTTTAAAATATAAGAGAAACTTAGTTAAACTTATCTAAAAATTAGCTATACACTATACTATTGATAAGTAAGAAATAATAAAAATCACTATTCTATTGATAAGTAAAAAATAATAAAAAATTAGATTATTTTATCCGTAAATGTCAAACAGTTTACATCAATCATCATACCATGTTCAAAATTAGACCTCATTAACAATAAAAATTTAGAGTAATTATTTATAGACTAAGTTTTACGTCTTATTTTGAATGGTTTTGTTTAATATTTTTAAAAAATTCAAATAAATTTTATCCAATGATCGATAAAAATATGTTAAAAAAAATTGTTAGAAAATCTACTATTAAAACATAATAAAAAAAATTACCTATAAAATGAACGACTTGAATTTGGTCTCTATAAATAAAAAATATTTCTTTTTCAAGCCACTGAAATTGAAAATAACTGTTTTTGGATGGTGGTTTTAGGGTGTGAAGTGGCCGTTTCTCCTACGAAATGTACGAACTTTTTTGTTAGACTTGCAAGATAGAGAAGAAAATGAATGCGTTTGCCTATAGTTTCGGGAGTGTGATTAATGACCCATGTGGGTCCTTTTAAAAAACTTTTTATCAAAAAGGATTTGTCTTAAAATATATTATTGCCAGGGGTTTGCTTTTGACCTAGTTAAGGTGAACCAGTAAAATTGACTTATTATTTTGATTCCACGAGAAAAGAGTATGTGGCATTCACATAAACCAACAATTTCAATTTGCGTTTTTAACTCTGCAAATTTCGTTACCAAAGCTGGATTTGTTAAACATAATAAATGATCAATATGAAACTGCAAAATGGGATTGCTGTTCAAGGTGTTACAAACAAACAGCAGGCCGAAATTGCTGGATCATGAACGCACGGGAAGCAGCGCTGCGGAACAGCATCATGTCTTTGCTGGTTCTAGTTTTTTTCTTATTGTAGTTAAAGTTTTTGTTATTATATAGTTTTTTATTATAGAATTTAAATTTTTTATAATATGTGAATTTTAACTTTTACATTGTTTTGGGGTATTATATAATTTTTTATTATAATATTTGTATTTTTTTTATATCGTTCTTTGTTTTTATAGAGTTTATTTTTTACAATATGTGTATTTTTTAACAATTCTATATACTTTTTGTTATTATATTATAGAATTATTTTTTAATGTGTATTTTAATTTTTTATATACTTTATTGTTATTATAGAATTTACTTATTTATAATATGTGTATTGTTTAATATTTTATATTGTTTTTTTTTGTTATTATAGATTATTTATAATATGTTTACCTTTTAGTGTTTTATATACTTTTTTGTTATTATATAATTTATTTTTTTATAATGTGTATTTTTATTACTTTTTACATAGTTGTTTGTAATCATAGAGTTTAATGTTTTATAATATGTGTATTTGTTCCAGCAATACGAATTCTTGTTCCACGCAGCATAGTGAAGGAGCAATTACAAATTGCTGGTTTATTATAAGTACCGAATCAGCAAATGGGGATTGCTACTTCTATCTAAGCACGAGTTTCGTGATGACGTGACAACGCTTGAAACAACAATTTTGAATTGTTGGTTTCTTTGAAATTCGAGTACAACAAATCTGGTTTGCTGTTCCACAGCAATCGAATATGTCTAAAAAAGCCAGATTTGGTAACGAAATTTGCAGAGGTTGTAAACGCAAATTGAAATTGCTACTTTACGTGTATGCCGCATCCTCATAATTTTTCCTTTCAAAGAATTACGTGTGGAACCAAAACAATTAGTCAATTTTGCTGGTTCACCACGGCCTTGTTAAAAAACAAACTCATTCAAATATGTTTTAAAACAAGTCAATTTTCCTAATAAATTTCTAAAAGAGATCTTGGAAGAGTCAATCATTTTAGTTTCGATTCTTTCTCTCATAATATCAGTGTTTTGGTGAGACAATTTTAATTGGATTCAAAGTGTTTTGAATTCAAAATCCATTTTATATGGATTCTAGTTTGAACATGTGTAAATACGCTTTAGTTTTTTTACATCAATTTTAATTAGAATCAATGTAAACAATTTTTTAAATTATAAAAATATCACCGCATCAACTTTTACATCTATTATAAAATAATCTATGTAAAAATTGACGTAAAATGTTATTTTTTAGTAGTCATCCCACATTATGTAAATAGAAATCATCCTAAGTATGCCAAGTGTTGACCAATGATACATCCCACATTATTCCATGCCCTGCATTATGAAACTACGCACACAAGCATTGAACCATTGTTCCTACACTATACTGAAAACTCTCAATTAGCTTGGTAACATATGTTTCACTAGAGGCTGGCCACGCGGAGGAATTCAGAGTTATATATCATGTGAGATTCCCTTAACTCAGTACCATGAATCAACTTAGTTATCATGTAACCCCTTAGTTAACTTGGTAACCTAGGTCCATACCCAACTTAGTACCATGGTCTGGCTCGAATTTAAGCCTCTTCGCTTTATTAAGCTTTAGGCTAAAGGATTGTGTATGTTCCTAACTGGATATCTGAGATCCATATTTGACCTTGGTATGAGGTTCATATTTTAACTTTGAGAGTTGCTTAAGTACTTTTAAGGTTGCGTTAATGTACTAGGTCAAAGCATGAAAACTTGCTTGGATACCACCCTCACATTTGCCTTTGTTGAAATATGAATGTAGCCATCGAGAATTAATCCCTTTTAAAGATGTAATTTTTCGCTTTTTGGAATTTTACATTACTTATCACGCATCTTACCCTAAATTGGGAGGAACCATTACACACAATTGGATAAAAATCGCCTCCATAGAATGTGGAACGGGGTGAGAACACACCGTGGGTAAATATAAGGAAGGCGACACAACTAAAAAAATGATTTTAATATCATTTGTCTTTAAAATGATGTCAAATAAAATAGGATGACAATTTTGAAATTAATCATGACTTATCAACATCATCGATTATTAAATAATTTGAAATAGGTTTTCAACATTAGTTATTTAAAAATCGATGTCTTTTTATTGCAAAACCGTTGTTGAGCTAGATCATAAACCTTTTCATTTTCACTCTCACGCCCAAAGCCTCTCTCCTACCATCGTGCCCCTGCTACTTCTCTCTCGCTGATGGCACTTTTTTGTCACCATTAAATCTGTCTTTTGAATTACTTATGGTTAGCGTGTTGTGAATGAAGAATTTTGAGGTGTCGTGAGATGTGACTATCTTTGGGGTGAACAATCACGATTTTTCCCTATACATAAATTCCAATGATCTAGAGGAAATAAGATACGGCAATCTTTTCTACTCGATATTAAAGGTGTTTTTGTAGTAGTAGTGAGAGAAACCTAAAAAGAGATAGATTGACTTCAATGTTCTGATCCTTAGTTGTCTTATATAAGTATCGATCACCACTTATGACCGGAACATATTCTTCTTCTTGTTTGTAATTTTTTGTTAGGAAATTAATTAATTAATAGAAAAAGAAAAATCTGTTACTTTCAGTACTGTTTCCTTAAAAAGTTGAAATTAAAAACCAAATTGTCGGTGAAGTTATTTCAACTAAATATAAAAAAATTCATTTTGTTATAATTTGTTAAAGAAAAGTTTTGTGAATTTTTTTTTGGAGAAATATTATAATTATATATGACAGTGCGGCGGAGTTTGATTCTTTGAAGATTCAAATTAAGGATAGGGATACAATTAGAGTAATATTATTTAGTTATACTAAATTATTAATTATATGGTTAAATTATTTTATTATATAGTCTTATTTAATATTTAATACTAATTTTTTATACTATAATAATACTGTAAAAAAATTCATATATTAATATTTATAGAATTTTATATTATTCAATTTATTATATAATTATAATTTATTAATTAAATTAATCAAAATAATTTTATATAAAATTGTTGATGATATAAACGTTTAGTATAAGTGTAAGTTATAATTTGTTATCTCTTTATGCCAAATACCCAGGAAAAGTATGAATACTTTCGAAATTCAATGCATTAGCTTTTCTTCTACTACTTATTATTATTTATTTATTAACTTTTTGACGGATAAAAAATTATTATTTATTTTTAACTTTTGAGATACCACGAGTCTTTGACTTTGAATTTGAACCATTCACGACGAAAGAAATCCACCAATGTGTTAGGGGTTTGGTTTATTTATTGATATATTTTGAATAAAAGTTATTTAAATAAATATTATATACAATTCAGTTCAATTCAATTTTTAAAGTAGAGTCAATAATCAAAATTAATACTAAAAAGTTATTAATCTGATTAGTATTGAAATCGATCATACATGACTGGAGGAGAATTCTATTAAAGATAATTAGACAAGTTCTTAATGAAGATTATTCATTACTAAAATCAGAAAATACTTCGTATCAATAATATGGTTAAAAAAAATTAATAACAATGTTTTTTTATTTCAATTAATTTATTACTTTTTATCTGTTTGAAAATTCAAAATAGTATGATTTGGTTTTTAAGACATTTCTCCCCAACTTTACTGAATGTGAGTTAGGAGAAAATTATTAGATAAAATAATAATTATAATAAAACAATAAAATGACAGTATCATAAAAATATTAAAAATATATAAGTTATGATAATTAAAGTAACATATATAGAAAATCAAAATTTTAATCAGAATATATATATATATATATATATATATATATATATATAATTTAATAGTTATATTCTGAATTTTAAATCATTATTCAATCATAAATTATTATTATTATTATCAATATGATGCTAGGTTTTAATTTTAACGGCATATAAAAAAAATAAAATTGAACTACACAGTATCCACTATGTGATTATTAGTCCTCATCAGAACTGTCTATTAATATTATCTGTCAAGACATGTTCTTGGTATATATAAAAAAAAAATAAGACCAGCTTCTAGACCAACTCAGTTGATACTGTATAAGTATATTAATATTCTAAGAGGGGCTGCTACTCTTAGTACGACTGGACAAAAGTTGTGCAAATATTGACTGTTTGAGGTCTCATCGTTGTCATTCATGAGGGGTTTTGTTATTTTAAAATTCCACCATAGATTATGACAAAGTGTTATATAAAGGTCAC
>CM023949.1:4987126-5139430 GCA_013407115.1 Glycine latifolia
AATAATTGGATCACCTTGTCAAGGTTGATTCCGTTGGAGGCCATGTGCAAGGCTCGTCCACTTGCCACTAAAATTGGAAGTTAATTATTGATAGTAGTTTTAATAGTATTTGTTTTTATGTTTACATGGCCCATTGTAGAATTGGTGTGCATTAGTATATATTTATATTGTATGCATCCCCAACTTCTCAAATAAATTTCTTTACTTTTTAATTATTATGATTCACAATATATACTTATGATAAATGATATTTTTCCTTTGCTTTCTCATTATTGTTTTGCTTGGATGAATAAAACAAAACCATCATGTATATTGAGAATGCCAACATGATTTTTGTGATTGTCAAGCAAAGTGTGGGTAATTATGAATCGATCATGATGCTATAAAAGTGTTCTCTAAGTTCGGACGAATAAATCCATGCTTCGCCCATGACAACAAATAGAAAAGCTCCTTGGGTTTGTCTTCCAAAAAAGAAGAAGAGCTCCTTGAGTTGTTGATGTGTAGAAGTAGTGTTGCACAAGGACAAACACAATAGTTATAGAGCATCCTATGATTGTGATTCGCATCTACCCTTTCCCCCAATTCCAATTGCAATAAAATTTCTCAAATAATTTCAATTGCCAGTGCCTCTTAAATTTGCAGTTAACAATTGGACTTAGTTATCAATGTTGTTTCCCATAATTTAATTTTCAAATTTATTGTAGGTGAATTAATCTAGGGCAAATGATAATTGCAGACATGCTGATTATACTGAGTTAACCCACTAAAATTACATATATACAAAAGGTTTGATCATGCAATTTGTATGAATTCAATGGCTTCTCATTTTAGTTAATTACAAGCGATGGAGTGTTGGCAAGCACTCCCAACTAAATTTAGAGTGATCAAGTCTAAAAGGCATTAGGAGCAAATAAGAAATTCAATTTACTAAATAACATCAAGGAATTTCATCAAAATCAAAAGAGGGATATAGAATACAACTACGTCACAATCCCTATAATAGAGTAACTAGTGGTTCATGGTAATGATAAGATTAGAAATCTAAAATAGGAACATATATAGAAATTACAATAGGGAAATAAACTTTATAGAAGTGATCTCATTGATGCTTCCTAAGTCCCTCTGCTGTTAAATATCTCCCACAATCTTTTCCTCACTCAAAACTGTAAAAAAACATAAATAGAACAAAATCTACCAAGTTTCCATCTAATCCCATTATTTATAAGGACTTAATTAAGTGACATGTGACACAAGCGGACCACGAACATGGTCCTTGAGCAGACTGCATTGTGGCAATGACCACAGTCATCCCAAAACTACCACGATCATGATAAAGTTTGTAAGGTTGATCCTGAGTTTGTTGTCTAGTGGCCATGGTCATTTTGACCACGATCGTCTAGAGGTGGCCAGAGTCATGGTTCCTCCTTTAGTGCTCCATTTGCTTCAAATTTACATGTTATTCAACCCTTTTTCCGCATGGAAGCTCCAAAATACCTATTTGCCACAAACTACTACAAAAACGTGAGTTTTACCAAGAAAAGTATGTCAAAATACACGATTATGGCATGAAAACTCACTTTAAAACAACATCAAAGTTGGGTTTATTAGTTGCCTTTAAAGATGATGATCTCCATTTCAAGAGCTTTTGTTCTCCATCTTTATGCTTTGGTAAAAAAATTAAGACTTAATGGTGTTTTTAATGGGTGATTTTGACCTGTTACTTTTTATCTCTAAATTTTATATCTTGATTCTTTAATTGTTAAAGTCACAATTTTTTTCATTTTTCCTTGTGTATAACATCTCAAATCTTTGCTTTTCCTTAAATAATTAGAGGTTTCAAAATATTTGAGAAAGAGAAAAGGAAATTTACCAATGATGGAAAAGTTTAAGGTAATTTTCTTAAGATTGCAAAAAACCTAGGCATCTCATAACAAAATTCCCAAACCTAAAGAAGGATAAAGGACGACATATAAGTGTTGTATAGCATTATTAGGAAAAAAACTGCAGACAAAGAATTAGGTAAAAAAAATAAAAACATATATATTGTTGCCAGCATATATGAAATTGTAGTCTATTCTATGTTTAGGCAACAATTTTCTAACTATATGTTGGTGTGTTTGACGTAGACTAAAGTATAAAATGTTGCAAATAAGGATCTATTGACTACATGGAAAGACTTTGAATATAGCTCATTAACAATAATGAAGAAGTATATGATGTTGAACATATGATATCTATATATCGTAATTATGATAAATATATAGAACCAAAATTAGATTTAGGTGATGAATAAATTGAGATGATGTTATAACTCACTAATTAAACTAAAAAAGAAGAAGCACAAACTACTTTTTGTTGTGTTTGACATCCTAATGTGTAAAATGCTTAAAGACTTCTTTTGAATGATTTTAATGGCTTACACAACGAAATCTTGAGGTTTAAAAAGAAAAATAAAAATATTCCACACGATCTAGAGCTCGTCTTTCTGGTTTTCTCAGGTGAGATTTTTTCCTACGTACCCTTCCTAATCCTTTACCTCCATGGTTTATATCATTTTCCTTGCCAATCTTATTAAGGTTATATATGATTTATATGGAGGCCACCAATTTATGAAGTTTGTGAGTTAATTCTCTATTAAAGTTGTACCCATAGAAGTAAGCTAACTAATGTCTTTGGTTTCACTTAAAATCAATGTCTATAACTCAAGATATGATTAAATTAGTAGCAAATGCTTAAGTTATAAAAATTTAGATACAATTAATAGACCGCGAAACTATGTTTTGGGATCAATATATAAGTTATAAATAATCTTCTTATCATGTGCATGTGTAATGGAACATAATTATTAATTAAGTTCACAGAAATAGTTTATTTAATGTTTATCTTAAATGTCCATAGTGAAGTATTATTGTCTAAATGAATAATACTTTCTCTATTTTAAAATAAGGATCATCTTAATATATTTTACACATATAAAAAATAATAATAATTTGATAAAAATAATAATAATTTACAAAATTAATTTTATATTATAATTTATTTATTTATAAATTATACTGTCCATTGATAATATTATAAAAAATACATAAGTGAAGGAAAATAATTAAAATTATATTAAAAGTTAAAATAATAATTATTTTAGGATAATTTTTTTTAACTTATAATGAGATGGAAAAAATAACGTGCAGCGTATAACTCGACAAACAAGTTTAAAAGTAATTAACACCCCAAACATCAGAAACTCCCACTGCGAACATAAACCTAAAAGAAATAGAGTGGACTCTTTATAAAATAAAAGATTAAACCATTTTCTTTGTTTAATTTCCAAACAAGAACATAAATTGTAAAAGAGCCTTTGCCAATTAATCTGTTCTAGAATTTCATACTACATTTGGACTGCAATTACTAGCAATCACTTAACAATTGTTTCTCAATCTTCCCAATATACCTCGATCTCATTTATGGAAACATGAGCAAGTTCAACACAACCCTGTCTAAAATAACATACTCACACATACGCGTGCGCACATACATATATAAAGAGAGAGACAAAAACAGGTTGTAGTGCTTTGCAAAGAGAAGAAAAAGAAAACAAGCAAGGAACGTTGACTAGTTCTAAACAAATGCATTAGTGGGTCTTCTGCAACGACAGGGCCGTGTCTAGATAAATTAGGGTCTAAGGCAAAAAAAAATTTAAATATTTAATAAATATTAATTTTATATTAATCTTTTAGTTTTGAGCTGTAAAATCGTTTATTATTGTTTTATAATCAAGTAATTCTAATATTTCATTTTTAATAGATAAAATAGTTAATTCATTCGATCTATTTTATAATTTTTTTAAATCTTAAATAAGATTTAAGTAATTTTAATTTTGAAAAACTTATTTTGACGGTAAGTGTTATCGGTATTATTAATAATATTTTATAAACAATACACACATTTGAAAAAGAATCTAATCCTTTTATATAGTTTAATACTTCTATTGGAGTATTAACTTATTTTAATATTTCTCTCAATACTTTTAATTCTGAAAATAAATCAAGACTATTAATATCTTAATGTTCACCACATCTTAAATTTTTTTCAAGATTAGTATAATATTTTTTCAATTCATCATCGCTTAAAGTTTTAAATTTTTTTAATTCGAATAAAAACCAAAAATAGTTCACATTGTAAAAATTGTTCAAATCGAGTCTCGGTGGAAGAAATAGATTGATCTACTATGCATATAAAATATTCAATACAAAAAGAATCTTGAGCTGAATGTGTGATCTCATCTTTAACATTTTCATCAAAATGTGATTTTATGCTACTAAATATAGGGTTTTTTTTAATGAAATTTGGACTCTATATCCATTTCAACAACTATTTTTTTGTGGAATCCAAAGTCAAAGTAAAGTCATTTTTCCTATAATTTTTTTAAAAAAAGCAATAAGACCTTTTAAATGATCTATAGCAACAACTATATGCATATCTTTTGACTGTGAAATCTTACTAACAGAATTAACAACAAACAAAATATCATACCAAATATTTATTCCTAATAAAAATTCAAAATTTTGAATCTCATAAGTTGCTAAACACATGGCTTCATTTTTTAATTTAGGATCTTCACAACATTTTGATAATTGAAGCAAAACATCTCTTATCTTTTGTGCTTGAAATTTTATTGTTTGACTCTTTCAATTCTACTATCCTATCGAGTTTGAGATAATGATTTAATAGAAAATTTGCATACATTATCTTGCAAAATTTTCCATTGTTTAGAAGATGAAGCAAATAAAGAATAAATATGTTGCAAAACTCCAAAAAAAAGAAATAGCTCCAGGAAATAAATTAGTCATATAACATAAAACTAAATTTAAATTATGACATCCACATGACGTATAAAATGCTCTAAAATTTATATCTAATAATCTTTTTTGCACTCCTTAATTTTTATCTTCATATCCATTATCATAACATTGTCTCCTTATATCATTAATATCAAGCTCATTTTTTTTAAAACAGTAATAAGCTCATCAAAAAGACATACCGGTGTATCATAAACTTTTAAAAACTCTATAAAGTACTCTTTTATAATGTTCTGGATGACTTACATAAGATGTACAATCAAGAATAACAGAAAAATATTTTGTATTTTTAAATTTCTTATTATGACTTTTTTTATTTGGAAGGCTAACAATTCTATAAGTTTGTTTTGTATAGTATTATTTAAGTAATGAACACAAATTTCACTAATTTTTTTATGCATTTAACATGTTCTTTTATAATTGGATCAAATTTTACAAGCATTTTAATTAAACTCAAAAAAATTTCAATATTTTTTTGTAATTTTAGAAAGATATTTAACTATAACTATAATTCTAAGTAAAAAAAATTTCCAATGTTTCCTGTAAATTTTTATATATAGTTTTTTTTTCTCTTTTCAATCTTTTTTCTAGTTCAATCCATTTGGCCATATTACTAATATGTTCATGACTAGTCTCATGACTTTTGAGTTTTGAACTAAGATTTTTTCAATCCCTAGTCCCTTCATTTACTAAGTGACTAATATCACTTGAATAAAATAACTTACAACAAAAACAATACACTATATCTAAATCTTTAGAATAAACTAATAATTTTCTTTCATATTTTTCTCCATGTGATTATATCCTTTGATAAAAAGATGAGTTAAAATTTCTATTATTTTATCTTTTAGGAATTGTAAATTTTTATGTCTAATTGGACATTTTTCTATTATATAATCTCTAAATTTTTCATCAATAATTTTTTAATTTCCTAGATCATAAATATTTTCAGGGACTTCACTCGGGGTGTTATTATGTTCATTATTTTCTTCTAATAAAGTATTTGCCTGTAAATCAATTTTGTTCTTGATTGGAATTAAGACTATCAGTATTTTCAATGTTATCTATGGCTAATTGTTCTATAATTTTTTCACCAATTGTATTTATTCCTATATTCTTTTTATGAATAGTAACAAAATTATCTAGAACACAAAGTTGAGATTGAATTAAATTTTCAATTTTCTCTTTTTTTTTTTAATTTTTCAAAACCAGATTCCTATTTTTTATTTGATATTTTTTATTATCACAATTCTAAAAGTGTAAGAAGAAAATAAAATGAAAAGACAACAATAGAATTTATAAATAGAAATGTTATAAATTAAAAAAGAGAAAACGGGGAAACAATAGAACTTGAAAATCAAAAAATTGCACGTTAATATTTTCTACTGCAATAATTTGATACTAGTTACTACTCTAACAGTTCATTTCAAGACTTAGAAAAATAATAGAAAGATGAGAAAAATAAGAGAGAAAATAGTAAAAATGAAATAGTGAAGAAAATGATATGAAAATACTAATTCTTATTATATAGAAATAAAAAAAATAACCATTAAGATATAATATTGGAAATAGCTAATCATCAAAATGATTTTTCTTTCAATTAAAATATTATTATTAATCACAATTTAATATTGTTATTAAAACTTTGCTGTTAAAAATCAATGTTTTCAATATATCATTAAAAAAGATAACTTAAAAAGTTTGTGATCAATGATTACATGAATATTGGAATTTGAAAAATTAATGATTGTATATCATTGCTATTGAATATTTTTAATTTACTGACAATTTATCCATTGTAGCTGTGATTGTGTATCTCTCAAATATCTAAAATATTATTATAGCAAAAACAAATCTACACTATTAGTAATTTTTCAATTTATGGGCCTAAGAAACATTCCTAATTGGCCTTACTGTCAACACGGCACTTCTGCGAACCACATGGGTTCCCTAGTTCTTATCTCAAATGTATTTTTGTTTCTATACTTTATCATTCACATCTTATGATTTATAAACTTTTCAATTTGTGGGCCTAAGAAACAGGTCTAATTGGCCTTAGTGTCAACACGACACTGCTGCGAACCACATGCCTTCCCTAGTTCTAATCTAATGTATTTTTGTTTCTATACTATCATTCACATCTTATGATTTATGAATTTATCAGACAGTTCAAAAATTATTATTTTTATTGTACTGTTTCTTTTATTTTTTTAATCATTTTATTGTACTATTCTAACTTACTACGATAGATATTTAAATTTTGTTCTAATTTTTCTTTTAAAAAACAAATTAATTACTTTAGTTTATTGAGATTTTGGGCAAAGGATGGGATATTGAGGATGCTTGGTAGATGAAAATTGACTAAAGAACTAGATTGTACTAATTAAAAAAAATAAAAGATAAAAGAATAAACAATAGTTGAAATGGAAAGTAGTCCTTACATTATACATGTATAAGGGTCAAGGTAGCCCTGGCCCTAGTACAGTAATATACTTTTTTAGTTCACAAAATAAAAAAAGCCGTTAAGTATAATTGAAAGATTAATAATAAAAAAACTATCATTTATGATCTTGCCACAAAATATGCTTATTAAAAAACAAAAAAAATCTTACCACTAAATTTTTTCAGACGGTTCCAAAAAAAGTCATAGCCATAGGTATGGCTTGTAATATGAGCTCCATATTTCTTAAATCTTTATAGTATATAATTTTTCTTTTGATAGAATCATGACTTGATCATGGTCCAGTTCATTTGAACGGCTTGTTCTGTTTTAGTTTTTGACTTCACTTTGGATAATGCTGACTATGGTTAATTGTTTATTGACATTTTCTTGTATGAAGTAAATACAGAAATGGTGAATAGTATAAATTCCACCCTCCATATATTATACCCAAAATCATTTAAACAAAATAATCATGATCACTATTCATGTAAAAATTATGAGAAACATTAATTATCTCTAATCTCCTTTTGTTAGGTCAAATTCCCTCCCATCCAGCTTTTCAACATCTGAAGTGCAGCTTTTGGTTGATCCATAGGGACCAAGTGCCCAGCTTCATATACCTGTTGAATAGTATCACATAAAAAAAAGTTACCAAATGTGAAATTAACAGTGTCACACAATCACACTCAAAAATACAACACTGAACACAAACCTTAAGGAAAGAAAGAGGTCCATAGCTATTCAGAGACCCTGCTTCTGCACCATCAACAACAAATTTCACTGTAGGAGATGTTCCAAATGCCTTTTGGCCTGACCACTCCATGGCATAAACCCACCTTGAATTCCCTGCCAAAATGAAAACCACATCAAGAACTCAATCTAGCATATATAATCTAACATACACAGCTTTTCAACACAAACATATTGCAAAATGTCAACAATACACTCTCTAACACACTCTTATGAATACACTTTCAATTGTTGACTAGAATATATTGAAAATCACAAAATTTTGTGCGAGTCTCACTCGTGATTTTGTAATTTTCAACAAATTTTAACTAGGAGACGATAATATGTTAGGAGTGTGTTACTGGCACACGCAAAACAAATTTGTTCCAAATGATTCATGAGTCATTCTTACCAAGCCAATTGCATATGAGATCTTCTTCCCCTGCATACACAAGCAACTTGATTCCATCCTCAAGAAGAGCAGGAATCCCCACTTCTAAGTTTTTCATCCAATCTTGCCCCATAGCATTATACACTGTTGTACTACATGAAACATACGTCAAGTCTTCCGCCACACCTAAAGCACTCTTAACATTCTGCATGTTTAACAACGTTTCCACGTCCTTCAAGTCATAGCACAACTCTCCTACACATTTCTTTCTGATGTCATAGTACTGCAATTTGCATATATCAGCACAATGCACTAATCAAACAGAACTGAGTAGTGAAAAAAACATTGTTCTTTCATGATTACTTACATTAATGTCACCAGCAATGGACATGATACTATTGAATATGCTATCACAAATATTAAATGCAGTCTCACAACTTTGCCCACCTTGAGTTTCTGAATAATCAAATCACAAACAATATCACAAATTGAAACAATATAATTTAGTAAAAAGGGGTGTGCATTATGCATGAGTAATAAAGAGAAAAGAATTCAAGTTTTATACCGCAAATTTTAGCAGCTTGTTCACAATCAGGGATCGACTGGCTGATTTGATCGTGTTCAGCCTTCGTAATTATTCCGTTGTCTAATGCAAAATCTGGGTATGCTGGGTATTGAATTGCAGGATTTGTTAACCCATTACCAATTGCAAAACCCTGTTGTTTAATATCAAATGAATCAATACAAGAAAAACCAAGACAATATAACTAATTAGTTAACCAATATAAATTATATTAGAAATAGAGTAAGACCTTGAGGTTGATATGAATTCCTTGATTTTCTTTATTTCCTTGGTTAACCCGGGATGCAAGAGCTGGAACATAGTGTCCAGCATATGATTCTCCAGTAATGTAAAAGTCATTCTTAACGAATTCAGGATGTGCCTTGAAAAACTCCTGTCATTATAGTAAAATTAATTTAGGGCATCTTATTAATATTTACACAAAACAAGATTATCTTGTATTCAGATTTCAGAATAGACAAAATTTAAATACAGTTCTAATCAGAATTAAAATTTCACTTGGATAATCTGTACTCAAATTATTAAGAAGTAACTTCAATTCTAATAATAAAAAATCATTAAAATACCTGTAAAATTGCATATTAGGTAATTTTATACATTTAAATAGATAAATAGGATTAAAAAGGGAGTTTATATCTATTATTACCTGCAAGAATCATATATATAAATAGATAAATAGGATTAAAAAGGGACTTTATATCTATTATTACCTGCAAGAAATCATATAAATCATTGCTAATGCCTACTTCATCATTACGAATGTCAGTAGCATCAGAAGAGTAACTAAAACCTGTCCCCGTAGGTTGGTCAACAAATAAAATATTTGATGCCTGAAAATGAGGGAGAAAAAACTTGTTGATGCGAGTAAGTAAAAAAATTGGTGCAACAACTATATTCCCTAATTTAACCAATGTATGACTATATTTTCTTTATGGTTGAACCATCGGTGACAAATTATTTCCATACAAGAAAAAGGAAACTTGGAAATTGTTCATATTACCTGGTCCCAACCGAAATCATTCCATACAAGGGACAAGTTGTTGGCAATATGAAAAGGGCCATTTTCATAAAACAAAGCCAATTCACTTCCACACCCTGGTCCTCCAGTCAACCATATGACAACTGGATCATCCTTGTTGCTACGTGATTCAAAGAAAAAGTAGAACATCCTGCATGTCATAGGGAAAAAAATTATATATATATATATATATATATATATATATATATGTGTGTGTGTGTGAGAGAGAGAGAGAATTTAGATCAGGATCATGTATTAGAAAGTAACTAATTAAATAGAACACAAAATTTAAATTAACTAAATAATTAAATGAAAATACAGCACTTAGAAATAATTATAATTAAAATGATGAATGTATGATAATAATTAAACTTGGAATTATCTAAATTCACACACGCATATATATATATATATATATATATATATATATATAATATTACAAAACCTTATTAACCAATAATGGATGTGTGGTCATAATTAGACTTAGAAATATCCAAATTCACGGATAATTACAATAATAAAGCCTTATCAAATGCTGTGATAGAATATTTTTTTGGGTCAATACTGTGATAGAATAATGATATTACGTGAATATGACGCGAAATTAGATTTTATCCACAAGCATATTGCTTGAAGGACAATTTAAAGATTCCTTAAGATATTTACTCACTTTGAATCTATCACGATATATCGAATAAACTAACAAGCCCAAAAAAATAATGGCGTGTAAGCCAATATATAAATAGTGGCAAATACATGGAAAAAGAAATAAAGCAGTGCAACAATTGTTGACCTTAATCATGTTGCAAAGCATTTTGACTTATCACATGGATTCACATCACATCTCATAGCACTTTGCCATTGCAAACTTATCAAGAGATATAATTATTAACGATGTACATGATCGAAGGTAATATATTATTTACCTTGCAGCTTTGGAATTAGGAAGTGAATAGTAACCTGCATGATGACCAAGGTCTTCAATAGAAGGTCCAGAATCACCAAGTAACGAGAACTTCTTCTCCACGATATTCCCTGGGACAAAACCATTAGCAAGGTCATCACCTTTAACAATGTTTACTGGTTCCTTGGGAAATAGGTTAAGGCTTCTTATGAGCTTTTCTGCTCGTGATTTTGGTGGGTTATTGACACGGTCATCGGTGAGGCGAGAAGTTGCATAGGAAGAAGAAAGTGAAACAAAGAAGAGCAACACAAGGAACAAAGAAACGTTGGATAGGGTTAACGTGGATGATGGTGCCATGTTGTAATTTGAGTTTGTGGAAAAATGCGTACCAATGGCTGTGACTTATAGCACTCGCAATGCGAAGGGGTTCCACCACTTTTCAGCGTTTAGTATCTCGGAATACTTTAATTATATATTTCATTTTGGAGTAATCATAGATCACTTGTCTATCGTAATTCATTGCATTTGGGGGGGCGTATCTTTACGTAATTCAGTAATTTTGTATGCACCATAAAGTTTCCAGAAAATTAATTTTTAAAAATTAGAGGATTATATCATCAGCATATAGTGTCATAATAATTTTCAGATTGAAAAATGAAAACGTCCAATATTTATTTTTTTTTTAAAATAAAACAGTGTGTGTAATTCTTGCTTAAGAATAATTGAAAATTTTGCGGAATTAAAACAGGACCTTTAATTTACGGGAATAATTTTCGAAACTAAATGCTTGATTGAAATCAAATGAACCTTCACACAATTTAAAGGAAATTTCCCCTATTCACCGCTCCCAATTTAAATCAAAATATTTCCGCTCATATAGCAAATTAATTATTCATATTATACCCGACTAGGGGAAGAGAGACATGCACAATTTTTAAAAATAATAAAATATAACAAAATAAAAAGTTAAATAAAGTTAATAAAAAAAGTCATAATAAAAAATTAATTCACAATATAAAAGTAGTGGAAAGTTACTGTAAGTTTGAAGGAAAATTTAAAAATTTCAGAATTAGTTTAAAAATAAAATTGTACAATAAAATATGGACAAAAAAATTCTTTATTATTAATATAGATACAGTGAAAAAGATATAGGTCCCTAAATTCCTTGAAACTTATTATTTCTGCTCATAGAAAATCTAATCTAATAGATGTAAAAACCATATATAAGTTGATATGGAATATTTTTTTTATCGAAGCAAAAATATATAAATTAAATATTCAGTTACAAGTATATTTTAAAATATAATGAATTAATGTAGATTTTTTAATGGAATCTTAAATCAATTTTGGAATATTCATATTTATTCTATTTTTTAGTTTTATATAATAGAAATAAGAATATAAATTGATATGATATATTTTTGTTCATCAAAGTAAAAATATACAAAATACCCAATTATTGGTATATTTTAAAATATAGTAATATTTTATATATTATCTATCTATCTTTTTGTTATTTAAGTTAGAGACTATTGATCTTCCAACCCACTAGATCATAAACTAAACTTGCTGGTGATGTGTGATTGTTAGTAGTCCAAGAAAATTTTATACACAATACAAATTGAACACATATTTTTTTACTAAATAAATCATTTTTCACTCATGTAAACACAACAAAACCTTATACCTCACTGCATCAACAAGCCTTTTTATTCTTTTATATTCTATTTACATATAAAAAATATTTTATATAATTGGAAGCTGCCACATGAAATCCTTTAACTCACTCTCAAAATAAATACAACTAAATCAATTTTAATTAATTAATTAATTAAAAAATGAATATACCTATATATTATTCATCTATCATATATTTTTATAAAACACAAATGTTACCACATTTCCTAAAATGATAATGCACTGTCCATAAAGTATTAAATTTTTTTTTTTACAAATCATATTATATTATGATATTCTTAATAAAAAATGGTGAGTTGGATTAAAAAAAATCATTTAATAATCACCTATTCTGAATTATCGTCACCTATTTTTAACTAATTATCGTCACCTATTTTTAACTAATTTTTGTTTCCAAAATATTTGTAGTCTAATGTTTTAAATTTTCCTTTCAATCTTCCGTTAATTATTTTTTTGTTTCTTATTTTAAATTCTTTTGAATTATAACGTGTAAACTAAAAGTGGAGAAACCCAATTTAATATCTGATTTTATACCCTTTATAATTAGACCTTTAATTATTTTTAATTTCCTATTTTAGAGAAGTTTTAACATCTATAAATTAGAGTGTGACTGATGAAAGTTGTGGTGTACTTAGAAGGTTGTTATAAATCTCTCTTCTGATACAAAAATAATTTATTCTTAATTTGTTCTCTTTGTAATATAATAATTTGAATCAATCTTATTTTTTTAATTTGTTTTCAGATTTCAAATAGTCTTCAACAAGAGTACTTTGGCTCTATATATATCCAAAGGAAAGGGGTCGGGCTAACACGTGTGTTTTTTTAAAGGTATGAAAAATAATCGGTGTATATGTTATAGAAAATATCTAAATGCATTTTCTTCAAAAATCTAATACTTTATAGGGTAAATAGCCATTTTGTGTAAAACGCCGGCAAATATGTCCCTAAAAAATGAAAATTCAAATTTTTGTCCCTAAAAGTGAAAAGTGTGACAAATTTATTCATCCGTTAACTTTCGTCCGTTACCGTTAATATTAAGGTATGAATTTGTCAGCGTTCTATATATTCAAGGATGAATTTGTTAGCTCTCTATCAAAAATATAATTTAATTTTTCATATTCTCCCTTTTCTAATTATTGCAAGCATAAAATTATAATAAACAATTAAAAATTAGAAAAACAAGCATAAGTTAAAACAAATATAATAATAAGTATAATATTGATTAATAAACATAATTTGTATGTTGCTCTAAAATTTATATTGTAACAATATTAGATAATGACAAAATCAAGTTGAGTTTCATTTTTTTGTAAGGATTAATTTAATGACTCTGTATTTTAATTTGTTTGAGCCTCATATTTTGGGTAAGGTATTATCTCATATTTTTACTTTAAAATTTCTAATATGACAGTACCTTATATAAAATATGAGATCCAAACAAAAATGTACAACTATTAAGTTAATTCTTAAAAAAAAAATGAGACATAACTTGATTTTGTCATTATCTAATGTTGTTATAATAGAAATTTCAAAGCAACAAATAAATTATGCTTATTAATCAATATTATACTTATTATTATGTTTGTTTTAACTTGTGCTTGCTTTTCTAATTTTTAAATATTTATTGTAATTTTATGTTTGTAATGATTAAAAAAGAGAGAATATGAAAATTAAATTATATTTTTGGTAGAAAGCTGAGAAATTCGCCCCTGAATATGTAGAGCATTGACAAATTCGTCCATGAATATTAACAGTAACATACGGAAGTTAATAGAGGGATAAATTTGTCATACTTTTTTCCACTTACAGGGACAAAAATTTAAATTTTCATCTTTCAAGGACGAATTTGTCATCACTTTACACATTGACGAAAACGACTATTTATCCCACTTTGTAATTTGAAAATTTTCCTTCTCCCTTTATTGTCAATCCTTTGATATGTCCAAATGTCTTTTATCGAGAATTAATATGATATATATATTTTTTTTATCAAAGTAAAAATATGAAAAATATCTAATTACAGGTATATTTTAAAATATAATGAATTAATGTAAATTTTTTTATACAGTATTATTGATAATGATATTTTTTTAAAAAAATTATAAATTTTAAGATAATTTTATTATTATTATTAACTAAAATAATTATTTTTCTTAATTTTAATGAATTAGATAATTAAATCTTTTATATAGAAACAAAGAAAATATATAATATTAATTATTCATCAATACTACTAAAATTAGAAGAAGAAGAAAAATCAATCTAAGTATCTTATAGTATATGATAATAAGTTTTTCTTACTAGGAATATATTCTATAACATATTGTTATAACATACTTTTTATTATTAATTAAAATTTATTGAAAATTATAAATTTTGATAAATCTTATTTCTTATTTAATAGTTATGTTTCTCTTCTATTATTTAATTTTATTTTTTAAATAAATTTTAATCAATAAAAAATATGTTAAAAAATTTGTCAATAAATAATGAATATGTTGTTAATAATATTTCTTTTTAAAAAATAATTAGTATATACTAAGAGTGTAGCAGGGGCTTAGATAACAGGCATGTTTTGCTTGATTGTCAGTAACTCATGTTTATTGGGAAGAGAACTTTTGCGCAAATTCATTAGCTAACCTCGGGTCTCATCTCGTGTTAGCTACTCTTGGTAGAACTCCATTCCATTTTTTTTTGTCAAAGATGCATTCCTCCTTAATAGAAACGTCCTTCCTAATTATATAAGTTCTCATAATATGTTCTATGAGTCTTGGCATAGTTTTCCCATAGTGTTTCTCTCTTTTTTTTTCTCCTGTTTTTTATGATATTCAAAGCGGTGGTTTCGGGTTTGAATGTCAACATAGTTGAGATGTTATTATTATTTTTTTAGTTATAAAAAATTATAATCGTGAATGAGTCTTGACATAATAGTAAAATTGTATCTTGATAATTTGTTAGTCATAGATTCGAATCCGAAAATAATTTCTTTATATATGCAAGAATAATACTGTGTACAATATTTCTCCTCCTTCGTGGAGTACTTAATTTTTTTTTTATAAAAAAAGTAACACTGCTGACAGATTGCTCAACTTTGACACTCGATAGACCTTCATGAACGAATGTGAATCATTTCCTGAGCTTGGATTTAAATTGCTTCATAGGATGGACAAGGAAGAACAGCAGGTTGCTAGTATGATTATGTGCGGAATATGGAGAAGCCGAAATGAGACTTTTTGGAATCAAATCATAAATTCCCCTAAAGCCACAATAATCCGCTCTAAGAAGATTCAAGAAATTAATAATTATAGTTTACATATCCCACTAAACACTAAAATGGAAGCTTTCATATATTACTTTCTCATTTCCCTTGTCTTCATATTTACATGGAACATTTTGCTCCAAATTAACCCAATCAAGAAGGCTCAAAAACCTTCCACCGGGTCCTCCAACACTCCCCATCATTGGCAACCTCCACTACCTGAAGGCGTGAAAAAAATAGACGCTACAATCAGGTTAATTATTCAACTCATCCAATGGACTGAACATTGAATTTTATTTTATTTTGTTCAATAATTTCATCAGTAACTCAGATTACCCGGATTATACTAAGGGGTTTAGTTCAGGCACTTGAAAAAAATATATCTTAATTGCTATAATTTTTTTGGTATTTGTATTCAAATCTTATGGATAAAAAAAGTATTACCTAAATTATATCTTTTTTTATTTATTTATACACTAGAATTTATTAAACTCAATGGATCTTGTTAAATTAAATGCTATTTAATTTGTAGGCTATGCTTCTAGCTGGAACAGACATATCAGCTGTGACCCAGAAGTACTGAAGAAGGCAAGGGAAGAAATGGACACTCAAGTTGGAATTCAGGATCGTTTGGTAGATGGGCAAGATCTGCCAAAGCTTTCATACCTTCAAAAAATATCATTAATGAGACACTTTGTTTCTATCCTCCTGCTTAGTGGCGGAGTTAACTTTTACTTTTAGATAGTGTTAAATTTTATTTTTAATCTAATTAATTATATAAGTATATATAATTATTAAAAAAAATCGTCACCCAATAATTATAAATTTTATTTTTTAAGTTTCAACCTGGCTGGCCACTGCTACTGCTCCATTACAATTGCCACACGAATCTTCAAAGGTTTGTACTATTGGAGGGTATCATATTCCACGAGACACTATAGTAGTATAGTGTTAACCAATGTATGGCTCATTCATAGAGACCTACACTTTGGAGTGATCCCACAAGTTTTAAGCCCGAGAGATTTGAAAAAGAAAGGGAGGTGAACTTGTTAATTGTATTCGGGCTAGGGAGAAGAGCTTGTTTTGGATCAGGCTTGGCCCAACATACGGTGGGCCTCACAATGGCATTGTTGATCCAATGCTTTGAACGAACACCAGAAAGCCAGGAAAAACTTGACATGATGGAGGACAACGGAGGGATCATCATGCCAAACCTAATTCCATTTCAGGCCATGAGCAAAGCACTACCTATCATCAATGATTTTAAAAATAAAAAAAACTATCGTCAATGACATTATGAAGTAATTAATTATTATCTTTGTGGTAATTCTAGTGTTGGGATGTTAAAATAAATGTGCACTTGCAATGTTTAAGGCATCGGGGAGTATTCTAGAGTCAAATACTATCTCTATTTTTACATATAAAAAATAAATATCTAATTCATCAAAACTAATAAAGGAAAAGTAGTTGAATTGATTAATTTTAATTAAAAATATTAGTTTTAAATTTTATTTCATAAATACCCATAGATATACATAATTTAAGTGGTGGTTATATTTACTAATACTACTTATATTTTAGGATTTTTTTTATTTTAGTTTATATTTTAGGAATTTTGATTTTTGGTTCCTATAAAATAGAAGGTTTTGATTTTACTATTTTTTAAACATTTTTTTATTATCTCTGCTGTCAAATATTGTAACGACGATGTTAAATTATATTGCCAATAAAGCTAAAGTAAAAATATTTGTGCAACTTTAAAGTGCATTTAACATATTAAATAAATACATTTTTAGTTTACTTGATTAATTTTTAAGTACCAAAATTCATTGAAACAAAGGTATTTGGTAAAGAAATCTCCGTGCTTTATCTTACAAATTAGTAACTTATATTTTTTTTCTTCCACTTTTTTCTTTATTATATTATTTTTTTGTTAACTTGTTTCATCGGTAGCGTTTATTTATTTTTCTACCATGTTATAAATACAAGATATTAGCAATTAATCTTTTCTTCGAATGTCTTCTCCCAACCTATTTTTTCAGCTACAAAATGTAAATCAAGACTTTACTTAAGGAATTCAATTCAATTCCACTAAAATCAATTACATGGTGGTGGTAGTGCTTATATATTAATACACTTTTTATTTTACTCTTTTCTTTTAATATATTTCTTTCATATTTAATTTATAATAAAATATTTGATCTCTAAAAAATTAATAAGGTTTAACAATAATTATTTTTTTAGGTCAGAAAATAATAAAATTATATAAATATTTTTATACCATTTACATCTATTAATTATTCCAGCAATTAATTTTATTAAATACTTTCATTTCAATAAACCACTCTACAAATTTTCCTTTTCAACTAAAAACTTATAAGTTGTAAACTAACTTATAAACTTTCAGCCAATTTATATCAAACTCTCTTTACCAAACATAACTTCTTCTTTTTTTAAAATGAAAGATAACTTTAAAATATATTCGTTCAAATAAATAAATATATAAATAAAGAGATCCGTTGACTGACTTCAATGTTTACTAATTTTTTTCGTCCCCACTATCGGTATGTCAATATTCTTCGTGCACTTTGTGTAATTAAAATTACAAATTTTGAAAAAAGAAAAAACCACCATGCAGTTGACTCGTGTAATGGTCTTCTGCTCCATTGCTGTAGAGAAAATCTTATTTTGATTTTTAATTTGAGCCCAGGCATTCTCATTACTATTTTAAATATACATACTAACACACGAACATCACGCACATGCCATTTGTTAATCCATGATTATTATATTAAATTATGGTTCATTTTCTTAACAATACTTAACTTTTAGTATATTTTTTCTTAAAGAAGCAACTTGTCATTTTTTATTCTTTAAAAAAATCAAATTCTTTTAAATTAGTTACATATATCTTTTCAATATTTTATTTTAAATTTATATTTTTTAGGTAAAGTTGTGTTTTTGTGACTTGTTAGTAAAGTTTTATCTCGATGAATCTAAAAATAGTCTTTTTGTATATGCAATAATAAGACTGTGTATAATATCTATTCTCTTACTTTCTTTCGCATAGTGAGAAGTCTCTGAACAATAGAATATGTAGATGTAGTTTTTAGTTTATTTTATTTATATATTTTTAGATTTTTCTTAAATGAATTATGCATAGTTTTTTAAAATATTTAATCATTTTAAAGTATTTTCAATTTATATTTTTATATTTTACATAAATTTTAAAACACACGTCATGTTGTATAAAGTAAACTTATTGGTTATAAATAATTTTCAAGATTGTAAGTTTTAGGTGATGAATAATATCATTAGCCCTTGAAACACTTAACGTGCCTTGTAAGGTGAGCTTTTCAGCATCATCGTTTCCATTGACTATCTGTTAGAAGACTGGAAAATGGACGCATAAAAACCAAAGAAAGGTGTCTCTGTTTTCTATTTTTCTTTTCATTGACTAGACTTGGCCTAAGCAACACTAATGGTGTCATGTTCCTTGCAATTTTATAACTGACAAAAGTAAAATTTTCTCATTTTGTACTTTCTCGTATACTTTCTTCAGTCGAAGAAAGGGTACCCATTAAACTTTATGAGTCCTAATAAAAGAAAAAACATATTGTGAGTGTTTGGGTATAAGAGGTTAATTTTTATACATCTAATATAATTTTTTTTATACCGATTATAATAAAAAAAATATAATTTTAAGATAATTATTATAAAAATTAACTAATTTATCATAACGATATTGAATTACAAAAGTAGAAAAAATTAAATAACAGATAGAAATGGACAACACAAAAAGAGAAAAAAAAGAGAAAAGTATGCTGCTTTCGTTTTTTGTTCACGTCTTTCAGTCAGAAAATATATTTCCTTTTCGTAGTATTTATGGCAATAAACTGATATGCCCTCCTTGTCTAGTTAAAAGATTCCCTCAAATTGAAAAGACGATAAAATTAGAAAAACTAATGGGAATTTTCATTGGCATCTTCATTGAATTAGGTGGTAATATCTATGATATTTCATTGTCACGGTAGACTAAGTCAATTAAAAAAACTAGTTATCATTTGGAGACTTTTGCCTTAGATCAATCTAGAAATATAGATTAATAAATTTATTGATTAAATTCATCGATTGGAACTAATACTACTTTGCTTATGATATTCCACGAATTGAACTTAAGAGAAAAACTAAGCAAATGTTACATATAAAATCCCAAAAATACGTTAGGCATTATAGGAGGGGGAAATGAACCTTTTCACAAGTAATACATACATACCCTCCTAATGAACCTTTCTAACACTTTCTCGTAATTATTCATAAAAAAACGTCAAATATACCTTTTAACTTTTAAAAAATTAAAATACTATGTGATTATTCATTCCCCCTAAATCACTCTACATTTTAAATAATCAACAGGCCCCAACTTACATGTGCAAACTCACCATCCAATAGTAGTATACTTCAAACTTCATACATGATTGCCCAAGACTTAAAAAACTAGTCAACCCCTTCTAGTTTATGCAAGGAATTCCACAAGAAATTGCGAACTATGGATAAAATATTAGAAACATTTCCAATAACCTGTTAAGTTTCTTTCCTTTATTCATACTACGGTAAAATTCTATAAAAAAAATAACAATTTCTCAAATTTCTAAAACAACATTAAAAAAAGGAAAGAAAAGTAATATGATTTCCTATTTCTTTTTTATTCATTAGAAAACACATTACCAATTCTATAAAAGCCAATCTTTTTCAAGTTAAGCAAGACTATATTTTGATAACTTCCTATTTCCAGGAATTAACACACGTACTTCACGTGTATCATTTTATGTTTTAACAATCATATTATATTATTGAAAAATGTTGGATAAACACTCATTGTGAAATTCAACACTTAAAGAGACTAAAAAAAGAAAAAAATATAATAAGATTTATGATGTGATAAAAAAATAAAAAATGTTAATAAGATATTTAAAATAAAGTATAATTTAAATAAATTATTTTATACTATTACTGAGAAATATTAGTTCATTTAATAAAAAATAAACTCATTTTTTCAAAGACATGATTTTCAATTCTCAATGCATACATAAAATTTTATTAGTATATAATATACAAGTCATCATTGATACCTACTATAGTTAGATAAGACCCTATCTAATTCACTTAAACTTATAATTTATAAAAAAAATCATATTATAGTATTATTAATTAATTATGAAAAAAGGAAAAGTTATGAGGAAAATTCTCTTCATTGAGTGAAAAAGAAATATAAAAAAATGACAGAAGAACATAAAAACAAAAACAAACGACTCTGTATCTGTTTATTATGTGGAAGTTAGCTCCCATGACTCCGTCCACCACCACCTCCCCTCTTCCTTTCACCTGTCGTTTGTTTATCCTCCCTTTACGTCACCGTTTTGATTGCGAAACGCAACCCTCCACACCATAAACCAACACCCTCTAATAAAGTTACAAAGTCTTCCTTCACACGCGTCCTCCTTCTTACTCTTCCTTCCCCTGTTTTTTCTTCTTCTCTCTTCTCTCTTCTCTTCCTCACAACACAAGCCATGAAACCTTTCGTGGCTGCGGCTCTGTTTGCGTTGTTGTTGGTGTTTGTTGATGCGAGGTTTGTGGTGGAGAAGAGCAGTATAACTGTTCTGTCACCTCATAAGCTGAGGGCGAAGCGTGATGGCGCCATCGGAAACTTTGGTCTTCCGGACTATGGAGGATTCATCGTTGGTTCTGTGGTGTATCCCACCAAAGGCTCCCACGGGTGTCAGGTCTTCGAGGGCGATAAGCCCTTCAAAATTCAGTCTTATCGTCCCACTATTGTTCTCCTTGATCGTGGAGGTATCTACCTATCTGTTTCTTCGGTTTTGTCTTCGTTGACTTTGATTCATTCATTGTGCTTCATGTTTCCTTTTTTTTTTTTTTATGTTATGTTTTGAGATTAGTTATGTTCGTTGATACGTTATTCTATTATAGAATAGGTTCATCCGAGGATTGATACTTTTTTTTTCTTTTTCTTTTATTACTTTTTCTATTTCTCTAGAATTTTTTTTTTTAAGTGAAATATATAGGGTACTATGACAATCCGCAAAACAAGGAAGAAAAACAAAATCTTGTTATTTCCTTTTTTTGACTGTTAGTCCTCGTTTCTTCATAACCTTTGTGTTTTCTTTTTCCGTTTGGGGAAATAGCTTAATTTAAGCGCTTATTGAATAAGAACTTATCATGCAAGTACTTGTGTATAATTGAAGAAGAAATAAGGTTAAACTGTTTTCATTCAAGTTGTAACACGTTTGCATAAGCTATCTTGGAGAACTTGCTGAAATAAGCTGAAATTAACTTATGGACATATCATAAGGTATTTTTATTCACTCTTTTAAACGGTTACACAAGTATTTATGTCATAGATATAAGTTCAAATAAACAATAAAGAACCTCTTCTAAATGAGTTCTTTAAATGAATCCTAAAGGCTACAAAAAGTACTAGTCATAGAAGCATTTTAATAGTAGCTTCAACCATTCCTTTCTATTATAATTCTACAAATCCAAGTTTTATGATGCTTACTGGGAAAGTTATTTGCACTTGTAGAGTGTTACTTTGCCTTGAAGGTTTGGCATGCCGAACAGGCTGGTGCCGCGGCAGTTTTGGTGACTGACAGCATTGAGGAGTCTCTGATAACCATGGATTCTCCTGAGGAGAGCTCTGATGCAGATGGCTACATAGAGAAGATCACGATTCCATCGGCTCTGATAGAGAAATCCTTTGGTGATTCATTGAAAGATGCTTTGAATAACAAGGATGAAGTTTTGCTAAGAATTGACTGGAGAGAGTCAGTACCTCACCCTGACAACAGGGTTGAGTATGAGTTCTGGACCAACAGCAATGATGAATGTGGAGCTCGTTGTGACGAACAGATGAATTTCGTGAAGAATTTTAAGGGTCATGCTCAGATTCTTGAGAGGGGCGGTTATACCTTGTTCACTCCACACTACATAACTTGGTTTTGTCCACCACCCTTCATTCTTAGCAGTCAGTGCAAGTCTCAATGTATAAACCGTGGGAGATATTGTGCTCCAGATCCGGAGAAGGATTTTGGAGAGGGATATGAAGGGAAGGATGTGGTGTATGAAAATTTGAGGCAGCTTTGTGTTCATAGAGTTGCCAATGAGAGCAACCGTTCTTGGGTTTGGTGGGATTATGTAACAGATTTCCATGTCAGATGTTCTATGAAGGAGAAAAGATATAGCAAAGATTGTGCTGAGGAAGTCATGAAATCATTAGGTACATACTACTCTTTTGATGCTGCTGTGAGTGAATTCTGTTGTTTCCTCTTCTTCTGTTAATGTTTAATCTTAATACTACAGATCTGCCTATGGATAAAATTAAGAAGTGCATGGGTGATCCTGAAGCGGATGTGGAGAATGAAGTGCTAAAGAATGAGCAACAAGTCCAGGTCATATATTTAATGTTTATTGCTATGTCTTTAGAAAAATAAAGAATAAATTGTAAATTGTTATCAAACCATAAAGGCTACCGTATAAAATGAAGCACCTGATTACATAATTCAATAGTTTATATATTTGTGTTTCATTTATGATACTCAGATTGGTAGAGGATCCCGCGGTGATGTCACCATCTTGCCAACATTGGTTATAAACAATGTACAGTACAGAGGTTAGTTACTTAAATACTTAAATTCAAGTGTGTTGAACACATAATGCTTTTACTGATCTTCAACTATGTATATGGGAGGCCTGAGCATTCTATTATTGAATTCGGCAATCAAAATCCAGTTATCATATTCGCTGAGTTGCGAGTTGAAGAGCCAAGAAAAAAGTGCTCTGACTCTATAAGTATTATGCCTTTTAGTTCTTCATGCTTCACTGGCTTGGCAACTGAAAAGATCTGTGAATTTACTTTCTAGTTTCAACTATGTGATACTTCTGTCTTATAACTAGAGCATCAACCATCATTTTATTTTATCGACAAATGTTAATTGTTAATTTTTTGTTAGCGGGGGAATTGAACCTGCAACCTTTCCCTCCCTCCCTTCTCCTCTTACCACTCAACCAACCTTATAACTCCGAGCATCAACCATCATGATCACCTTCCCCACATATAATGGGGGAACATTTTTCTGTTGATGTATAAGGACTTGTCTCAATGTCTGAAAACTAATTAAGACTCACGGAAGTTTATAGTTTGATTATCGGGCCTCACCCTAATTCTTATTAATGAATTTAAGAACTTGTGGCAGATTGGTTTTCGCGCTTCTCTGTGATCCTCTTCCATTCCTTTAATCTATTCTCTGTGATTGGATAACTGAATTTCTGAATCTGTTATTGGTGTAATGAGTGGATATATATGTTACATGTCAAATTCAACTATCTTTTATAAGAACATATCTGGTCTATCAGAATTCTGATGATTTTCTTTAACTTTTCTAAAGGAAAATTGGAGAGAACTGCTGTACTCAGGGCTGTATGTTCTGGATTTAAGGAGACTACTGAACCTTCAGTTTGTTTAAGTGGAGGTTAGTGTGCTTGATATTGTATTATATGAATTTCACTGGCAATTGTTTCTTCTAGTTCTAAAAATCTACTGTAATATTCTAACTATATATCCTGGTTTGAGTTTATCAGATGTTGAGACTAATGAGTGTCTTGAAAGAAATGGAGGATGTTGGCAAGACAAACATGCTAACATAACTGCTTGCAAGGTATAAATTAAGGAATTTCTATTACCATCCCCCGCCCCCATAGTTAGAATCACTGGACATGATGCATCGCGGTCCATGTGTGTCTGCTCATGATTGGCTGCAAATTAAGCCTTTATATTTTTGTTCAGGATACTTTCAGGGGAAGAGTTTGTGAGTGCCCTGTTGTGAACGGTGTTCAGTATAAGGGTGATGGTTATACAACATGTGAAGGTATGTATTCTCTAATTTAAAAAGTACCCTCTTGTTATCTTAGAATATCAAAATATTATTCTCTATTCTCATAAAACAAGTTGGCTACGGAAGCCAGAGATTAAAACATTTCCTCTATGATTTGGAAGTCATCCTATATGAGTGTCAAACGATTGAGAAAATTCATTTCATATGCAATTGAAATCCAAATACAAGTGTACTATTACTGATAAATGTGGATGAAGATCCGGAGAGCCTCTCCCCCTAGGCTTTCTTATTTGTGGTCTACATTGATTTACTTTATAAAAAAATGTAAGTGAAATATGAATACAAGTTGAGCATTGTATGAGAATTACTATTACTATATATTTGTTAATTATTATATGGTTAATTTTAACTTTATAAGCATTGCCTTCAAAATGAAAATATCTGTTATCAAGTTATAAGCAAGAGATCTATTCGTTCTGAGGATACTACTAATTTCTTGTAAATAATGATAACTTAGACTCTTGGACAGAAAAAATTTGAAAGATAGAAAAACCCTATTTCAGCATTGCTAGAATTGAGTTATTCAAGCTATTGCTGTTTGTCCTTGAAAAGTCTTGTATGTCAGGATTACGTATTGCTACTCTGGAATAAATTAATGAAACATTCAAATTATAGATGAGTTAATGTATATTTAGATTGAACAAGCTATTGTAAAAGTCTTTGCATGGTCCAAAATAAGAGGCAATTGTTTTACTTCTGTACTCAAAAGTGATATGTTCCTTTTCATGATGTTGCTGATGTCTATATAATTTTCCTTATTTGACAGCTTTTGGACCTGCAAGGTGTTCTATAAACAATGGTGGTTGTTGGTCAGAAACTAAAAAAGGACTAACTTTCTCAGCCTGCTCAGTTCAGTACTGCATATCCTAACCTTCATTTTTTTCTTCTGGTTATTGCAAAAGATTTATGCTACCACTTTACTTGACCTCCCTCAAGGCTAACTAAATTCGCTTCTGTATAAAGGACTCCAAGGTAAATGGCTGTCAGTGTCCGGTTGGGTTTCGTGGGGATGGTACTAATAAATGCGAAGGTAACATTTGTTTTTGCTGTGGCAATTAAAAACATTCTCTTGTTTTCTATGTATGATCAATTTTGTATAAGTATAAATCTATTAAAAACTTATCTTTTGATCTTATTCAGATATTGATGAATGTAAGGAACGAAGTGCTTGTCAGTGTGATGGCTGCAGCTGCAAGAACACTTGGGGTAGTTACGATTGTAAATGCAAGGGAAATCTCCTATATATAAAGGAACAAGATGCTTGTATCGGTAAGTTATTAAAGTCTATCTTTTTCTACTATTAGTACTATTGTCAATTCATGATCCCACCACCATAACAAGTTGCTTACATCCTAGATTGATAATAAGAGATTTTAAACTAGTCTTCTTGTGTAACTGCATTTTTTCTAGAGGCAATTTAGCTTGTTCATGATTAAAATTTTGCTTTTTATCATTCAGAAAGAAGTGGATCAAAATTTGGACGGTTCCTTGCCTTTGTGGTCATAGCAGTTGTTGTTGGTGCTGGTCTAGCTGGTTACGTGTTCTACAAATATAGGCTCCGGGTAAGCCTAACTCATTCTCAGCTACAGATAATGTTATACATCGTTCATATTAAATTGGAGATCACCATATTTAATTACCTTTGTCTGTTTTTTTGTAGTCATACATGGACTCTGAGATCATGGCTATCATGTCACAATACATGCCACTGGACCAGCAAAATAATGTAGTTCATGCTGAAGCTCAACCTTTACGACAACAAGGCACCGTGTAAGGTATTCAACTATTCATACCTCTTCACCTTTTAAATAAAGACAAAACATAAAAGTTATTCTTTTTAAGTGTTTTTGGTATTGTTTTTCAATCAGAATTGGAGTTTCACTTTGGTGATTAGCGTAATAAAAAGGTTTGCATTAAAGATTAGAATAAGTTGTTAAGGTGAAGCTCCAGTTCTTATTATAGTACCAAAAATGTCTTTGGAACTACGTCCACATTTTGTCCTTCAACTAATCTGCTGCATTTGAGACAGCTTTTATGGTGAAACAATCTTCTTATTTTTCCATTATCTGTATTCTGCCTGCAGACATACATAATGAGCTAAAAATAGTGAAAGGAACCCGTTACACTGCATAATCCGCTTCAGAGACGGATTATAAACAGAACTGGCTATATGGATTTGAATCCATTTGACAGCGAAGGAAGATCAGTATTTTACTGTAGGATGATCATGTGAACATTGCAATATATAACAGAATTTTTCTGTATAGAATAATTTCCATTTTCCACAGTTTGTAAATAGAGCTTTTGAGAATTGAGATGTACATGTACACCTTAGATAGAGAATAAGGATCCGTGTGATGTTGGAGTACAACTTATGGTAACATTGATACCAAAAGTTGGCAATACAAGTACATCACTCTGGTTCTTCTCTGTGGCCTACAATATAATCTGTGGTTCACCCATCAAATCTGGTCGAAGTTTTCTTGAATCTATCATGCAGTTTTCAACGTTTTTATCTTTTAGTCCATAACGCAGCCAATATATCAAAGTTTAATAAAACATATATGTGATAGTTTTATAAAACACTCGTTAATCTTGCACTCAAGATTTTACACCTATACATCTGTTAAAAATCTTGTCATTATTGGTTATTGTTGAAATAGGAATTGACCATTTGATAAGCTGAGAGTAGTTTCTTAAGTGTTTTGATTATCAATTGATACGAAACGTTAACTAATACCAACTAA
Organism: Glycine latifolia; assembly: GCA_013407115.1. Lineage (NCBI taxonomy): Eukaryota > Viridiplantae > Streptophyta > Magnoliopsida > Fabales > Fabaceae > Glycine > Glycine latifolia. The sequence continues at coordinate 5,014,724 of CM023949.1, forward strand.
TAATTAATTGATTCCTCCTAACAACATTAGAATTTTAGTCAAAGAAATATTTTCCTTTCCTTTATAAAATGAAATTACAGTCACGCTAAATCACGGAATAAAAACACTATAGGGAATTTCATGTTATACAAGAAAGGAAAATATTTCTTCTACTAAGACTATTGTTAAGAATGAATCAATTAATTATTAGTTGACAGTAATTAGTTGACATTTTTTTAATCGACAAGTGTGTTTGTTATTAGTTTGTTAGTGAGTGAGATTCAAATTCCCTTCTTTTCCCTTCAACCACCAAACTTACCTTATAAGATATAGTTGACATAAAATCACAATTTGACCAAAAAAAAGCTATTAATCACCAAATAAAATTAAACACCATATGCAAGCTCAATCTCTTGTCGCATATTAACTATTCTGTAACTAATCATACATTCTCTGCAATGAGTCTGCATAATGACAAAGAAAGTGAATCCAATAACAAACAATCACAAAAACAACAAATAAACCCCATTGACCTTGTTGTCACTTATAGCGAAAATGCCTCACCAAAAGACTAATCCTCAGAAATATTCAACGAAGTCTTAATGTTTTGGAGTGCTGAGACGACAATTCTAACCACAGTTTTCCTGTTATGGTCTTGAATTGATGCGTTATTGTTGCTACAAATCAATAATTGGTAAGCCATAGTTAACACTGAGCCTCTTGGTCTATTAGATGATTCAGCAACTGCACCACTGTGATCTTCAGATATCAGAAATCCCGAAGGAAGGATTGAAACCATTGATTCTCCCCCATTCATAATCATGCTCACGTTTTTTGCAGAAATTGGAGCATAAACCATATACGATCCCATAGGATCAACATAACTATCTTGAAACATCAACACATCGCTCTCTATTTGGTTATAAGTCTGCTCCTCATGAAGATATATAAGAACAAATTTTATTAAGTCTCTTTGATGCAATAACAAAAAATAAAAGAATTTCATTAGAATGTAAATGTACTCAATAATCTAAAGTTGTTTTTGCATGATGTTATCTAATAATAGATTGTCATGTATAATATAAAAATATTATCTTTTGTAATTACTATTTCAAAATCATATATATATATATATATATATTGATTTTTAATTGATTGGCAGATCCGAAAAAGCACATCAATAGATATATTTTTTTTACTAGATATGACATATAGATTTTTTTTACATATATAATACGTGAAAAGTAAATTTTAAAATAAAATCTTAGAACTTTTATTAGATATTGCATAATTATATTTGTTTTACTATTCATTTTAAAGCAATTAATTTTGTATGTTTCATGTTCCATATCACTCAATTTCAAGCTACATTTTGTTATCCTTTTTAGACTATATAAAGTGCACTACTTATCCATATTTCCTTATAACAAGTTTAATTAAATCTGTCATAAAGAAAGTTTAATTAAATCTAGTAGTTAATTTGGAGAAACAACAATGGGAATAGTGACGATGAGTTTATACATGTACGAGTTAGGGAACGTGTGAAACTAGCGTATGTATATTATGCAATAACTCTGAAGCACGTACTCTATATCCAATATACTTACATATTTGACAATAAACACTAAATAATTTAAGTTTGTGAAAGATGCTTCCTCTAATTTTTTTTCTTCCTTATAGCACAGGTAGATTGAAACCATTTTTTCTCTCTTTCATTTCAAACTAAATGTATGGTTCATCTGTGATTCAATGACAAAACTAATAAAATGGAAGAATAAAAGATGATAAAATACCTTCAAAATTGAAATACAATTTCTTCCACCCATTGTGAAATGACTAAACTCATTCACTGCAAATCCACCGCTTAGAACATCCCACTGCAAGAGAAATAACAAGTATATTTATTATTCTATACAAATGCAAGGTTAAAACTAATTATTTGCAAATATATTCTAATGATCAAAATAACGACTATTTAACTTGTGAACTTTAGGAGATTGATATAAGATGGATTGGATGATTAAAGAACAAAGGAGAGGGAGAAAAGTTATTCTCTCTATTAACAAAATTAATATTCTAATAAACTAATATTTATCAATAAAAAAAACTTGTCAACCTTAGAACGGTTTTTGGCTTCCATGAGGAGGGAACAAACATTCGGTTGAGGTACAGGGAGCCTAATGCAAGTGATAGCAGTGGCAACTATGCCTTCTGGCATGCCTGGTGTTGTGTTCTTCCGGAGAGAGATCTTAATCTCATTGTTGTTTTCCTCTAAAGATTGTGCAAGGCCACCATCACGTAACTTATACAAAACACCAAAAAATCCTTGAACCATTCGATTAGAAAATCTCATTGCCCTCATCCTTGCATTGAATGCCTTCACCTCTGAACAAAATGGATGAGATTGACTTAATTATAGCTAAAGTATAACACAAAATAGACCAAAGAGGCTAATTAATTAAAATGAATAGATTATATATTGTAACCTTCTGGAGATGCTTGAGGGGACATGTTGTTTATTGAAGTCCAAGCAAACCTCTCACACATTCTATTAAGTGCCCAAAGCCACCTTTCAGCTCCATATGCAATATTGTCACGAATAAAACCTCTTCGTGAGCATGTTGCAATCCTTTCATTCACTTCCACGTGCTCAGCCCAAATAACCTAGAACATAGCATATAATATCATCACAAAAAACTTACTATAGTCAATTAGCATTATTAAATATATTTATCAATAAATTTATCTTTTTCATTTAAACTTTTACACATTTTGGTATATTTATTCTCTTTCTCATTATTTTAATTATCACATCATTTTTTTCCTTTCTTTATATATTTAAACCAGCTTAAAATCATCTCTTTCATTTTTATTAAGTATAAACATTTTCTTATACAACATGTTTAGCATTTGGGTAAAATATGTATTTAATCTTTATATTTTTTTATTAAATTTGGTTTTAGTTTATGTATAGTTTTAATCTTTATATTTTAAAAAATAGATGGATTTAGTTCTTATTTGATCTCTTCCATGCATGTGCAGTGATGAAATCATCTCTTTCTTAAAATACAAAGATTAAATTAATTTATTTAAAATTTTAAGAATTAAAAATTAAGTTTGACTAAAAATACAAAAGACAAAATATTTTATATATATATCCTTAACATTTTGACCTCATTAGTGACTTCTTTTCATACTGGTTTTAACCGCATGATTTAAAATGGACGGTATATATACATCCATGAAGATAACAGTGTGCTAATTTTCACTATATAAATTTCTTTTCATAAATACCATCGAAAATTCTTCATTCATTTGATGAATAACGCAGCCAGATGGAAGCCTCCGAACAGGAGAATCAAGAACACGCCCTTCAATGGAATCAATCGACACATGAGCTATGGCCCATGCACCATCTCTAACTTGCTGACAATAACGAAGGAAGAATAATTCTCGAGAAGACACTAGCGGTGAAAGAGCCTGCATTTTTTCACACACCTGAAGAGAAAAGTAATCTTAATTCGTTATCAAATGAATCTAAAATTTACAAAACTTAGATAACAAAAAAATTTGCATGAAATTATATAAATACCACTTGCAATGCTCCATTTCGATTCTCCAATGAACCCACGTCCAGCACTTTGACTGTTTCTGATTTTGAAACTATTGTTGGGAAAAGATTAACCCATTCCTCCTGGAACAAAGAGTTTCATACTCTCATCAATTTATTAACATTATAATATATATTCAAAAAAATAGATTATTTATGTAAATATAAAAAAAAAAAACTAATTTAGAGGGGGAGTGTATATAATAAGCATTATATGTAAGTGCTAACCGAATCCAAAAGCATCTCAACTAATTTCCTCGCTCTAATCCTCACTACTCTATAATATTTTGAAGATTCTTCATGAGTAGTGTGAGGACTATTCAAGCTATCAACCCTAGGAAACATGCTTGCATATCTTTCACGAACGAGAACATATCCCTCCACACCATATGAAGACTTGGCCCACAAAGGCTGATTAATGCTCATAAGCTTAAGGAGTTCTGCCATAGCAAGATTAGCAATCTTTGCTATTCGTTTTGCTTCCATCTCGGAATCACTTGAAGCAAAATGTTGAACAGGATCACTAATATCACACTCTTGCTTTGCCAAAGAGGTTTCTACTAAGGTAGAAGTCAGGGACGACTCAGGTTGAGACATCTGTGGTCCATGCATGTACCATAAAAGAACGTTAGAAATGTACTTACATATGCTCAACATAATTCATAAATAAATACACACAAATTAATATATATATATATATATATATAAAAGGTTGACATAATAGTTAAGAAACTTAAGAGTATTTATGAAAAAAAGGAAAGAAATCATAGATTCAAATCCTTCTAAATAATATTTCTAACAAAACTTAATAAATTAACATTGAGAGAGAACCATTGTAACAAAAGCAATAAAAAATATAATCCATTTTAGCAAAAAAAAAAATCAAGCTAGTTAACTACAGGCTTAATGTTCACGTAATAATAAGACTGTATTTGAAAAGATATTTTAATCAAACACTTATTAATAATTTATATTATTATATAGAAGTTTATTTATAAATTTAAACATATTTTTTTAAGAAAAATGAAAGAAACTTTATAAATAATTTTTTAAAAGGAAGTTTTATGAAGAATTTATAAATCACTTTAATGAAATTGAAATAAATATTTTTCGAATATCATAAGTTCATTCCTGCCTTTCTTCCAAACTCAATTGATGGATAAATTTTCTCTGTAATGAAGATGCGTTCATTCTTTAGATCTTAATCCAAATTTTAATGTTTTATGCTCGCAAAAAATTATACTTAAGATATCAATATACGTAAAAACATTATAAGCATTACTTTAATTATGCTTGTAAAGAAAATTGCCCTCGGATGATATGTCACATGCATATATACCACACAAAAATATAAGAAATAAAATCACCTTTGTACTCTTATTTTGAAACCAATGTTTTATTTGTTTTGGCTCAAGTCCAAGCTCCTTGGCTATTTGATCTCCTTGGGTTTCCTCTGGATGTGGGCAACGCTCGAAAAATCTTTTTCAATAAATAAAATAAAAATTACAAAATTGCTGTTAGTGTATTCATATATAAGTTAAATAACAAATTAAAATGAACGGTATGAGTTATTTCAATCTAGCAAAGGTACTCGTACGCTTAAGAATGGGTAAATCGACTTAAAAATCATCCAAAACGAGCAAAGCCTAGTGATTCATGACGATATGTTAACTTCAAAAAGGTTGTGATCATTAGGAAAAAAATCTTCATAACCATTAAACCAAATTGTAAGCAAAGCAAAATCACCATCTCATCGAAGAGATCAAGAAAAAAAACAATGAAAGTTAAGAGAGTTACTCTTCCTCAATTCACATAATAAACTTGATTAATTAGAAATCCCCAGGATAAATTTTAAATAGCCTACACTAATTCCACAAAGAGTATCAATGATCTCACTATGATCTACTCCTTGGTAGCATTTTCATACCTTTTACCCATAAATCAAGATTGATGGGTTCCTAAAACCAAACAAATAAAAATTCAAAAATAAGAAGATCTTTAAAAACAAAAGGAGAATACTGTTAACAAGCAAGGGAACTATACGTACACTTCAAGTTGAACTTGTTGATCTAAAGTGAGTTCGTAAGATAGCATTTTCTCATCACCACTTAAACCTCTAGAAACTTCCATTGAAAGATTCAAATTTCTTAACCTCGGAGAAAAGTCTCTTCTGAAAGAATGAGGGTTATTTCCGTTTTATCCCTCTTTGTCTCTGTATGATATGATATGATGCGATCAATTTATAAGCTATTTTATATAAGCCCTTCATCCCTGAGAAATATTAGATGTAGAAAATATTAACTATTTCCCTAATTAATAAAATTTGTATTTAATTTTAAATGATAAAACACTTTTAACCGTATAAGCTATTGCCTCTTCAACAGTTAAATCATTGATATGATAGAGCTAAAGAAGAAATTATGGAAAATATTGATATATAATGTGTAATGAGTTTGGAAAAATACTAATTGGAAATAAATGCATTGTATACAAGAGAAATGGAAGCTTACAAAGCATTCCATACATCAAGATAAAGATAATCAGAAAATAGATATTAAAAACTGTAAAGGTTGAGTGCATACATAAAACAGAAAAAGAAAATACTCAAATATTAATGGCTGATAAACTTCCTACAATAATTTTGGTTCAAAATAAGCTTAAATATATTTTGGTTCATAATATATTGTCGAATTTAATTTGTTTATGGTTTCCAATAATTTTTTTAACTTTATGATCCCCAATAATAATTATTTTTTTTTGTTTTTAGTACCTCAAGTGATTTTTTTAATCACTTTATTTCACTTTTCAAAACATTATCTAAACAAATTTACAGACAAAAAGAAATATTACGAGCCAAAAAAGTTAGAAGAATATTAGGAACTAAAAATAAAATCCAAAAATTAATCAAGGATTGAAAATATTTTAATCCTTCAAAATATATATGACTATATATATCAAAGTTTTAATTTTTAAAATACTAAAAATTGAATTTATGTTTTATACATGATATCTATATCTATATATTTAATATAACTGGGAAACTATATGAGACAGTCATTTTCACCATTTGTATCTTATGAAAGTCATTTTATATTATATGAGCATGAAAGAAATAAATATTGATTATTTAAAGGATTAAAATTTTCAATTTATTGTTAATTTGAGTGGAACTAAATTTAGATTTTTTAAGGAAGTTTCGAGTTTGATTAGTTACATGGATAAAAAACATAATTGATAAATGAGATCTTACTAATGTGACCAATTAGATTTTATGATAGAGACAACATAGTAATTCAAATTATCAAAATTAAAATATTTAAGTCACATGCCTAACAAAAAAGTCATATGAATTTTTTTTTCTTCAAAATGTCATGACTTTTTAAAGCGATCAGTTTTGTTCTTCGCATTATCATATAATAAAAAACTTATTCTCATTAGAAATGACCCATGTATATAATTGTCTTTAATAATAATTATTTTATAAAAATAATTAATTAATAATGTCATTAATATATTACAAGTGAAATTTAATTCAAGTATTAATTATTTATAATAAATGAAATTAATTTGAGGGTATTAATGAAATTAGCATTTTATTATTAAATACTAGGTAATTAAGATTAAAATAGAAAATGTTATTGTATAATAATAAAAAAATGAAAATAATATAGTCTTGTATTTTTGTATATGGTACTGTGGAGATTGGTCTTGCTCTGAGAACCAAATTAATCTATGAAAAACTCTACTTTTTTGGTTAGGAAACATGTGCTCAAACTCTCTAACAATAGGGAACGTTGCAAGCACTAACTTAATCTCTAGCTACTTTTGAAGAAATCAATAAAAGAAAATCTTGACACCCTTCCACTATGTCTTGGAAGACATTAGAAAAAAATAAAATTTTGACTTTGGCGTGAAGAAAACATAAAAAGAAGACTCTACAATTTGGTTAAAACAATTTTACATTACTTGGTTAACACAAAGTCAATCATTACCAAGGATACTATGAAACTCAATCAGAGCTAAACATATTAAATTAACAAGAAACAACTTATCTTGAATCAAAAGAAGACAATCTATACAAACATATATTATTCTTGGTAAGAGTAGATATAGTCGACAAAAAGGTAAAGGTTTAACAAATAGTTATATACGATGCATACAATCAAAAAAGAAATATAAAGAATGGGTTACTCCTAAGTCATACAACACAGCTAGAGGTTCTTGATTTAGGAAAAAACAGTAGCAGAGCCAGGAATTTTATTGAGAAGGGACGAATATAAAAAAAAATTATATAATAAATAAAAGTACTTCAAAGACAATACAAATCTAATATACAAAAAGAGGTAAACCGCAAACCACAGACAGACAAATTGCAAACAGGGTGAGTTGATGAACAAGCTGACAAAGTCTAGTGAGTCTTACTAAAATAATTCATAATTTAAAATCAAACTCAAAGCATTAATATGCAGAAAAGAGATAAAGAAGACACAATCAGTTTTAGTGTGGAAAACTCAATTGGATAAAAAATCACAACATCCAAATTGGATAATCAATCCAATGGACAACTCCACTATGATAATAAATAAGTACCTTTCAATCCTGAAGGAGAGTTAAGAATCAGACTTGTCAAATATTTCTATATGATCTCATAACAATTCTCTCAATGATGCAAACATAATCTCTCTAAAGCTCTAATATTATTTGAAATGAAATGCATACTATAAACACAAAAATATGTTTCTTTTTATACTAATTTAAGCATATGATTTTAAACAATTTTTGAATGCAATCCTAAAAATATTCTATCATATTATGTAATCCAATCTTAAAGATATTTTATATTATGCAATATAATCTTAAAATTATTTTATATTATGCAATAAAATCTTAAAAATATTTTATCCTATTCTTGAATACAATTTAAAAAAATATTATATCCTATTTTTGAATGCAATTTTAAAAAATATTTTATCTTATTATGTAATATAATCTTAATTATTTCTATTATATTATATAATATAATCTCAAAAATATTTTATCTTATTTTTTAATGTAATATTAAAAAATATTATATCCTATTATATTATAAATATAACTTTTTTTTATTATCAAATTATTTTTTTAATTTTTAATTTTTAATATATATATATATATATATAATAAAATTTATATTAATAAAATTTTAGGATGAGCGGTGGCCCACCCTAACCCCTTTTTCTCCCCGAGAGAAAAATAGGTTGAATTAGATTGTCACCCCTTTGAAGACCCTCCCTTTAGCATGAGGTGCTGCTGGGTTGGGTGCTCCTCCCTTTTCCAAGTTTGGCCAGTCCTCGGTGAAGTTTAACAATTAATATGCTAAAAAACCATTTCTGTTCCAACAGGGTGTTCATTGGTTGAATTAGATTGAATTTAGTTAAATTCATTCTTCAACCAAATAAAAAAATTAAGTTGAGTTAGGTTGGGTTTATTCAAAATTTTTTGCATATTCAATCTTATCATAAATGAATTGGGTTGATCAGATCTTAATATTTAAAAATATTTTTGAATTTGTAAAAATTAAACTTTTTAGAATAATAATTTATTTTTGTCGAAAACTTTATAAGTATATAATAATTAAATGCATTCAAAAGAGATTAAATTGTGACAATATTTGAGTGATAGAATTAATGATTTCAATGCTAATACTAATTTTATATAAAAATAAAGGATTGTATTAGTACAAGAAAACATAAACAAAATTAAGACAAAGATAAAAATAACAACTTAAAAAAGAAAAAGTCATGGATGATTTAATTTAATAAACTATGTTAGTTAAAAATTAATGTGTTTTGTATTTAATAATTGATTTATATATAATAATAATTTTAATTATATGATATGAATTGAGTTGAATTTTTAAAAAATAGAATCTATTATTCAATCCGTATATGATCGAGTCTTAATTGGGTTAGGTTGAATTCAATTCAAACACTTAAAAACTCAACACAATATAATTGGATGGGTTAAATCACGGGTTGACCTAGATTAGTTAATACCGTTATCATCCAGACAAAACATACTATCATACAAGGATATCCTTCCAGTTTGGAAATCACAATAGTCACATTCTTCTTACCATAGAATTTGTGCATTTTTGTGTTTGGATTTGGGGTATAACAATTTTTTACAAGTTTTAGTCACTAGAAATTTTTTTAATACACCTAAACAATTTTTGAGGGTTTATATCATGTCATCACTTAACGATGATATTTGATGGTTTACTAAAAATATTGATGGACAAAAACATCAAGACTAAATTTGATAAAAAAATTATTCAAATACTAAAAGTGAAAAGTAAAAAAATTTAGGCTATTAAAGAAGAATTTTGTTTTCATAATTATTTTTATTTGCCTCAAATAAGATTGTCTTTCCCGATAAATACATAATTTTTATACTAAAATAAAAAATAAACATATAAAGTGAATCAATTGGTACAAGTTATTTCAATTCAAGCAATTATTTAAAACTTAGTTAAATACTAAACAAGAGAATTTTTTTTTACCTTCAATGGTTCTACTATATCTTGAATTAAAGAGGAAAAAAACTCTCATTGTGGGATAAGTAGCCTTTTAAGTCCCTAAAGGGTTATAATTTAATTCCTATATTTTTAAATCACCAATTTAATTCACAAATTAATGCATAAATATTACAATAAATTAATTTAATAATTTATTACAAGTTATATATATTGTGAACTAATTTGTCCGTAAATAATATAGTATTGAGATCATTATGATATTAAGTGTCATACTTTATTGCAAGTTATTTACATATTTGTAAATTAAATTGGTCATTTAAAAAATATAAGATTAAATTGTTGGTGAATAATAATTCAAGAATTAAATAAAATATTTACCCAATACTTATTCCTAAAAGGCATTTTATTTATAAAAAGAGTAAATAACCAAATTTGTTTATGAAAGTATGAAACACTGACAAATTAATATTTAAAAGATAAAAAATATAAATTTAGTTATTAAATATATAAAAAATGCAACAAATTAATCCTTTCATATAATTTGTGAAACTATTTTTGTTATTAAGTTAAAAAAATTTAAAGACTAAATTGACAGTAAATTATAAAGTTTAAGAATTAATTTATCATTAAAATTTATGTATAATTAATTTGTCACACTTTTTATATATTCATAAATTAAATTAAAATTTTTTATTTTTTAAAAGGATTAATTTATTTATACTTTCATGAGTGAATTTGACTATTCATTGTAAATAAAAAAATAAAAAATTGTTAAGGGTACAACGTACTTAATTAATGCCAACCCAAATGGAAGTGAGCTGTGCACGGAGTCGCGTGACCTATGCTGCTGGAACGGAAGACTGGATAACGTTTTCTCTATAGGATACATAATTCCTCTGCTTACTCTACTCTGTCACTAGCATTTGCTGCATCACCATTCACTACTACTTTGCCCACATGCTTTAACTTTGCGCTTTTTTCTTTCTATTTTCATTATCCAATGGCTTCTTCTATTCCTCTTTATCAACCAACCAACACCTTATTCTCCAACACCCAGGTTCCAATTTCTTCCCTTTTTGTGTTTCTTCAATCTGAATCTCTTCCCAACCTTGTTTTCTTTCTGAACAGTTCAAAGGTTCGCCTCGTGGCTTCTTGTGGCGACCCAGTTACTCGTTTGGCTCTCGTGCTGAAAACAGAGCACGACCCATCAAAGCTTCGGTTGGTGCACCGCCATTTCCCCTGTTTCAGCCTCCCCAAGTTGAAGAAACATCTTCTGAGGTAAATCAGTTTTTTTTGTTTTTGTTTTTTCCTGTTTTGCCTCTCGCTTGTTTGCTAGTCGGTTGTTGTTTTTGATGGTTTGGTAGTAATTGACACCTAGGAGGAGTTAGAGTGAGTTATGTTCCATAATTTGATGTGGTTTCATGTTGACAACACTTAGGCCATGTTTGGATGAGTTTCTCCATAAATACTTAGAGGGAAAGAAAAATTAAATTCTTTTTCTATAAGCTAAAATCAACTTATGTGGAGATATAAGTTTCACCCAGCGGTTGGGGAAGGGTGAAGGGAGAAGGTGTAACATCCTAGAAGGGAGGGGGAAGAGGTCGCGAGTTCAAATTCCCTCAACTGACATATCTAACAAAACTAACAAACTAACATTTGCCGTTAAAAAAAAAATCAACTTATGTACTTAACTTTTATTGAAACTTTCTCATCTATCTTATCCGGGAGCTAAGGTGTATAAGTTGACTAGTACTTTTGTGCTTGTCTTTATGCATTTAACAAAATAGCTTGTAAATATACAGTAACAATGTATGTGCCAAATCCATCCATATAGTTCATGACTATTATATGCTAAGAAGTTGATATAGATACATGTACATATTGAGATAAAGAAAAGTAAAAAAAAGTGGGAACATGATAGGGTTTAAAGTGAGAAGTAGGAAAATGTGGCAAGAAAAGAGAGCTTATAGTGAGAAGCAGAAAAAAAAGTAGGGGGCATGGGAGGGAAACAAAGGTGATAGTGAGCTGACACATGTCTAGCTAGAACATTGTTTTAATATATAGTAAGCAAATAGATTTGATGTACTTTTATGTTCATAACATTAACACTTAGGAGCTATAAGGTTGGTTTGGTGGTTGAAGGGAGAAGGGGGGAAGGAGAGGTCGCAGGTTTGAATCCCTCCCATAACATTCTAACAAAAACTAACAATTAACATTTGTCGATAAAAAAAAGAAGTGAATGCTATTTCTGTAATTTGACGTGTTTTTATGGTTATAACACATAATGTGGTAGAGTGAGTGTTGTTTCAAATTTGATAGGCGTTTATGCTCATAATTCTTGATATTAAGATTCAGTACAATCTTTCTTGAACGATCAGTATTTGGATGAATTCTTCAAGGGGTTTTTGTTTAAATGAGATGTTTCTTGTGTTTTTTCTTTATTTTCTATTTTGTTAATTTATTTGTTCCTCTAGTTGGAGCCTGCAGATCCTGATTTCTACAAGATTGGTTATGTACGAAGCATGCGAGCTTATGGAGTTCAGTTTAAAGAAGGGCCAGATGGTTTTGGTGTGTATGCTTCCAAAGATGTAGAGCCTCTTCGCCGAGCAAGGGTGAGTAGCTTCATTTAATATTGCTAGTTGCTACAAGTGATGTTACTCTACTTACATTCTACCAGAGATATACCGCCTTTCCAATTGCTAGTGGTGGCACAAGTGAAAATGATTGCACATAAAGTCAACTTCTAGCATTTTTGCGCAATTAGTTATTTGTATACTATGTTTTAGGCTTAATTTCACTTTGTACCCCCAACAAATTAATTTGACACATTTTACCCTCAACTTTTTAAAAAACTTGCAAATTTTACCTTTCGTTGTTGAGCTGATGTGACATGCTAAATAAGCGTAAAAGTTGGGGGTAAAATTCACCAAAATGTAAAAAGTTAGGGATAAAATTTGCCTAAAAGTAAAAAAGTTGGGGGTAAAAAGTGCAATTATTTTAGCATGGCACGTCAATTCAATGTCAAAAGGTAAAATTGGCAAGTTTTTTAAAAAGTTGAGGGTAAAATGCACCAAAGTAATTTGTTGGGGTAAAATTTGCCAAAATGTAAAAAGTTGGGGGTATAAAGTGCAATGAAGCCTATGTTTTATGATTATATTCTTAATTCTTAATAGCTGTCCATGGATGATTTGCCTAATGTTGTACTTCGGCAGGTTATAATGGAAATTCCTCTTGAATTGATGTTAACCATAAGCAAGAAGCTCCCGTGGATGTTTTTCCCTGATATAATTCCCTTGGATCATCCAATATTTGATATCATCAACTCAACAAATCCAGAGGTAATTACAATTCTCTTCTAAGTTCATTTCATAATAAGATATAACCAATTTGCTTGGTTGTTTTCACTTTTCATGATAAATACATACGTTACCAATGTGTCACCCTTTGTTTTAACTATTGTACTTGCTACAAAAGTAAAAAATGTTCTGGTTATCTGCTTAATGTAATTGTGCAAATCTTTGTGGCAGACAGATTGGGACCTAAGGTTTGCATGCCTTCTCTTATATGCATTTGATTGTGAAGGCAACTTTTGGCAATTGTATGGCGACTTCTTACCGAGTGCAAATGAGTGCACTAGCTTACTTCTGGCTTCAGAGGTGTGCATAAAACAAACTGGTTTTGCATCATTGAACCATGGTTTGATTGTGGTATTTTCTTTTCGAAATTATTACTGATCAATTCTTGATATCAAAGGGAGATCATGTACGTAGTAGATGTTTCAATTCCCACTTAATCTACTGTTTCAAGGTTTTTTCCTTGAAAGCATTTTGATGTGCAGTTCCTGTGTTGAAGTTGGATCATATTATAAGACTAGGAAAAGTAATTATTCTTAATAATATATGAGCTAGTTGTTTATTTTCTTTCTGGTGTTCTGCAGATTTGAGAGACGCTTTACCTGGTTCTTATCTTAAGATATTTGTAACTTGTAACTCAAGCCATTTTAGGTTTTTATATTTTGTATTTCTTATGGAAACCTCAAAGATAACTCAAATTTTTGTTGAGCCACTAGATACATATCAACTCTCTTGAGTTGGTCTGGATTAATCCTTTGTAATTTTAAGATTTTGTTGTATACACTCACATGCATTTGTGAATTGCTATATTTTGAAACTTACAATACAGTTTTAGTAATAGTTTTATGACATCTCATATATTAATCTGTATCACCAGGAGGAACTTTTGGAGCTGCAGGATCCTGATCTTGCTTCCACTATTAGAAAACAGCAACAACGAGCCTTAGAATTCTGGGAGAGTAACTGGGTAAGGAGAATTTTTTTTCTCAAATTTGTTAGTCTCCCATTGTGCTTAAAACTTACGCTGCATTAACAAATTGTGTTTATCTCGTTTAGCACACTGCTGCACCCCTTAAAATAAAGCGTCTTGCACGTGATCCTCAAAGGTTCGCTTGGGCAGTAGGTATTGCACAGTCACGATGTATTAACATGCAAACGAGAATTGGTGCTCTAAATCAAGAATTAAATATGCTGATTCCTTATGCTGGTGAGCTCAGTTTACCTTAGTTTGTGACTAAATTTGATACTTTTTATGTACTCTTATAATCAAACAAGTCTCGTATCTTCAAATTTCACTTTAGTTTTATTTTCTTAATGAGTTTATTTATTATGATGTCACTTACCTGTTTCAGGAGAAAATTTAGAAATTTAGAGAAAAAAATTAAACTGGAAAAAAAAACATAGAAAACCAAGTGTTATTATTATTATAAATTTATAATAGGAGTATGTACTACTACAGGAGGATTTAAAAACCTTCCCTATTTTAGATGTTCATTAATATTTAAAGTTGATGAACCAGTGGCATAAATTTATGCATGGGACGGATTTTTTTCTCTGCCTGGCAGAACAAAGCATCAAACTCTTTGAGAAGGGAACAAGTGTGTAAAATGTGTAATTACTTTCTCTTGGGGGAATTTCTTTCTTTTCCTTTTAATAACCTGAAGTCTGAACTGTAGATATCAATAGCTATGAGCCTTTTCATTTTCTCATTGACTTTCTTTTGTATTAAATTTGATCTGATTTCCGGTTCTAAAAAAAAATCTTTATCCATTCATTGTCATGCTTAATTTGTTTATCGTCTTGTTAGGATTATAACAGTTTTCACATTTTTTTGTAACAAATAATAATACAAGTAAACAAACACTACTAGACAGTCCTTGGAATTATCTGTTTCCCTTAAGATGACCTTTGTAATCAGAAAAAAAAAAAAAAAAAAAAAACGACATGGTTGAGGGAAAGAAGTGGGCAAAAATGTGTAAAAGTTGATTTGTATATATTACAGGTGGTGGAAGTGCTTCTTACTTTTCCTACTTAAGATGTTTTTTCAACTAAGGTCATTGACTAATTTGGTCTTACCTTTTAGATATGCTGAACCATTCATTTGAGCCAAATTGTTTTTTCCATTGGCGTTTTAAGGACAGGATGCTTGAGGTTCTTATAAATGCTGGACAGCGCATTAGAAAGGGAGATGAGGTAAACCATTTGATTTTTATGTGAAAAATATGTTCACTTAATTACCCTAGTATTATTCACTGTGAGACATGGACATCCTGATTATGCTTTTAAAAATTGTAACAGATGACAGTTAATTACATGAGTGCGCAGAAAAATGACATGTTCATGCAAAGATATGGATTTTCATCACCTGTGGTAATTTTCTTGATGAATGGAATATTCTATATCTTTTTTGTTCTTTATCCTGAATATTTGTGGGCAGAGACCTACGGAAATACACATTAAATTAAAAGGGAGTGGGGTGGTGAAGAAAACTCATGGTCTAGCTCAGTTGGTTGAGCATCATGCATGAATTGTTGAAAATCCCCTGACACTTCTTTGATTCTTGTGGATAAAAAAAAAAATCTAACGTACTGAAAGCCCATTATAGGTGCCACTGTCAACCATGCTCAAGTGTTGGCTGTGGAACCACCATGTCAGTTTTCCTCATTTCTTTTAAGCGACAACAGCAAAGTGTAGCTTCTCCTTCATTGTATTTCTAACTCCTCTCACCATGATTATGTTGCTGACTTTAAGCATTCATTCAATACTCTTAACTCCATCTTTCACTCTAACTTTAACCTTGGACTCTCAATGTTGACGAAGAGTAAGTAGTTTTCCATGCTCTAGGAAAATCATATTAAATTATTTTAGTTTGATATACGTTTATAACCATTTGATATGTGCTTCCATTTGCAACAAGCTACTTTGTGTGCTTTTCCTAAATCCACCATAGATCCAACCCAATTCACATAAGAAACTCTGTGTATTATGCTGTAAGACTTGTCCATGGTCACTATAAAGTATGCCATATGCATTGAAGTATTTATATCATGATTTTGTTATTTGATTGTTCTTGTAATAAAAAATTCATGTAAACTTATACGTGTTTGGTTTTTAGATCTACTGAATTTCGAAATGTAGTTCTCAGAGTTGCTTACAATTGCAGAATCCTTGGGACGAGATCAGATTCTCAGGCAATGCACATATTCATTTGGATTCCTTCTTGTCAATCTTCCATATATCTGGCCTACCTGAAGAGTATTACCATAATAGTATGGGCAATATGAATTTTCTTTCTGGAATCTGCTATGTTACAGTTTTGTCTATTCAAATTTGCATTATTTAGGATATCAATATGAACTTTTTGGCAGATTGTCTGTCAAATGCTGGAGATAGTTTTGTTGATGGAGCAGTCATAGCTGCAGCACGAACATTGCCAACTTGGTCAGACGGGGATGTGCCTCCAATCCCTAGCGTGGAAAGAAAGGCTGCGAAGGAGTTGCAAGATGAATGTCAAAAGATGCTTGCAGCATTTTCTACAACCTCTAAGCAAGACAAGAAATTGCTAGGTAAATTTGGCATTCATATCCTTACACTAAAAAGTAGATTCACATAACTGATTGTCATAATAAATTTATTATGCAATATGATTGCTTTTTGAGAATATGTATACATAAACCTGTTGACTTTTCTTTTATATCAGTAATACACATGGGCTAGAAAATGTTGTGGGGGATATTCTGGTTGACCTTGAGTCAGTCTATCAACATTGCCAAAACAAGTTACATTCTGAGTTCAGGCTACAACTCTACATGATTACAAATATATCTTCTACATAAGCTTCATCAGTTCTATGGAGATCTGGATCCATTGAGCCCCCATTGACACCTGCAAGTTCACTAAGTAGTACTTTTGTCTAGTATTTAATCAATTTACACAAATCCAATTGGGCAAAAGGCTCAACCATTTGTGTAGTGGAGCTCTTCAAATTATCACCGGTGGTTTATGAAATAGTCATGTGATCCATCCTCAAGGATTGACTCAATCTTGTGAAATTGTGACTAACTGACTCTAACTGAGATTTAATAATAAAAGCTAATTCTTAGCTTACACATCATGATTGCAGATTCCATGACAGATGCTACGAGGACACTTGAAGCTGCAATAAAGTATGCCATACTTACATCATCTAGCAGTTTCACTAGTTTTTAAAATTTTATTTTCAGCGACATCTTGAACCCTAAACCCTGTAATTATAGTTTCGCTGTGAATGCCACATGCAGGTATAGATTGCACAGGAAATTGTTCATGGAGAAAGTTATCCAAGCATTGGAGATGTATCAAGAGCAAATACTGTTCTGATCCCAATCTACTAACAGGAGAATAGTCAGGAAAATTTTGTAGCACTGTCTTATATACATGTAATCCTGTGTCACTAAACACAATGCCCTTTATCCATTAATTGCAGGTTCTTCATTCTGTTGTGCCTTACCATTTTTTTTTGTGCCGTTCCTTGATCTAGTTGTAAGCAAATTAAAAAAAGAAAAAAAGAGTGTAAAATCATTGTTGTATTTGTGTAATCTAGACTGGAAATCAAATCGGTCAGACGACTAAGTTATCAATTCACGTGTTTAACCATGAGTCGAACAGTTCAACTGGAAAAGACAACATAAACCCGTTTCCTTCCCATGATTCCATGAAAGCAAAAATGTAAATTGTAAAGCCCTAAATTTCATAAGAAAGCAAATGACAAGTTTTTAAAGACACATGACATGACAAGAAGCAAAATTTAGAATCACAAAGAAAAGCAAACAAGCCAACCCAAAAATGTTTCATATTTTGAGCCCAAACATCGAAACGAACTATGACAAAACAACAATAAATGAAGGAATTAAGGTTCTTAAACATAGATTTATTCAGCTAAGGCCTAAATTCATTCAAGGTAAGCTCTAAAACCAAATAAACAGAATTCAAACATGCGTGAAATTAGTAACACTAAAATTGCATATTAGATCAATACATGCCAGAGCAATCTTAATTGTTCAAGAATGATTTCTACTGGTGGCCAGGTCGTCTTCTCTAACTCGAGAAATTAGTAGCGGCTTTAAAAAAAATTATATACCTATCGCGTTAATGTACTGCACAAGCTGCGTAAAAAATGTGGAGTAATGGATGCAAGTAAGATGGTTATAGATTATTTCAAATATAACCAGTAGTAATACAATATGGAAAATTGAGCATTAGTAATAAAGAACTAATACACGAATTTCTATTCAGATTGTTAGTTATCCAAATTATGTATTTATGCATTTGAAATAATACATGATCTCAGCTGAACTTCTTGCACATGAAAGAAGGGAGAAGTTGAGATGAATAAATTAGATTTTTTTTTAATATTTTACTATTCACTTTCTTTTACCAATAATCCCCACAAGAGCAAGTTCCATTTCTGAAATGATGGAACCTTCTAACATCTCTAAGGATGATTTCCCTGTCCATAATCTTTGATATGATTTTAGTGGCAACATGACAGTCATTGCAAACCCGAAGGTTTTTGGCAACTCTGATGGTAGTTCCTGGAGGGGTATTTAAAAGGCCAAAAGCGATCGCCAGTCTCTCACTATGCCCACAGAGCATAGTTTCTTTTTCTTCATCATGAACATTGTGAAGAACACATGAAGTATCAGGCACATAGCCCTCCTTTCTCATTCGTTGGGACAGAGTTTCAAGATATTCATGGAGTTCTTTACTTTGTGGGTGTGAAGCATCCCCTGCCAAAAACTTGTGAACCTTGTCACCATGCTCAATCCAACTACAACCAGGTTCTTTTCTTACTCCCATTTCCTTCATTTTCTTCCGTACTTCCAATGCCTGGTCCCATAGTCCAGCTGAGGAGTATATGTTAGACATTAGAACATAATGGCTAGCTACATTTGGCTCCAAGACAAACAGGTGCTTTGCTGCAATTTCACCAATTTCTACACTTTGGTGAATCCTGCAGGCACCAAGCAAGCTACTCCATGCATCTGCTTTGTTCAAATTGGATGGCATTGTATTGATCAATTCATATGCCTCTTTGACCCGACCGGATCGGCCAAGTAAGTCCACAAGACAAGCATAATGGTCAGCTCTAGGTTCAACCCCATGGCTAGCTTTCATTGTATGGAACAAATGAAGGCCTTCATCCACCATCCCAGAGTGACTACAAGCAGCAAAAATAGCAATATAGGTCACTTCATTGGGCCTTATTACTTCCCTATTGCTGCCTCCTCCTGCTGTCATTCTCCTAAAAAGCTCCAAAGCTTCTTCCCCTTTCCCATGCATCCCATAAGTCATGATAAGAACATTCCAAGTAATAACATTTCTTACAGGCATTTGATCAAAGACTATCCTAGCCAAGTTCAGGCAACCACATTTTGCATACATGTCAACTAATGCACTTCCCACAGCAACATCCATTGCCAACTTTTGTTTAACAGCATAAGCATGAATTTCCTTTCCCTTACCCAATGCCGCCAAGGCAGCACAACCAGGAAGCACTGTCATTAGAGTCACTGAATTCGGCTTGAGTGGAATTCCGCCATCATCCTCATAATTAACAAATGTATCACTCAGATCTTCTCCTTGACCTCTCTGCATCTCATGCAGAAGATTAAGCGCATAATCATGCCTCCCACAAACAACGCAGCCAGTGATCATCGTGTTCCAAGACACTATATCTCTTCTATCCATCCTACCAAATATCATCTTCGAAATTTCAACCCTTCCCATCCTGGAATACATGTCCATCAGTGCATTTTGCACATACTTATCCTTCCCAAATCCCCTCTTCACAATGTAACCATGGATCCCTTCTTTGTCCAAAAATACCTTGCATCGCACACAAGAAGGCAAAACACTCGCAAACGTGGTAGCATTGGGACAAAACTCAGACTCAGAAACCATCTCAATAAACAACCTCAACGCTTGATCATCAAACTCATTCCTTGAATAACCAGCAAGCAAAGCATTCCAAACCGCCACCGTTTTCCTCACCACCCCATCAAACACCAACCTACCCTTCTCAGGCTGCTTGCAGTTACAATACATGTCAACCAACGCAGTCCCAACGAACGAATTCTCAATCAAATCCCCATTCCTCAACGCATGGCAATGAATTTCCCTCCCAACCCTTAACCTCTCCAATTGCGAACAAGCCGGCAAAACACTCGCCAATGTAACCCCATCAGGCCTAACCCCATTAAGAATCATAAGGTACATATACATCAATGCTTCCTCAAACCTATCATTCTGAGAAAGCGAACTAATAATAGTGTTCCAAGACACCAATTCTTTACCATCAAAAACACCAAAGAGTGTCTTCGCATCGTTAACTCTCCCCAATCTCGCATACATAGTCACCAAAGCATTGTTGGTGTAAGTTCTCAAATCCCCACTTCTCAAAGCATGAGCGTGCACTTGCTTCCCGAACCGCACGCCACCACGCACGTGCGAGCACGCATGTGCCACGCTGACCAGCGTGAACGAAGTGGGGTCCACATTTTCCGACAGCATTAACCGGAACAAATGCAGCGACAGTTCCCACTCCTCAAATCGGCAGAGTGTCGCGATCATGGAGTTCCACGACACGTGGTCTCGCTCGGGAATTTTATCGAACACTTGGCGCGCGGCGGCGAGATCCCCGCATTTGCCGTACATGTTGACGAGGGAGTTGGCCACGGCGACGGAGGACGGAGGCGCGTGGCCGAACTTAAAGACGTGCGCGTGGATTTGTTTTCCCAAGCTGAGGTCGTGGACAGCGGCGGCAGCCTTGAGGACGGCGGGGAAGGCGAAGTTGTCGGGGGGTGCGGGGGCGGCGAGCATGGCAGCGTAGGTGGAGATGGCGTCGCGGAAGGAGGAGGATTGGGTTTGGGAGCGGAGAAGGTCGATCCATTGCGACGGAGAACGGCGTTCAACGGTGGTCGGAGGGGGTTTGGGAGTGGGGAGAGTGAGAGTGTGGGGATGGGTTTGGAGGGAAGAAGGATAAGGGAGTGGCGGTTGAGTAAGGCTAAGACAGGAATGCATTTTCAACCAACTCTTTAAACCAACATCTTTTTATGGAAACTTTATCTGCTATTTATTTATCTCTCTCTTTGTTCCGCTACAGGAAATATCTGAAATTTCACACAATTGCTAGTTAATTAATTAGTTACTAAATAACTGTGAATTATTTAAAATCATACATTCTTCTTGATTAAAATTTATTAAAACTAAAAAAATATATGTTGCACTTTTTATTTTAGGAGTCTCACTCATGATTTTATATTTACAATATATATTATCCACTAATAGAGAATATGTTACAATGAATAAATGTCTTCCGCAACATTAAGGTGATTTAACTTATTTGGTTGAACAAGTATGTAAAGTGATCTAACTAATTTGGTTAAAAATGTGTGCCTCATATTTTTTTTTTAAGTAAAGAATACAAGAAAATACATTAGTATACTTTACAGAATACTTTAGATATAATTAGTAGTAATTCAATTTGGAGAATTGAGCATTAATAATAAAGAACAAGGAGAGACATGGTAATTAATACGTTATATGAAAATAAAAACAATAAATCAGCTTGTTTAAACTTAAAAACCAATTATTTTATAATTTTTTTAAAAAAAAAGCATATTTTAAAAAAAGTAAATAAAATTTACTTCTTTAAAAAACAATTTAAACAATCACATTAAAAGGGAAAAAATGTTTATTTTATTAAAAAATTATTTATTTTAAGAAAAAATAAGTTTAAACAAATGGTCCAATATCAAGAATTCAACTAATAAAACATGAATTTTTATTTAGATCGTTAGTGATCCCACTCATGTAGATATACAGATGCAATGACACCATATCTCAATTGAACTTCTCGCCCATGAAAGAGAAGGAAAAAAGGAGTTAAGGGGAGGAAAAATAGAAGGATTGAGAGAACGAGTCTTGAATGTATCAATTTGAAAGAATCAAAATCAATACTACTCTATCTACTCCACTCTTTCCCACTTTACCATCTACCATCAATTCAAACACAATCTTTAAAAAAAAAGTTTAGGAAGCATTTGTTTCAAGATGTGATAAAGAAAGATTCTTGGATATGTGAACTTAGTTGGAAATATTATATTTTCATGTTTGACACAAGTTTTGTAAAAACATTTCTAGAAATGATGACTTTTAGAAGATGTTTATATTTGAATTACTTTTCATAATATTTGTATGAAAAATAGGTGAATATTTTGCATTCTCATGAAAATTAGGGATAATAAAACGAGTTAATCCGTTTCAATTTATCATTGACTTGACAAATACAAGTCCCCCCTCCCCTCACATAAGAAAAGTGAGTTGAAAATTCAAACTTGATTAAGCTCATATTAACATGCTGACTAGCTACAACTCAAAAACATAAAATAAATATATTTTTAATTGATTTTAATTAAATTTATCTTTAAATTCTTTAAATAATAAATACTTATTAAAAAAGTAAATGTATTATATTTAAAATTTGGATAGTAATTTATTTATACAAAAATAAAATTTAATAATAAATGAATAAAATATAAAAATAAATATTAAATTTAATTTTTTAAAAAAGTGGGTCGATGTGTTGGCACATTTCGACCCTCCCTCAATCCAGTGTTTCACAAGTTAAAATAAGGTGAATCAAAGCAAGTTGGTGCGTTGAAAATCTCAACATATTTATTAAACAAATAGACCAAAATGAGTTGACTCGATGAGTTCAATCCATTTTAACCCTAATGAAAATGAAAGTTATTTTTTAATTTTTACCATAACTACCTCTCCCTATTTCATTCTTTCACACTTCTTTCATTTTTTTAAAGATTTTAGATGAAATATTTTCTTTTAATTTACTAAAGACAATCAATCATGTTCTGAATAATATTTCCAAACATAATAATAATTTTAGGAATATAATCGAATAAAATATAATTTTTTGACTTGAAACAATCTTTGCCTTATACTATTTTATTGTAATTAAGAATTAAATGATATTAATCAACTTTTTTAATTAGCATAATACATAGTAATTAACCAATTAATTGGACATTCAACGAAAAAAATTAATTGATTTGACATAAGTGATTAATGTGTTGAAGTTAATATTGAATTATTGAGGTATTATTTAAATTTGATATTTGACAAAAATTAATTTTAATTAGATTTTATTTATCTCTCAGTCGAACTCTTGAATAATTATAATTCATTTTCCTAAATAAGAGGGTTAAGATGAATAAAAAAAAATAATACGTAGTAATTAATTTCGTTATATTCATATGCATAGAGAGTATTTATTAATTAACTAAGCTAGTCAAATGTGATACGTTTTCATTTGTGATATGTATCCAGACAGAGTATTTATTAATTAATATCATTAAATAAATTAGTCACATGTGATGTGTTTTCATTTGTGATATGTATCCCAACAGAGTATTTATTAATTATTAACCATTAACCAAATTAGTCAAATGTGATATACTATAAAACTAGCTCTATATATGATGGCAGCTCAGACAGAAGAACATTGCCGAGAAATGGGGTCTGCAGTATTATCACCAACAATACCAGCAGTCAAAGTTTCAAGGCTCTTCATATACCCTATCAAGTCATGCCGTGGAATTTCTGTTTCCTATGCCCCCCTCACTCCTGCTGGTAATCTTTCTCTCTTTGTTTTGTTTTGTTTTATCCGCAAATGTTAGTTGTTAGTTTGATAGTATTGTTAGCAGAGACGATCAAATTCACGACTTTTTCCTTCTTCTTAACCATCCAATCCACCTTATATCTCGGATTATTTTATTGTTATTGATTTTTATTATATTGTGTGACAGGACTTCGATGGGATCGAGAATGGGTGGTGGTGAATTCCCAAGGGAGGGCATGCACTCAAAGAGTTGATCCAAAGCTTGCTTTGGTTGAGGTTGAATTGCCATATGATGCACTTGTTGAAGACTTTGAACCTACAAGCGATTCCTACATGGGTAAGATTACCTTTTCTTAATCCATAATAAGCTCCTCACAGCATATGATAATTTTCTCTCTATATTTATTTAATATTTGATGGATTGGCAATTTGACATGGCACTTATGTTTATTTTTTAAAGAAAAATAAAATTGTGTGAATGATGAAGGATGGAAATTAAGACTAAGGGAGAGGATGAGATACCTTCAAGGTAGTGAGGCTGTGCCTGTATACTGAACTTGTCTCTTTGCCCTATCAAAAACAGAAATTGGAAACTCCCTTGAAAGGATTAGCAGTTTTTGGCATTGTGTGCCAGTAATATGGAGTGGATCCTTATAGAAAGGGTTTGCTTTGGGGTTTGGAGCACAAGGTCAGGCCGGAACCAAGGTTTTAAAACGGTTGTAGTTTTGTGGCAGTAATTGGGATCTCGGCACATCAAAAAGCCTTGATCTTTTGGCCGAACTTTCTGTTGTGGATCGGTTTTTAAAACCATGGCCGGGACATTGGAGATGCCAGCCAACCCAATACATCCAATGATGGCATAAACTGCGTGCTATGAAAAACTTCAGCTTCCTTGTTCGTACTTTTTACCAAAAACGTCATTAAGAATCATCAAATCTAAATCTGTTACAAAGCAAAATGATTCACTCGGTTCTTAGGAAGAAGCCCAAAAATATTGTTTGTTCCATAAGAAAGTAGCCATCTTTTAATTCAGGCATAACTGCATAAGTGGTCTATTGTTTATTAGCTTGATGTGCACAATAGAGCCAGATCAAGAGATAAAATGGTAAGGCACCAAGGCTGATGGACCTATAGCTAGTCATTTGTATCAATTCTGTTACATGTCATGGTTGAAACAAACTTGACCTTAGAGGTAACCCACTTGCAGTTGCTTGAATTAAAGGTGGAGTACCTCTTATAGGTTTGAGACTCAAATGTTGATTATGTTGGATCCCAAGTTTTTTAGGCACCTAACTGAAACCTGATTTGGAAATGGAAAATATAAATCGAAGCATCTTGGGGATTCACTCAACCCCTACCATAATATAAAGGAGAATAGATTGGGCTTAACTCAACCCCTAGAAGCTTGCTTCTCAAGGGTGGAGTATACTTCTAAATTGTGGTTCGCAATCACAATTGCGGCTCACAATCACAATTGCGGCTCACAATCACAATTGCAGCTGCAATATTGCTATTGCAGTGCTGGCCGCAACTGCAACAGCCCGTAATTGCGGTGTGAATCTCAATCACCCGAAATGCCACTAAGCATCCACAATAGCCTCAATGGAACAACATTAGAGCCACAATAGAACCTTAGCACCTTTCTGCTCCACTTTTTTTTGTCAAAAAAAAACAATGATTCAGATTTCAATCTTCTATTCTAACTTCTAAGTGTCAATATTTGAATGGATGTAGCCATATGGAGTGTTGCAGGATACCAAATCTTAAAAAATGAATGAAAAGTTATGCTATTTTATGAATGAAGATATATACCAATAATTAAAATACTTGTAAAGTTCTTTTTTACATTCAGTGCAAACATATAATAGAATTTCGCATATGTCTTTGTTTGATCACTTTTTCCCCCTCATTTGTTATTATGGAATTTGGACAAGAATTGTTATATTTTCAGTTTCTTTGATTTGTTTTGAATATGGTATTTTAAGTTTAAACTTCATTTTAGGGGACTTTCTTTGTTAGATCTTCATGGAGATTGGCATGATTTGTTGCATGGTTTGTAATATATTTTTTTTTTTTGGCCTTTTCCGTTTAGTCTTTATCTTCTTG
Source organism: Glycine latifolia (assembly GCA_013407115.1). Lineage (NCBI taxonomy): Eukaryota > Viridiplantae > Streptophyta > Magnoliopsida > Fabales > Fabaceae > Glycine > Glycine latifolia. The sequence continues at coordinate 5,040,967 of CM023949.1, forward strand.
TCTTTTATCAATTGATAATTTCTTTTCATTTACTTCGGTATCTTTCTCTTCTTTCTGTATGACAGTTGACTTCATAGCATCAATTTGTTGGATTGCTGTCTTGTGACCTTCCAAACTGTAGCACATGTTAACAGACATTTCTTTAATTCAAATTTTATTTAAAAGTGTGTAACTATAGGACAAATTGTGGCATTCTTGAATGGTTTGGAGGCAGCAATCAAACTATGCCATCAACCCTCCTATGCTTTGTTAATAAATTCACTGTTTTTTCTTCTTTTTTTTCAAGAAAAAAAGAAAACTTCATTTCTCATTTGACAGATGTTTTCCTTGTGTTCTGTATGTTGAAAAAAAATTACAGTAGTTGAAATACTAATGGACTTTTGCTTTTGCTCATTCTTCATGATCAAGATTGTTTTTCTAATGTTTTATTAAATATATATGAAGTGTCACTACCTTCATATTACAGTGTTGAAAGCACCTGGGATGAAACCTCTCAATATTTGTTTGAGTAAACAGCATGAAGTAACAGATGCTGTCACAGTCTGGGAATGGACTGGGTCTGCGTTGGATGAAGGAGCTGAAGCCTCTCAGTGGTTCTCAGATTTTTTAGGAAAGCCCTGTCAACTAGTCCGCTTCAACTCTGGTAGGTCTTTGAAACTTTGGAACCTTAAAAGATTAAGTTTTGAGAATAAAAAATTGTCAAGAAAGATATCCTACCTAAGATAGATAATGAAATAGTAAAGAACTATAACTGTTTTACAAATACTCAAACATTGCTCTGCCATTGCATATCAACTTGCGTTGATTCATTAAGATGGACACATATTAAATTGTCTGGAACTCTTGTAGTTGTCAAGAATGGCTCACAGAAAAAGAAAACAAATAAACCATTATGATGAACCTCTTTAATGTTTCCAAATGAAGCTTCAGAAGTTAGACAAGTGGATCCTGATTATGTTTGGGGACAGCATCGGACCTATTTCTCTGACGGTTATCCATTCTTACTTTTATCTCAGGTCAGTCCAGGATGGAAATGAAGTATAACTTCACTTATGGTCTGATTCTCTAATCAGTATTTCTTATTTATGATTCTCAGGAATCATTGGATTCACTAAACAAGCTTCTAAAGGAACGCATACCTATTAATCGTTTCAGACCCAAGTAATGATTTTTCAATTTCTTTTTTTCTACTCTTGCAATTGTATTGTTTCACAATATTTGTTACTAATTTAGACCTGAAGGTACTGAATTGATCTAAATGGATTATTATATCACATAATTGAGTTTTGGATGCTTCATGGTGTAGTATCCTTGTTGAAGGTTGTGATCCATATTCTGAGGACTTGTGGACAGAGATCAAGATAAGCAGGTTTTCATTTCTTGGTGTCAAACTGTGCTCCCGTTGTAAGGTGAAGAGTTTTACTGTATAAATTTCTGCCTGTCTTGTACTCCATTGGGACATGTACCTGGTGACTTGTGCTAGCAGTTTTAGTTTCTTAACATGTACCAGTATAGTACACATAGATTAACTCACCTGGTGACCAAAGCTTGGATAATGTTTTGAGCCTTTAATTCGATAAAGAAACAAGGAATGGATATCACTTCTAATTAGGGTTCAGTGGTGGCTGTCATCATCATCTTTATAGCATACCAGACATAACTTTGAGACTTCAAAATTGTTGGATATGAATTAAGACATGTGTATAACTTTTGTAACTTTAGGATGAGATACAAGGATACTGATGCTCTTGCAAAATGGGTTTATGTGGCTAGGGATATTATTGCCTGCCTGAGATTTTTTTTTTATCGGCAAAATATAAGTTGTTAGTTTGTTAGCTTTTGTTAATAGGATATTCAAACCCACGACTTATTGCCTGCCTTGGATAAGTCTACATATATCTACTATTTCTTAGTTTAGTTGTGTCCAACTTGCATGATTGGTTATGGTCAGGTACCTACAATCAATCAAGAGACTGGGATAGCTGGATCTGAGCCAACTGAGACTCTTATGAAAACTAGGTCTGGCAAAGTCATAAGACCAAATGCGAAAAATAAAAACAAGGTGAGACACTTGGTCACCAAGATTTCAATGAAAAATGCCTTAGTTTCAATGATACATGTAAATTGCTTCTGCAGGTCTACTTTGGTCAAAATTTGGTATGGAACTGGATGGATTCTTCTGTTAAAGGGAGTGGCAAAACCATTAAAGTTGGAGATCCTGTTTATATTCTTGGAAACGTCTCTTCTGCAGAAGAAGCTGCTGCTTGAACTGTGTATGTAGAATATGCAGGATTCCAATACCAGCAATCAAAATGGTTCAATCGCAAACTTTATTAAACTTTCTTTTAAAATAATAATATATTAAAACTGTCTGTTTTTTTTTTTCCTTCTAATTTTATTTGTCTACATGTTTGATTTTATCACTCTGGAAATTAAATTCTGGAACAATGAAAAACTCCTGAATTTAAAAATTTGGATACTGAATTGAGAGCGAGCCCTGACATAGCGGTAAAGTTGTGTCTTGATAACTTGTTGGTTATGAGTTCGAATCCGGAAACAGCCTCTTTGCATATGCAAGGGTAAGGCTGCGTACAATATCCCTCCCCCTTACCTGCACATAGCGTGGAGCCTCCGGGCAATGGAATACGTAGTTTTTTTTTTTTTTTTGATACTGAAAAAAAAAATTGTTCCAGAAAATGTAAGCTTCCAATGGACATTTACACCTTGAGTTCCTGATAGATGATCCATAAAATTGGTTAGATCTAGTGATGGATACTATGGTAGATAACCTATATAAGTGGTTTATCGTGGACCATTATTTACAGCCGTTAGATTTATCGGTGACATGAACGTTAGATTTATGGGTGACATGAAGGGAATGACTGGTGGTGGGTTTTTTCCTAAAAGGGCAAATTTTTTATTTATTTATCAATTGGGGGCAAGTTTTAAAATAATTCCGGATTGGAGGTAAGTCGTGTCACGTGTCACAACTTTTTTTTTTTTTTAAATAAATTTAGTCGCTAAAATTTGGTCATCAATTTTGGTCTCTACTTCCATCGCTAACACTTTTTGCGACAAAATATTGTGGTCGCAAACATAAAAACAAAAAAAATCACAATATTCTATCATAGAAAGTGTTAGCGACAGAAGTAGAGATCGAAACTGACGATCAAATTTTAGCGACCAAATTTTATTTTATTTTAAAAAAAAAATAAGTCGTGACATATGGCACGACTACCCCCTATCGGGAATTTTTTTAAAACTTGCCTCTAATTGGTAAATAAAAAAAATGCCCCCTAAGAAAAAAAAGGCCGACGGTGGTGGGTGGTGATGAAATTGCCAGAGGCAGTGGAGAGGCCTACGGAAATAGGTCAAATCAGAAGATGAGATTTATGAGTAGAAGTTTTGATGGAGGTAAGTCTACAATAAGGCATTTTAGTATAAATTAATCTAATCATGGTAAATAATGTTCTATGGTAGATCACCTATAAAGGTAGTCCACCGTTGCATCCGTTGAAAACATAAGATGAAAATTCAACACCTTTTACTAGTGTGGAACGCATAGAGCACTCCATTTTATAGGGTACTACTCCCTGCATGAATCTAAAGCAATTTTTTAGAGAACTCATAGAAGTGTTCTTCTAATTCAATTTTTAGGAATTTTTTTAATAAAAAAATATTATTATTCAAATGCTAAAACTTGGATCAAAATTTACTATAAAAGTAAAAGCAAGAAAATATTCTATTTTAAATATAATAATAAGAGTATTACCATTTGTAAAAAAAATAGTATAAAATATTTATTCATAATTTATTGTATATGATAAATTTATTGATTTTTATAATATTTATTTTAAAAATTATATTGATGATTATTTTGATGACAATGTAAAATTAATGTAAAATTTTTACAATAAAAAGAGCGAAGAGATGTTTTAGAATGAACCTTATAAAAAAGAAAAAAAAACACTTTTAATTTGGTCTTTTTAATGAGACTAGATGCAGTGCCTATCTCTAGTTTTATATATATATATAATTTATCAAGACCAATAAAACTAATTAAATTTGTTAATTCTGATTAATAATATCATAAATTTTAATTTTATTCTAAAATTACTTATAGCATTAATGATTTAAGTGATGATTAATTTTCAAATAACAAGTATAACTTGTTCGATTAATAGTCTAATAAATATATTCACTTTCATAGAAAATGAGTGTATATTATTAATGTGTGTGTGGATATTGTAAATTCTATGATATATTGTATTCAATTTTTAGAAGAATAAAAATATTATTAATAGATTTCACAATTAATAATGTTAAAAAATAAATTTAATAATTTTATATTTCTTATGAATAGGACAAAACAAATGTATCCTTTTTTCATATATAAATGATTAGAGTAGTAACGCACTATTCCCTTTGTTTCTATTTATAACACCCAAATTAAAAGTAATACTTGTTCTTTTAATTAAAGTCAATTCATAATATTTCTTGTATTAATTATTTTCAGACTAAAATATTCTTAATTATTGAAACCGACATTCGAAGAGAGAGCTGACTATTAATTACAAGGGTAGTTTAAAAAATAATAAATTTAAAATTATTGTTCTCAATTAAATTAATATTTTCTTTAATACTAATGAATTAAATAACTGAATGATATATATATATATATATATATATATATATATGAAGTTCTAATACACTCACTTTTTTTCTAGTACGAGTGCATTAGTAATAAACATCTTAAATTTTGGAAGAAAAAAAATCATGAACTCTTTTGTTGTAATAAATATAATTTAAAGATATTTTAGTAAATTCAAAAAATCATTTTTCTCTCCTCCCTCATTATGTTAAATTTTCAAATTCTCTTTGTAATTTGCTTGCTGTTTATTTTTTCTAAAGCCTAAAAAATAATTATGGTGAGAGATGGGACAAATATTGGAAATTTAATCCTAGAGATAGAGGAAGAGAATTTGAAACTTTAGAGTATTTTTTAGTGATAGATTTCAAATTGAGATCTTAGATTACTTTTTTTTGGACTTCATAGTACTACATAGGATTGAAAATTTCTCAAGATCTCTCTCATTTTTTTTCTTTATATCTCATTTTGAGATATTAGGGATAGAGAAAGAGAAAAAAAATTATTCTTTGTTGAACAATGTGTAGATCTTGAGGGTTTTTCTACAAGAACTTATTATCTATGTTAGAGATCTATTTACCTCTTTTATTGAGAGATTTAGTGAAGATCAGATTTTGAACTCAAGATTTAAGAGCACATTTAGTGATAGATCTCAAATTGGGATCTTAGACCACTTTTTGGTGGACCTCATAGTGTCATGTAGGATTGAAGATCTCTCTTAAGATATGTATCATTTTTTTTACTGGTAGATTCCAAAATAATTTTAATGAGTCCCACATGGACTTCACTTTTAAATATTTAAAATTTAATTTATTAATTAATTTATTTTAATTAATAAAACATGAAAAAATATATAAATATTAATAGAGTATGTAATTAATTTTAACTTTTAATTTCATTTTTTTTTAATTCCCCCTCCCCTTCGAGACCCTTCCCTTTCCCTCCCCCCTTTTATTTTTCTTTTCCCCTTCACTCGAACCAGACACGCTCTCCTTTTCTTTTTTTTTTCCTCTCTCCTCTTCCCTTTCCCTCATGCTCCTTCACCTCCCGTCTGATCCACCCCCTCCTATTTGTGCCTCCCCTCCACGATCTTCCTCCCGTCTGCTTCTGTCACATAAAAAATTATTTTTTTGAATTTCGTGCAAATCTTCATGGTTCTTGGGAAATAACCGGATCTGTACGTGGAGATCTTCATCCCCCTTTAGCGGTGGATTTGGGAAATGAGAGATCTTCAGCTGAATATCCCTTCCCAAGATCTAGCACTAAAGGTGCTCTAACACCATGAGAATGGAGAGACATTTTTTAATTTACTAAAATATCCATAAAATATATTTACTACAACAAAGGAGTTTATTGGTTTGTTTTTTTCTAAAACTTGTGGTATTGGTTGCTAACTTACTAGAAAAAAATGTGAGTATATTAGCAAACTCATATATATATATATATATATATATATATATATAATTATTTTAAGAATAAGTTTAAAAGAGTTAGTGTTCTTTATCTTAATTATTGATTTTTTTTTTAAATTTAATGGTTAAGATTAATTATTTATTATAACTATTAGATTTTAAGAAAATAAATAGTAAAAATGAAGATTAACTCTATGAGTAAGTTGATCCTCCTTCTTTTTTTTTTTTTATATATAACTTGATTAAAAATTACGTGATTAATTTAGTAGTATGAAATATAATTTCCAAAGAGTATCAATGATCTCAATGAGAATATATAATATGGTACTCCTTAGTAAGTTGATAGTTGATACAACTTAAGTTTGCATATTCATAGACTTTATCTATAAATCAAGATTGATGGGATCTAAAACAAAACAAATAATAATTCAAAATAAAATATCAATAAATACAAAAGGAAAGTTAACAAGCAAGAAACTACATTTGCTTCAAGTTGAATTTGTTGGTCCGAAGTGATGTTATTTGATTGCTTCTGTTTGATTTTTTTAGTGTCTTGTTTACCATTAAAACCTCTCTAGTCTTCCATTGAAAGATCTAATTTTCTTAACTTTAAAAGAAAAAAGACACCCAAAAAAGAAGTGAAGGATTATTTTTTATTCTCTTTATACTTATTTTTTGTTGGTGTCATTTTTCTTTTGAAGTTAAGAAAATGAAATCTTTCAATGGAAGACTACAAAAACTTTAGTGGTGAACAAGGCATAAAAAATCCAAATAGAGAATCAATTGAATAACATCACTTTGGACCAACTAGTTCAACTCTAAGTGTATGTAGTTTCTTGCTTGTTAACTCGCGCACATGTGTCTTTTTGTTAAAATATGAGGTTTTTTTGTTTCATAAAAATTAATTACAATTTTTATTCTTCTTTTATTTAAGTTTAAAGTTTGAATTTTAATTATTTTAATATTAACATTTTTCTTTCGTGCTATTTGAATCTAATTTATCCAACCATTTAGTGAATGAATAGATTAAAGATAATTAAACGAGCCTAAAATTACATTTACTTTAAAAATATTTTTTCTCCTTTATTTAGTGCATTGAAAATTCAGTATTGTGCAGTCAAATTTGACAAATAATTTTTCAAAATTTAATTCAAACATAACCTGGTACCCAATGTCGTCCCACGGTTGTTGACCAAAATAACGGATACGATACGACGTTGAGAATAAAATCTAAATGTGACCACTCACTGCCATCCAATACACCGTAGCAGCCTTTTCCACTATTCCATTTTTGACAGTATTTTTTAATTTTAAAATAATGTTAAGTATATTCTGTGATCTTAAACGGTAGTCCTATGAAATATGAATTAAGGAGAACCAATCGCAGAAATTTTTTTTTTTTAAAGAACTAATCACAGCAAGTACTAGATTGCAATTTGGATACGTTTATGTGGCTCAAAGCCCTGGTCTATTTTAATTTAATCCACTTTTCTTGAGGGAAAAACACTATAAAAGTGGTAAATTGAAGATGGTGAATTACAATGCTCAGGGAAAATGGGGGTTGGAGCATCTGCACAAACAACACCTTCAGCCAAAGTAATAGGCATCTTCATATACCCAATCAAGTCATGCCGTGGAATTTCTCGTTCTAATGCTCCCATCGCTCCTAATGGTAATGGATTTTGTTGGATAATTTTTTCTGTAAATAATTATTATAAAAGAAAAAGAATAGATTTTAATCAATAAGAGAGTATAGGAGGAGAGTGTTGTTAGACCTCCTCAAATTAGGTTACACATAAATCATTTTAGAAAAATATATGTACACTGTGCATAAATTAATTTTAATTTGTGAAAAAGTTAATATATCATTTTTTCTTGTTTTATTCTTTTAAAATATTTATAGAGAAATTTATTCAAACCAGTCTTTTTTTTTTACATCAACAATTTAATTTGTTTCTTTATATTTATACTGCAATGTATACACAGCTTTACTAATACTTTTATATTTTGTGATAGGGTTTCGATGGGATAGACAATGGATGGTGGTGAATTCCGAAGGGAGGATGTGCACTCAAAGAAATGAACCAAAGCTTGCTTTGGTTGAGGTTGAACTGCCACCTGAGGCGTTTCTTGAAGATTGGGAACCTACACTAGACTCCTATATGGGTATATTAAATTTTATAATTAATCCATAATAATTAAACTCCTCACTTAGTCACTACTCACTATGCATATGAAAATTATTTTTTCTCTTTATTATATCTAGATTGGCATCTATTTCTTAAAGAAGAAAAAAAAAGTTTAATTACTCATTTTATTTTTATATGTAGTTAAAAAAATCTTTTTAGTCACTGTCCTTATTAAAAACATCTTTTAGTCGCTACAAATTTAAAACTGACCGAAACTCCATAATTTTCGTAACTGCTTACACTTAAAAAAACCGGCACATTAAAAACAACGTTTGTCCATTAAGCATCTGAATTTGAATTTTAAATTCAAAATAATCTAAAAATGAATTTAAAAATACTACAAAGTAAATTATTTGCAAGGTCCATCATTGCATGCGCGAGGAAATCTACCGATTTGCACTACAACATGCTTACAAGACCCCACACTCATGCAAGTGAACCTTCGACTTTCTGCTAGTCAATTTAAAGTTAAAACACAAGTTGATATATATATATATATATATATATATATATAATATAAACAAGTAGAACAAAAAGTTATTTCAGTAAGATTATATTTGATAAAACTAATTCAAGAATTAGTTAAAATTTTAAAGTTGAAAATTTGATCCATTAAATTATAAATTTATTTATCATATAGTTAAATATATTTTTTAGTTAAATTAAAAACTAATTCTTGTCACACATAACCTAAATATTATACTCTTGTCCCCTTTTGGAATACCTTCAAAGTACAACATTAAGAAAACTAAATAATTAGGAAAGTGGGAGGTATTAGCAGAGTACTTTAATACTTACTTATGGGATATCTTTTCGGAACAGTGGCAAAAGTGCCACAGAATTTTAAAAAAAATCCTAGAATGCGAAGCTCACAAAATTATTTTCCAAAATGCCACGTGGCATAATTCACTGGCCACGTAAGTGAAATAGGTGGGATGACGTGACAATGCATTATTGGGACACAATATTCGCTATATGTACTAGCGAATTACGTGGACTGGCAGACGACATATGGCAAGCTTGATAAGAATGTGTATAAACTTCAAACGGTCATAACTTTTAACTGGAACGTCCGATTGAGACGAAATCGGTGGTCAAACGCTTTAAATTGAGAGGAGAAGCCCAAAGCAAATTCCAAAGGGGATTTGGTCAAAATTTTTTTCCAAAAAAAGCCTCTAAGTGCCTCAAAATTAGGATTTAAGATTCAATCATCCAAAAAATTCATTTTTGTCTACTTTTTTTTTATTTAATTAGTTAATTTAATGTTATTTTTTATTTTTTCAATTACTTCTCTGAATTTCGAGCGTTTTGACATATCGTACGCCTCCATCCGATATTTTTATCAAAAAATATCACCGTTCGAAGTTTATACGCATTCCTATCAAGCTTGCCACGTGTCGCCTGTCAGTCCACGTAATTCGCTAGTACATATAGCGAATTACGTGTCCCAATAGCGCATCGCTATGTCATCCCACCTATTTCGCTATTTCGCTTACAATAGCAAATTATGCCACATGGCATTTTGGAAAATAATTCTATGGACATGGCATTTTGGGATTTTTTAAAAAAATCTGTGGCACTTTTGCCACTGTTCCTATCTTTTCATGATCACTTTTCATTGCCATCATTTGAAATATTAATGGAGTTTGTACTTGATTTGCAGTTTCAATTTGTGTGCTTTTTTCTTCAGAATATCGTGTTTAAATTTTGTCAATCTGGAATGCCTTCGCTTGATTAGTTTCTTTTTTGCTCTCATTGGATATCTTATGGAGTTTGCAAATGATGATTTGCAGTTTCAGTTTCTGCATTTCTTCTTCTTCTGAATATGTTTACTTCATTTCTCATTCAATAAATGTTTTTCTTGTGTCTTTAATAAATGATTGATTTTTTCCTTAGCTTGTTTAATTAATTAATGAATAAAAAATTTCACTTCATATTATAGTGGTGAAAGCATCTGGTATGCAACCTCTCAAAGTTTGTTTGAGCAAACAAGGACAGCAAGTATCAGAACATGCCTCAGTATGGGAATGGAGTGGGACTGCCTGGGATGAGGGAGCTGAAGCATCAAAGTGGTTCTCAGATTATTTAGGAAAACCCTGTCAACTGGTCCGCTTCAATACTGGTAGGAATTTAAAATCATGATTCTTGGAAATGACTAAATTCGGATAAGTTCGTTATAAATATTTCTTAAACGTACATATAAATATTTCTTAAAATACATACAAAGATTGTGTTCAGCAAAATTAGCTGAAAGTAGAAAAATTAATTAAAAACTGAAAATTTAGTTTATAGTTGAAAATTGAAAAATTAGTTTATTAAATTGAAAATATTTAGTTAAATTAGCCATTAAAATAGTTTAAAAGTATAAAATAACAGACAAACAATATAATCAAGATTTATTTAAAAAAGATAATCAAGAAATTTGATAAATATATTAAAGATAAAAATGAAAGAAAACATAAAAAGTTAAAAGACTAATGTTATCCATTTCAAAAAATATTAGAAATTACTAAAAAAGTTAATTTATCAAATTGTCAAACAATTTTTTGAGCTAATAAGAAAAGTTAATAGCTACTAAAATGTCTTGCTGTAACTAGTCATAATTCAATGTGTTTATTCTTGAGATTAGGAAATTAACCTCTTTCATGTTTCCAAATGCAGATTTTGAAGTTAGAAAGGTGGATCCTGATTTTGTCAAGGGACATCATCAGACCTTCTTCAATGATGGTTATCCATTCTTACTCACGTCTCAGGTCATCACTCCAGCTGAAAATGAAATCCAATTTTATTCTTTTGGTAAATCTTCACTCAGTATTTGTCATTTCTGACTTTCAGGAATCACTGGATGAACTAAACAAGCATACAAAGGAGCCAATACCCATGAATCGTTTCAGACCCAGGTGTTGAATTTTCAACGTGTTTTGATCTACTCCTGCAATTATGTTATTTCATAATATATTTGTTATTTATCATTTTGTCTAGACCAGTATTGAGATTTGGGTGCTTCATTGTGCAGTATCGTGGTTGAAGGTTGTGAACCATTTTCTGAGGACTTATGGACTGAGATCAAGATAAGCAAATTTACATTTTTTGGTGTTAGACTGTGCTACCGTTGTAAGGTGAAGAGTTTTAATTTATAGTAATTTCCTTCCCTTGGAACATGTACCAGATTACTTGTCCTAATATTGTTTATCTATCTCTCATCTATCAATCTTTTCTTTTATATACTCACTACACAGAATTGGCTCTTCTAAAGTGAGCAAGTATGTAAAGCTGATAAAGAGAGAGTTCATTTGAGTATCTAGTAAACTTAATTAATTTCAAATCGATGGTAGGTACGCCCTTATTTTTTCACTTTAAATACTTGTTCACTTTAGAGGAACTAGATTCCAGTATGCACATGCCAATCTACTTTTTCCTGTAATTTCTTAGAGCATGATTGGTAATCAGGTAGAAAATAACTTTTAAGGCAAAAGTAATTTTGCAAAAGGATCAAAACCTTTGCTTTTACTTTCATTTTGCTTTTATTCGTTGGATCTACATTGGAACACGCACTGCCGTGATTTCAACTGTCAATCAAACATGCACTTAGTCTTGTTGTTTATCCAACTGGCTAGCTTGATTAATTCTACTTGTATGATCAGATACCTACAATCAATCAAGAGACTGCAGTAGGTGGAGCTGAACCAAATGCAACTCTGTTGAAAACTAGGTCTGGCCAAGTCTTAAGACCAAATGATTCAAACAAAGGCAGGGTGAGACATTGAGTCATCAAGCTCCCAATGAGCATTACATTACTTTAGTTTAATGATTTGAAATGACATGTGAACTGCTTCTGCAGATCTACTTTGGTCAGAATATGGTCTGGAACTGGATGGAGTTTTCTGCAAAAGGGTGTGGTAAAATCTTGGAAGTAGGAGATCCTGTTTATGTTATCAGGAAGGTCTCTTCTTTTGCTGAAGCAGCTGCTTGAACTGTGTATTTGGAATCTATATATCAATGCTACAATGACATAAACTTGATCAAACTTTGTACCAAAGTTTGCTTTGTGTAGTTTGTAGCCTGTAATGCAATTAATTACAAGTTGGGGCCTGTGATTATAGGGAGTAAAATAAGGCTTGTGCAAAAAGCAATTAAAGACGTGTTAATTTTCTATTTCAATATTGATAAATATGCACAAGGTAGTTGTATGGAAACTACATGAACAAGATAGTTGAAATGTGATTGGTTATTTGGTTACATTTTAGTTCATGAATCTACACGTATATTCTATCAGAGACCAATGTGAATATTAAGAAAAATACAGCTAAGATTGTCATTTTTGGCATTGTGAGTAGTTTGTATCGTTTAGCTCATGCTCATCTATCAATCAAGTTTTGAAAACGTTCAAATTTGCTTTGATTTTTATTTTACCATGTTTAGTAGTATTGTTGTCACTTGTCAGAATGTCAGATTAAGTTTTAAAAAAATTAAACTAAAATCAGTTTTCACTTTTATAATTTATAGTTTCAAAATTTGGTAGTTTTCAGATTTTAATACTATAGACAAATTCTTTTTCACTTTTTAATTCAAGCTTGTTAAATTGGGCTTGTAGCAATGAAAGATTGAAGGGCGACGACAACAAGAAACAAGTGACAGCAACAATAACGTGACGCTAATCGTGATGACTATAATTAAAAAGGTTTTATGTTTGAATAATTAAAAATATTTTTAAAATTTTATGTTATTTAAATTATAATAAAATTCATTAATTAATTATTTTCATATAAAAACAAATATTTCAATTTTATAATTTCCTACAATTTTTAATATTAAATTATAAAAAGTATAATATTTCTATAATTAAATAAAATAATTAGTGAAAATAAGATTTAATTAAGAAATCATGTAATAGTTTTAATTTTGTTTAAATTATAAAAGTTTATCACTTTGATAAATTTGCTAAATTAAGTACGTCCTTTTTTTAAAAAAAAAACTTTAACTTTAACAAAGTTGTTTTTCCTGTCAAACTGATATTGTCTAATGTGACGTGTCTTCGTATGCTTTCACTTAAGATCATGTGATTTTTAGAAGTTTTTTTATTTATTTATGGAAATGAGTTTTAGAAGTTAATAAAGATAGTTTTCACATTCGAATTTTAACGAGTTTTCAAACACTCTATTAGATATTTAAATTGGTTGAAAGTCATGTATGAAGTGAGATGTATTAAATTTTAATATGTCTTAGTTTCTAAATTGATTAAATTAAAATGAAACAAAATGATATATCATAAAGATTCTATTTTATTTCATTTCATAGCTCATTTTTTATTCCCTTTCGATTCACAAAATATTTAATGGAATAAAAATAAGTTTTTATATATTATATTTTATTAAAATAATTCCACATTATTTTGGTTTTATTCACTTTTCTAATAATTTTACTTTACTTACAGGCTAAAATATTTTTTTCTTATAAGTATAAAAATGTTTAAAATTTTTCCATATTAATTTTTATTACTTTTTTCATTATCATAAGTCATTTTTTAGTCTGGACATAAGTTCGGATAAATCCGAATCTATAATGATATAATATAAGTTCTCATGGCTAAACCTTGCTCTAAGACAAAAAAAAATGACACACTTTAATACGAAAAATATATTAAAAATTTTACAAAAATAAATTTTCATGACTTACATATTTAAAATAATATATATATATATATATAGATATATTAACTTTATTATATCCACACTAAATGAGTTTGGACTTTGGATTCAGTTAAATGAAGAATGCAGTATAAGTAACTCATTCATTGAGTGTGGTCACTTACAGAGCAGAGGAAGAATGGAAGATGGATCATCGACACCAGCAACACCTTCAGCCAAAGTTTCAGCCATCTTCATATACCCTATTAAATCATGCCGTGCTATTTCTGTTTCTCATGCTCCTCTCACTCCTACTGGTACTGTGATATCTTTTCTTTTTTGTTTGTTTGTTTTTAGTGGTCAGGAGTGTATACACAGTTTTACTAATTATTTAGTATCATGTAACAGGATTTCGATGGGATAGACAATGGATGGTGGTGAATTCCCAAGGGAGGATGTACACTCAAAGAGTTGAACCAAGGCTTGCTATGGTTGAGGTTGAATTGCCATCTGAGGCATTTCTTGAAAACTGGGAACCTACACAAGACTCCTACATGGGTATATTGCATTTTCTTAATCCATAACAACAACTTCAATACATATGTTAATTACTTTTTTTAGCTTATTATATGGATTGGCAACAATTTCTTTTTCAAGAAAAAATAAATTGTGTTAGGTAGAAAAGATATGTGTTAATTAGGCATTCTTCATGATCATGGACTCATGGTTGTTGTTGTTTTTTAACTTGTTTAGTAAATGAATATTAAGTGCTACTCGATATTACAGTGGTGAATGCACCTGGGATGCAACCTCTCAAAATATGTTTGAGCCAACAAGGGAAGGAGGTAGCAAATGCTGTCTCTGTATGGGAATGGACTGGATCTGCCTTGGATGAGGGAACTGAAGCATCGCAGTGGTTCTCAGATTATTTAGGAAAACCATGTCAACTGGTCCGCTTCAATTCCGGTAGGAATTTGAAATTATGAAACCTTTGAGAATAAGATCATGAGAACAACAAAATTTCTTATGAGGATGTGCAACTTTAGGGGTGCAATGAATTGTTGAAGGACTGAAACTGTTTTGGGAACACATGAACATTGATTTGACTAACTTGAAGCACTGAATATCAACAATCAATGAATCATCAGTCATTATTTACAGTTGTCATGCATGATCCATGGAAACAAAATCCATTATGTTCTTAAAGTATGGCTTTTGCCAAGCTTGTTGCAACCACTGTGACTCATTCAGTAAAGGAACTCTGTTGGTATGTTTTTACTTTAAGAATCTTCACTGACAGAGCAAAACTTAACTACTGATTTTGTAGTCCCTAATTCCCATGAGAGTTATAGTAAGACTAATAGTTCTGACTCCTTACTCCTAATTCCTGAACTCTTCCAATCTTGAGCTTTTAATGGTGTAAAATTGTTTAATGTTGTGCTTGCGTTTAATATATTTAGAACTTTAGATGATTCTTAGAGTTAATAAGAGATTGATTGATGTTATATGGAGGAATGAAGTATCTATAATAAAATATGTTACATAAACAAAACTACAAAGTTACCCTGTGCATGCAATGGACAACGGTCCCATGACCCCCCATCCCCACATCAGTGCTTTGAGTTGCAGAAATAATTATGATAACCCTACAGTGTTGTGTTTCCAAACTGTAACTAATAATTCTTAATAGGCCTTGGAAAGTTGAAGGAGCAAGAAGCAGACTTAGACCTGCACTAGGCCTGAATTATCTTGTGCAGCAAAGTTGGTTTAAAACCCAGATTATTCCAGTAATACATACAGAGTTCAATGTGTTCACTCTTGAGATTAACAATCCTCTTTAATGTTTCCAAATGCAGCTTCTGAAGTTCGACCAGTGGATCCTGATTACGTCAAGGGACAACATCAGACCACATTTACTGATGGTTATCCATTCTTACTCGCATCTCAGGTCACTCTAGCTGGGAAATGAAGTCTATTTTTTACTTATTTGCTGAATCTTTACTCAGTATTTGTCATTTACAACTTTCAGGAATCATTGGATGAACTAAACGAGCATCTAAAGGAGCCCGTTTCTATTAACCGATTTAGACCCAAGTATTGATTTTTCAATATATTTTGATTTACTCCTGTAATTGTATTGTTTCATACTTTCATTAAATTTGATATTTATTTAGACCAGGAAGGTGCTGAATTGATCTTAAGAGATTATCAACTCACATAATTGAGATTTGGTTGCTTCATTGTGCAGTATCCTTGTTGAAGGTTGTGAACCATATTCTGAGGACTTATGGACTGATATCAAGATAAGCAAGTTTTTATTTTCTGGTGTCAAACTGTGCTACCGTTGTAAGGTGAAGAGTTTTACTATATAATTTCCTACCCATCATTATTCTTCATAAGAATATGTACCAGATGACTTTGTCTAACACTGTCTACCTATCAATCAATGACAGATACACCCTTATTTTTTTCACTTTTACTTACATACTTGTTCACTTTAGAGAAGCTACATTACATTCTAGTTTACACATGCCAGTCTACATTTTCATGTAATTTCTTAGTCGACTTGTTTATCCAACTGGCTTGAATGATTCTATTTGTATGATCAGATACCTACAATCAATCAAGAGACTGCAATTGCTGCACCTGAACCAAATGAAACTCTTATGAAAACTAGGTCAGGAGAACTCATAAGACCAAATGATAAAAATAAAAAAAGGGTGAGACATTGAGTCTCCAAGCTTTCAATGAACACTACTTTGATTTAATGATGTAAATGACATGTGAATCGCTTCTGCAGATCTACTTTGGTCAGAATATGACCTGGAACTGGATGGGATTTTCTGCTGAAGGGAGTGGTAAAGTCATCAAAGTGGGGGATTCTGTTTATGTGCTTCAGAAGGTCTCTTCAACTGCTGAAGCAGCTGCTTGAACTGTGTATGTGGAATCTATGTCGATGCTATATCAGAAATAAAAGGCTACTATGCCATAAACTTTCTCAAACATAGAGTACCCAGGCCTATGAAGTTTGCTTTGTGTACTTGTAACTTGAAATGCAGATAATTACAAGTTATGGCTTGTGATAATAAGGATTTTGCAATTAAGAAAAATGTTTTATTTTTCTATTTCAATCATGGTAAATGGTACAAAAGATGGTTGCATGCACAAACTAGTTGAAATGTGATTGGTTACTTTTTAGTTTCATGTATCAAAGAGCAATGCCATTAAGAACAAAACAGCTAAAATTGTCAACAGAAATTTTCACAGAATGGGTTGGCATTGGTGTTGATTAATTGATGAATGGGTGGATTCTGTCGTTTAACTCATCTAACAATCAAGTTTTCAAAAGGCTATATCTGGTATGAAAGGCTGCAAAATAAATAAGTGTTATTTCCAATGCATTATAAGTTGAAGCAAGTTCTTTCCTTGCAGTGAATGTGAAATGTTGTTTGGAGCCAATGTTAATACATACAAGTACTAAGGACTTATCTGTTTTAAAGTTGGGTAAAATTTATTGAGACCTGAAATATAATTAAGAAGTGTGTTTAAATTAATCTCAGCAAAATATGTTACATGTCAGATATGGAATTTTCCTTATCGTAATTTCATTTTTTCTGCTTGGAAGTATAGTACTATCACTTAACCACTGTAATTGTTTAAACCTCTTGCAAAATATCAATATTTTGCAACTTACAATGGTGAACGTAGTCCTAAAAGGGTTAAGTGTTCAACTATCCAACCAAGGCAGGGTTTCTTAGTCTATACTATGACTATGATGGTGTTGACTTGAGAAAGCTGACAAGGAAGTTACATGCTGCATGGGACAGATTGAAGACTGTATGATAAGAATTTTCAAATCAGATGGCCACAAATGGACATCACTAACATTAACATCATCTATAGTACTCTCATTGACCTGGGGTCGTGCATCTGGCACACCAATTAGCTGGTTAATGCACTGTTTACTCTGAAGATAAGCAGCGGTTAGTTCTTAATTTCAACAAAAATTATGATAAATCATGGAATCTTCCCCTTAGTAGGCATAATGTGAAAACTCCAATTGTTTTTCTAAAGACATGCGTGCCTTGACTGCTAAATTGATAACGTGATGAAAATGACGACTTAGCTTTAGCATGCTGAAGCTTTCACACTTAATACGACTATATGTGGATAAAAAAATTTCGTAGACATTTATAAAAGAAAAATAAAAGGTAGAATGATTTAAATTTCTTTAGTAAGTTAAAATCAACTTGTGCACATTAGAGGACAGTTTTAAAATAATAATAACAAAAAATCAATAATTTTTCAATTATATAAAAATTATTGATTGAATGACATGATAATATCTTTTACAAGCTCTTATATATCATGTAATGATGCCCTTCTATTGAATGCACATTAGAGGACAGTGGAAGAGTAGTGAAATTTCCACACAGACTGACAAAATAATTTAAGACACTTGGAAGGACTCAATTCCATACTTCAAAGATCTCTGTTTATGCTTGTTTTCCTCTTTAGTCTTCCACTCTCAAAGAGCTTCAGAAAATAAGAAATATTTTGAATGGCTTCCACAAGAGACAAAGATGAGGCTCAACCTCAAAGAGGCTATTGGAGATGGAGCAAACAAGATTTCTTGCCAGAGGAGTCCTTCCAAAGCTGGAACAACTACGTTTCTGCCCTATCGCAAACAAGGCTAAGGTTCAAGGACCGTCTCTTTGCAAGATCAGATGATGCCACTGAGACAGAAGAACTCAAGCAACAAAGTGAGCATGACATGAAACGTTGCCTCAACTGGTGGGACCTCATATGGTTCGGTTTTGGCGCGGTGATAGGAGCAGGAATCTTTGTGCTCACTGGACAAGAGGCTCATGACCATGCTGGACCAGCCATTGTCTTATCTTATGTTGCCTCAGGCTTCTCAGCAATGCTTTCTGTTTTCTGCTACACAGAGTTTGCTGTGGAAGTCCCTTCTGCAGGAGGGTCATTTGCTTATATGAGAGTTGAATTAGGAGACTTTGTTGCTTTCATAACTGCTGGCAACATTCTTCTTGAAAGTGTTATTGGAAGTGCAGCAGTGGCAAGATCATGGACTTCATACTTCACAAGCCTTTTGAACTGTCCCAAGGATTCTCTGCGCATTAAAACAAGTCTCAGAGAGGGTTACAACTTGCTGGATCCTATCGCTTCTGTGGTTCTGGTGATTGCTTCAGTAATCACAATCATCAGCACAAGAAAAACTTCAGTTCTCAATTGGATAGCATCTGCCATCAACACTGCTGTTATTATATTTGTGATTGTTGCAGGGTTTCTTCATGCTGACACATCAAATTTGACTACCTTTTTACCTTATGGGGCTAAAGGGGTGTTTCAAGCGGCAGCAATTATTTATTTTGCATATGGAGGGTTTGACCATATTGCAACCATGGCTGAAGAAACCAAGAATCCATCAAGGGACATACCAATAGGATTGGTGGGGTCAATGTCCATGATCACAGTGATTTACTGCTTGATGGCACTCTCACTGAGCATGATGCAGAAGTACACAGAGATAGACACTGGTGCTGCTTTCTCAGTTGCATTTCAGAATGTGGGAATGAAGTGGGCAAAATATGTGGTAGCTTTTGGTGCACTAAAAGGGATGACCACAGTGCTTCTTGTCGGGAGATTGGCACAGGCACGTTACATTACTCACATTGCACGTTGTCACATGATCCCACCATGGTTTGCTCTTGTGCACTCCAAGACAGGAACCCCTATAAATGCTACACTCTTGATTACCATTGCAAGTGCCACCATAGCTTTTTTCACAGGCTTGAAAGTGTTGTCAAGCCTGATATCAGTGAGCACACTCTTTGTGTTCATGATGATATCAGTTGCCCTTCTGGTGAGGAGGTACTATGTGAGAGGGGTCACACCAAGAGAGAACTTGTTGAAGCTAGTTATCTTCTTGGTTCTCATTATTGCTTCCTCAATTGGAATTTCAGCTTATTGGGGGCTGAGGCCTAATGGTTGGTTTGGATACACTGTGACTGTTCCTATTTGGTTCTTGGCAACACTAGGGATGTCACTGTTTTTGACTCAGCAAAGGGTGCCAAGAGTTTGGGGTGTTCCACTTGTGCCATGGTTGCCATCGTTGTCAATTGCAACAAATGTATTCCTCATGGGGTCTTTGGAATATGAAGCCTTCATAAGATTTGGAGTGTGCACTGTGGTAATGCTGATCTACTACCTTCTTTTTGGGCTTCATGCAACTTATGATATGGCTCACCAACAAGAGAAGCTGCCATCCAAAGTTGAACACACAGAGACAGTTAAGAATGAAGGGCCTTAGATAAGTGTACTCTCATTTGTTTGTATTTTGAATCAGATTCCCCTTCTTCAAATAAGTTCCACAAAGTTACATGAAAAATTCTACACCATACTAATCCTTGAATAGTTGAATCCCAAAATGAGAGTCATATCTCTTTATCTATAATATCTATAGTATATAAATTTTGAGCTACGAAATAATACATTGAAGGGTATGTTTGGAAACTGGTTCAAATCCCGTTGAACAGAAAAATCACGCATTCCAATGCAAAAATCCAAAAGTTATGTGAGTGCTACTGTTGTTTGAACTTCAGTTACGTTTAACTTGACTAGTATCAAAACACACACCAAGTATGTTTGGTTTGTCGTTCCTTTTTCTTCAGCACGCGTTCTAAGTCATCAAACGGCTCAATGGAGAAGTAATGGGTGTGTTGCATTGGCGAAACTATGTTTGGGGCTCCCCACCGCATTCCCAAACATGCACATTGTCATGTCAATATGGTATTTATTCTTACATCATACTGTTTTGCTCATTTGTCATTAACTCACCGATTCTCCTCTACAATTACTTACATAAAAATGATGATTCCATTTCAAAAGAAAACCATTTATTAGAAAATTACTAATGATTAAGAGGTATTAGTAACCTGCTATTTATACATTTAAAAAGAAAGTGAAAAAGATTTCCTTATAGATAATGGTGGAATCAATGGTCGAAATCGATTGTGCAATTAAAACAAGACATCAAAAGATTTGGAGGATCTTCTTGTTTGTTACATTTTTCGGAATTAAGATGTTAGCAAAGTGTTCAAATATAGTTTGATTTAATTGATAATTAGTAAAATAGGTAAATAATCAATTGAGATCTGAGACCAATTAGACCATTCTAAATGAGTTTTTCTAGTTTTTGTTTCTCAAACATTTTATTTTCACATGTAAACAATATTAATCTTGGTTAAGTTCAATGTTATTCTTGTTTCTCCTATGGATGTGTAACTATAGAAGAAATGACAGAATACTGAATGATTATATACAATAAAAGGTTGGTTGTGTAGTACCAAAATGAGGAAAAAATGACAAATTTATCAAGGTGGTTTGAACATATACAAAGATCACAAGAGATGTCAATTAAATGAGTAGATTGCATGATTATTAGTCCTGTAAGCATAAGGAAAGAGAACGAGAAGGACATTAGAGGAATTTTTTAAGGAAAATCTCAAGCTAAATAATGTTCTAGAAAGTTTGATTTTTAACCGTGACAAATGTGGTCGTATGATCCATGTAGTCAATCTCATCTAATGGGATAAGACTTTATTGTTGTTGTAAGTTTAATATTAATCTAAATCTTAATGCTAAGCCAATATTTGAGCCTGAGAATCTTTAAAATGTTTTAATTTTTTTTCAAATGGATAAATGATATTGAAAGCAGAAACCAAGAACAGCTATTGTACGCACCATATCAGAGGTTTTGTGATAAAATTGAACTACTATACAATCAATTTTATTCTGCTATAGGAATATTAGATTTGAGGAAATTTAGTCAACTTAAAAAGTTCAATTAATTTACTTAGGAGGTGCAAAGTTCAGATTGCATATGACTCTGTAGTCTGTAGTCTACAATAGAATCAACTGGTTGCCAACGTGTAAAAAGGGGTTTACAAGTCAGTGTTCTCAATGGACCAATTTGGGCGTTAGTGGTTCCTGAATTTTCATTGACCAAGCATATTTACTTCGTTTCATTTGTTGTCCTATTTTCTTCCCTTCACATGTAAGTATGTAAGATGTGGTGTAGCAAACCTAAAGACTTGCAACTTCTTTTTTCAAATTGAAATTTCTCAAAAAGTAACCTTAACGGAAATTTCAGTACTAATACAAGAAATTGACACAGAAGCAGTAAACAAAAAACAATGACACACAAGTACATGATCCCTTAAAAAACAAGATTCCTTAACCAATTTCATCTTGTTGGAACATTTTCCTAAAGAGTATGTTTATAGGACCCATTAGGCAGTAGCTAAAATACTTTTTTAATATTCTTAATTAATCATAAATATAATTTATCTAAATATATTATTATTGTTGTTCTATCATGTGGAATTTAAAGTCAATGAGGTCATTGAACTAGGATGTAGGATCTAATTTTTAAACTATAAAGCATAATTGACTTAACCTTGGATATGTATTGATTATTGACTTGACCACAACAGCATGAGCTTCTTTTCTGATCCCATCCAATTTAGTTTACCAGACTCAATACAAAGCTATCTAAGTATCACCATCTCCATCCTGCAGCTCCTAATCAAAATGAAATGTTTCTCTCTCTTGCTATT
This sequence comes from Glycine latifolia, assembly GCA_013407115.1. Classification (NCBI taxonomy): domain Eukaryota; kingdom Viridiplantae; phylum Streptophyta; class Magnoliopsida; order Fabales; family Fabaceae; genus Glycine; species Glycine latifolia. The sequence continues at coordinate 5,063,482 of CM023949.1, forward strand.
TGCATTTTGGTCTATATATATCCACCTGTTTTCTCTCTTTTCATTGAACTCACTATGGTTTATCTCAAACATAACTGTTTTTGCAGCAGGAAATGAGATTGATCATTTGGCACTGATAAATTTCAAGAAATTCATATCTACTGATCCGTATGGAATCTTGTTCTCTTGGAATACTTCTACTCATTTTTGTAATTGGCACGGAATCACATGCAATCTCATGCTCCAAAGAGTTACAGAGTTAAACTTGCAAGGATAAAAGTTGAAGGGATCCATATCTCCGCACGTAGGCAATCTCTCTTACATGACAAACTTCAACCTTGAAGGCAACAACTTCTACGAGCAAATCCCACAAGAATTGGGACGGTTGTCACGATTACAGAAACTCTCTGTCGAAAACAACTCATTGGGAGGGGAAATTCCTACAAACTGTATTCATCTCAAACTCTTGAACTTACGTGGGAACAATTTGACTGGCAAAATACCGGTCGAAATTGGCTCACTTCAGAAGCTTACATATTTGAGCCTTTATATGACTCAATTAACCGGAGGAATACCATCATTCATAGGGAATCTTTCATCCTTAATTGTTTTCTCAGTGGATACTAATAACTTAGAGGGAGATATTCCGCAGGAAATATGCCATCTCAAAAACTTGACAGAGATAGAATTGGGTATCAACAAACTGAGTGGAACATTGCCTTCGTGTCTTTATAATATGTCATCTCTCACTACAATCTCAGCTTCAGTAAATCAACTTAGTGGCTCTCTTCCACCCAACATGTTCCACACCCTCCCCAATCTCCAAGAACTTTATATTGGTGGCAATCAAATCTCAGGTCCAATCCCGCCTTCCATCACAAATGCATCTGCCCTTTTAGTACTTGACATCAATTCAAACAATTTCATAGGGCAAGTTCCAAGTCTGAGGAAGCTACAAGATCTTCAACGTCTATCTTTGCCTGTGAACAAGCTAGGTAACAATTCAACTAATGGTTTGGAGTTCTTAACGTCATTGGCAAATTGTAGTAAGTTGCAAATGTTAGCTGATATGCGCCTAGCATATAGTGTTTCCAAGCTAAAAGAAGTCTTAAATTGATCACAAATGAGTAATAATTGCTTACAATTGATAGAAATATTGATAACTCATTCTCAATTATGCTTTCACTCATTTTAGGTAGTTTCATAGTTGAAAAGTGCCAGCAGAAGTGAAGAGGACAAGAGAAAGCAAGCCAAGTCAAAGGGTCTAGCGCGATCCGTGCGAAATTTGGCGCCAATCCCGCCAAATAAGAGAATTAAAGGCAAAACCCCTGCCATCCGGCGCCAACAGCGTGGAAGATGGTGCTATCCGCGCCAATAACACATTCTATAATGCAATTCTCACTGTCAACTAGCGCTAACGGTGTGAATGATGGCGCCAAACGCGCCATTGAATAAATTGATAGTGTATTTCTCACTGCCATCTGGCGCGATTAGCGCAGGAAGCGGCGCGATCAGCGCCATGATGACAATATGTTGGCGCTATTAACGTGGGAACATGGATTCAGCTGTACTGTGCACTCTGCTGAGGGTATTTTGGGAGATTTACTTCCAAAGTATAAATACCAAGACCCACTGCTGAGAAAAGGACTACTTCACACGAGAAAAACCAAAACAAAGAGTTTGGGAGCTTGGGAGTGCTTAGCTAGGGCTAGGAACTTGAAGATCAAGTGGAGAGACTACTTTCTTCTCTTTCTTCTTTGTTCTTCAGCTGAACATGCTTCATCTTTTGTTATTGAAGCCAACCATGAATAGGTTTGGCTAGTTCATTCTTGTAGTTAGTGCCACAAACCTAATGTAAGCCCCTTTTTATTGGATTGGTTGATATTATTCATTTATGCTAAGTTATTTCACTTTATGTTGTTGTTAAAGTATATCTCCTTATTAGACTTGATCATTCTGATAATGTGTTGAGATCTAAGGTTCACAATAGGAATATTGGGATTTTAGTTTTTGACTTTGATAAAGTAACAATCTTTACATTATATAGGAATAGAAATGTATGTTTGCAGATGATTTAATGTGTCAAACTTAATGCTTAATCCAAGGAAGACTACTAAGGAATTAGGGTCTTTAAGTGGGTAAAAGGGTTAAAGTCACTAAGAAATTAGGACTTCACTAACTTCTGTATGAAGATGCATATTCTGAGTAACTTGAGTAATCGAATGTATTAGTCAATCCAAGCCAAGAAGTGGGTAATCAGAAGGTGAGTGTACCCTAACTACTCTTTCTCTCATATTGTTTTTAAACCAAACTTCGTTGTTTATAATTACTTGTCGTTTCTTAATTCTTGTCTTTACTTTTACTCATTTCAAAATACCACACACAATTTCACCAAATATTTGTTCGTCCAACTTTTAGATAATAGTTATAATACGATTGGTGTCTCAATCCTCGTGGGAACGATACTTTATTTATCACTTTATTACTTGGAACGATTGATATATTTGTTGAGAGTGCAACATTAGCTATATCCTACAATAATTTTGGAGGTCATTTGCCAAATTCCTTGGGCAATTTATCCACCCAGCTTAGTCAACTATATCTCGGAGGTAATTGGATATCAGGAGAAATCCCTACGTCAATAGGAAATCTAATTGGCTTAACTCTCTTGGGGATAGAAGATAACCTCATTGATGGGATTATCCCAATAACTTTTGGGAAGCTTCAGAAGATGCAAAAGTTAAGCTTAGGCACAAACAAGCTGTCAGGAGAGATAGGAACCTTTTTAGGAAACCTTAGTCAATTGTTTTATTTGGATTTGGGAGATAATATGTTAGAAGGAAATATTCCTCCAAGCATAGGAAATTGCCAAAAGTTACAATATTTAGGTCTTTGGCAAAACAACCTTAGAGGAACCATACCCTTAGAAATTTTTAATCTTTCCTATCTAACAAATGTGTTGGATTTGTCACAGAACTTCTTGAGTGGGAATATACCGGAAGAAGTGGCCATCCTTAAACATGTAGATTTGCTAAATTTGTCTGAAAATCATTTGACTGGTCGCATTCCTGAAACTATCGGAGAATGCATAATGTTAGAGTACCTATATTTGCAAGGGAATTCTTTATATGGAATCATACCATCCTCTTTGGCTTCACTGATTGGTGTAATAGAATTAGACCTCTCAAAAAATCGCTTGTTTGGAACAATTCCTGATGTTCTGCAAAATATTTCTGTTTTGGAATTGTTGAATGTATCTTTTAACATGTTGAAGGTGAGGTACCAACTGAAGGTATATTTCAAAATGCAAGTGGGTTAGGGGTGATCGGAAATAGTAAACTTTGTGGAGGCATTTCAGAACTGCATCTACCACCATGCCTTATCAAAGGTAAAAAACTTGCAAAACACCACAAGTTCAGGATGATAGCAATTTTAGTTAGTGTGGTTGTTTTTCTTGTCATACTTTCAATTATTCAAACTATCTATTGGATGCGAAAAAGGAGTAAGAAACCATCTATGGATTCTCCAACAATTGACCAGCTGGCTAAAGTTTCATACCAAATCCTACACAATGGAACTAATGGATTCTCAACTACACACTTGATAGGGTCTGGAAATTTTAGCTCTGTCTACAAAGGAACATTTGAGTTAGAAGACAAAGTTGCTGCCATTAAGGTCCTAAACCTTCAAAAGAAAGGAGCTCACAAGAGTTTCATTGTTGAATGCAATGCACTTAAAAATATTAAGCATCGAAATCTAGTTCAGATTTTAACATGTTGTTCCAGCACAGATTACAAAGGTCAAGAATTTAAAGCTCTAATTTTTGAATACATGAAAAATGGAAGCTTAGACCAATGGTTGCATCCAAGGACACTAAGTGCAGAGCATCCAAGAACATTAAACCTTGACCAAAGATTAAATATCATGATTGATGTTGCTTTCACAATACATCATCTTCATTATGAATGTGAGCAATCGATCATTCATTGGGATTTAAAGCCAAGCAATGTCCTTCTTGATGATGACATGATTGCTCATGTGAGTGATTTTGGCATATCAAGACTTCTTTCAACCATTAATGGTGCCACTTCTAAGGAAACAAGTACAATTGGAATAAGAGGGACTGTTGGCTATGCTCCTCCAGGTATGCTTTAAACTCTTGAATCAGTGTTTCTTTGAATTCCTCTATCTTTCCATGAAAACTTGATATTTATTTACCAACTACAAAGTATTGACAATATTTGCTATTATTTTAGAGTATGGAGTGAGTTCTGAGGTGTCTATGAATGGTGACATGTACAGTTTAGGGATTCTAATTTTGGAGATGCTCACCGGAAGAAGACCCACAGATGAAATCTTTGAAGATGGTGAAAATTTGCATAACTTTGTGGAAAATTCATTTCCTGATAATGTTTTACAAATTTTGGACACATCACTTGTACCTAAACCTGAAGAAGCAACAATAGAAGAAGAAAAAAATTCAGAATCTTACTCCAACTGTTGAGAAGTGCTTAGTTTCACTCTTTAAAATTGGACTTACTTGTTCAGTGCAATCACCAAGAGAAAGAATGAATATGGTTTATGTCACTAGAGAGCTAAGCAAAATCAGAAAAAAAAATTCTTGCTGGTAAGATAAATGGAGAATGACTAAATTATGTGCATATTATTGGAGAATAACTGTAGATGTGTAAGATTGCTTCTGCCAACTTTTAACAACAGTTTTGTTTGTCCTTTGTTTTTTATTTTATTCTTTAAATTATTTCATACATATTAGTTTTCCTTTTCAAACTTAATATAATAAAATTGAGATTTCTAGATGCTTAATTGCATATGTTGTTGGCTTCGGCTCTTACCTGATTAATTGCCTATTTACTATTTAGTTACAGTTTCAATCTCTGCCATTTTGCTATGCATTTAAAATTTCAAAACTACAATGGTAACCGAGTTCTTCTCGAATTTCAGGTCTGAGATCAAATGCCACAGCTATTTCAGTCAGGAACTGATGTGTATGTTGCATGGTGTAGTAGAGTTAAATCCCGGGTGTGGAACTGTTTAATAATTTTGCCTCAGTTATGTACTCGTATTATTGCATCGGTCATTCTTCAAGTAACATATATCGTTTACTTAATGGATGTAATACTCTATTTAAGTAGTGAACTTTTTATTTACTGAAAGCAGTGAACTTGTTGTAGTTCCTTTATGTTTATTTCCCATGAGTTCCCAAATTTTAATGCAGAGCATCAAAATGTTTTCAAACTAAATCCATATTCACTGTACCAAATTTTTATTTTATTTTATATTTTTGGGATACATAAACTTGTCTTTTAATATTTAGGGGCTAAATAGCAGTCTTCTTTCTAAATTTGGTTTATGTCTTTATGAGACATGAAATTCATAAAGGTGAAACTAAAAAAAAACTTCCAAAATGAAGTAAGCACAAAGTACACGAGCCATAATAAAAAGTGGATTGAAACAGTATAAGTTGATGCAGAGACTGGATATTCCTTCATAAAGAATTTCAACCGATCTCTCTAGTTATGGATTTTCACATTTCTGAGTCCAAGTCTTTGTAAAATCATGTTGCAGATTCAATGTTTTTTTTTTGGTGAATTATTCAATGTTTAAATATTAAGATAACAAAGGAGAAAAAAAATACATTTCAATTTATTCAAGAGCTACTACTTGTAATTTGTGAAAGCAGTAAATGAAATCAGCAACAACTTTTCTAGGAGACATACTAAGATCAAACAATTTAATCTAGTGTTTCGCTGTCAGTTTGAGACAACAAAAAATATAGTATATGATACATTGCCGAGCTCAAATTCCACTTTCAACTTTTTCTTCACATTTTTAAATGTACCTGTCATTGGAATACTTCCTAAGAAACAAATTGGCAGTAAATGCTGATATACAAGTAGACAACCATAAAGAAGATGTAAACCGCACCAGAACTTATTTTTTTACAGTAACATATCGCTTATTAAATATAAATATAAATTTAACAAACTGTTTTAAAAGACCCGTCGATTGAACAAGTAGAAATACTAGTCACTCAATAAAAACAGAATAAATGAATTAGTATAGCAGATGATGTTTTTATGGTACATTGGAGAAAGTCAAAAGCAGAACAAAAAAAATTAAATGTGTACAGATAAATCACATTGGAGTGCATTCATAAGCTCCAAAGGAGACAGAGTAAAATTGTACTGCTGCAGCACTTGTCCCCTTCTAAAATGTGCAAGTTGATCTCCGACAGTATCAAACAGCTCAGCTATTCTGTGTATTAACATGCCTAACACAGAAAGAAACGCTGGAAATAAAAAATAATATGCTGAACATTCTACATACATACATTATCGTCCAAGCATTGTCAGAGAAGATCATATTATGTCACCAATTCCAGTCCCACCATAAAAATTGCCAGCAACTGATTTATTATAGTTTTGTGGGAAAAATTTGTGAAAAGCCAATCCTACAAGCTAGAACAGGTGAGTAACCTGTGTGTGAGGCAACATTCATCCACATCCATAACTCCTTTCTGTGGGGAGAATCACGCAAACATCCTCCCTGTGAGATGAGCATCCAGTACACGCTGAATTCGTCCCCAAATGCCATGCATGTTTTTTACAGTTGGTTGGGAGAGCCTCATCAAAAGCCTGCAAAGGAAAAAAAAAAACACAAACTTTTCAGGAACATTAAGCCTCCAAATTTTCTTCCAGAGAGGATGGGAAACTGTTGGATGTTTAAGAAACAAGGTATATGCTGAAGAAGCTGTATACATTCTGCTCATTACCTAGCCAGACCACAACACCATTTTCTGTAACCCATAACGCTAAATTCTCTGGAAGTGGAGCACACAGCTTAGCCAAATTCCTTTGTCCATTCTCCCAAACTTCAGATATAGTCAAGTGAGCATCTTCAATATGCACAAAATTCACTTCTAGACAAATAGGCCCAGAACCTAACCAATTGGAGAACCAGACGGATCGAGGACTGCCCCTCACCTAAACAAGGACCAAAACCATCCCGAAGCTTGTCAACAGATTTCACAATGCTACACCAGACATAAGAAGCACCTCTCACTGGTAGTCCTAAGAAACAGAATGATGTTTTAATTCATTTATACTTGCACGTTTTTTTTCTTCTAAGACCGCATAAAAGATATCCTATGCAAGGTGCTACAATCAGCAATAAACAATTCTACAGAAATAACTGAAAATAGATTTAGGTTTTTAATGAAAAGGGTTACTAAATCAATATTCAGCATTTCAGCGTCAAGCATGGTTAACATCGCTAAGAAATGTTGTTCCTGCATCATAAACAAATTGCTAGCAATTGATACCAGAAATGTCACAGCCCTCAACTACTGTTAGCGCTTTAACAAATGACTGTATATACTGGCTCGGAAAGAATGCTTTAATAACAAATACATAATTCTCTCAATAATTTTGCATACACCATGTACCAAATTCACTATACCAAGTACTGCATACAGAGTTCTCTTTAGAGGAAGTCTTGTAATAATGTAAAAAGTGACAAACCATGTATCTATATGAACAGTGTACCCATATCACGTACTTTATAACTATGTTCAATTGTATTTAAATATCGTGTATTTAAATCTGTGGGAAACATAAATATGTCCTAGATACAACTACAGTACAGTACACACTACACAGGAATATGAAATTTTTCTAGCAATTATAATGTCATAGTTATAATATAATATATAGAATGAATCTAAAGTTAACATAAAACAAAACAAAAAATCACAACAAGTTATTATAAAATAATAAAATATACAAATTTATCTAATTATTATGGTATTTGATTAATATTGATATAAAAAATTCAAAAAATAAAAGTATAAATTTATTAAAATGTAATTGAAGTAAATATGCATGCCATATCCAGTATTAATACATATCTAACATTATTATAATACAAAATGACTACTATTTAAATTTTAAATAGTGCATTGTTGACAATGTAAAAAGATTTTACATTGTCTTTCACTCACAAACTACTATGTATAATAAATTTGTTGACTTTTACAATAAGTCAATAAGTACCTTAAAAGTCACATCTACCATAACTTTGAATTAGTTAACATTGTAAAAACTTTTATTTAAAAGTAGTTAATGTAAAGCTTGGTTCAAGACTGAAAAATTAACAGCAATTGAAGAACAAGAATCTAACAATAAGCTAACATTCATCATACCTCTATCATGATTCAAAGAATTAATAAAGTGAATCAGAGCATATTTCTGACAGAGTACATTGTACTAAGCAAAAAAACAAAAGCTATAATCTGGTACCGAAGTTCTTAGAAATCAAGAATGAAGTATCAAACAAATGTTATTTATTTCTGATTATACAACTAGAATAGAGTAAGTTTAAGAAACTTAACATGCAGATGAAATGACTGGATAAACAACAATTGCTGACACTTTGACCATTGGTTTCATTTGTCATAGCCACACAATTTTTCCCACTCAATCTGTATCTACAACTCTTATAGTTAAGACAAAGTTAACTGTGTAGACCCAGCATCCCATATCAATTTAAAAAGGAAAAGAGCAAGGAAAACAAATAGCTTACATGGAAGGATGAATAATTCTAGGTCTGATGGACAACTATTATCAGAAAATGAGCCTTTCATTCTCTTCCTTTACATTTAGGATAAAGCCATGTATGGACTCTGCAGTCAGCGCATGCCCACAAAAGAAAATTGCACTTCTGCTCATTGCCATCCAGCAGCAAATCAGTTCTCTAGTTGATCATATCATTGACTATCATTTTCCTTCCACAAATGCAATCTGCAATATAATTGCAAATTGTATAAAAATTATTTACTGGCCAAATTTACTGATAGCATTTTAAGATGGTATAACATGCTTACACAACCTTTAATTTTGACTGAGCACTGTACAAATACACTAGTTTAAATATGGTGAATTTACAAATAGATCAAAGTCTATGGAATAGTTGAACATTTTATTTTATGCTTTTAGGATTACAATCACCACTTGTAAGTTGCAAAACATTAATAGTTTGAATGGACAAAGCAAGAGGTTTGAACGTGGTTAAGTGGTACCATACTCACTTGTCACCTGTTTGGCTCACTTGTCACCTGAACAACACATCTTACAAGATATCAGCAACTTAGCCTGCTCCAACATTCACTGATGGCCTTTCGAACATTCTTTGGTTTGCAGACCTGTTGAACAACCATGGCCCAAGTAGAAGCTTTTGGCAGCAAAAATTTATGCAGCATCACTTCTATAATTTTGGAAGCACCTATTGTTCTCTGTCGCTTAACTAACCGCACTACAAGCTCATCTAGAAACTCCCTCCCATCTTGAGGTGGGTTCACATTTTCTCTGAAAGTTTTCAAGAAAATGTCGCACGTAATAAAATCAGGATCACAACCTTGATCTAGCATAGTATTTAGAATATCAATGGCACGAAAGATGCTCTTCTGTATGCAAAAAGCATTTAAAAGTATGTTATACGTGATCACATCCGGTTGTACCACCGGCCCTTGACAAAGCATCTGATTGAAAAGTTTCAGTCCCTGTTCTACTAAGTTTGCATTACAGAAGCCATGAATCATTGAACTGTAAGCCACAACATCTAATTTAATTCCTCTACTCAGCATTTGCTTCCACACCATTAAGGCCTCTATAAACTTCCCATCCTTGCACAAGCCATTAATGAGTATACTGTAACAAACCTCATTATGAATACAATTATTGTTTGCCATCTCTTTCCAAACAAGAATAGCCTTATGGCTATAACCTGCTTCAAAATAACCACTCATTAGAGAGCTGTAAGTGAAAGAATTGGGCAAGTAACCTTTATTCTTCATTTCAGATAAGATCCCCCTTGCTTCATCCAGCTTCCCTTCTCGGCAAAGACCATCTATAAGAGCACTATAAACTACGGTATTTGGTTCACATCCTTTTCCAACCATTTCATTCCACAACTCCATTGCTTGATTGAATTTTCCCTCCTTGCACAGGCCGCTGATAAGGGACGAGTATACATACTCATTCCCACGATGACCTCTTGCCTCCAAGGAAACCAACACACGAGTTCCATCAGATGCTCTACCTTGCTTAACAAACCCATTAATAAGTGTTCCAAAAGTAACATCATTAGGCACGCACTTATTTGACACCATCTGATTCAACAGACTCACCGCCTTTTCCAACTTCCCCTTGAGGCACAACCCATGAACAAGCGCATTGTACGTCACTTCATTCGGGACACAACCCTTGAGAAACATATTATCAACCAGCTTGGCCGCGCGCCCCAAGTCACCCTTCTTGCACAACGCACTGATCAACACATTAAACGCAACCACATTTGGGAAGGTCCCCTCAACCTGCATTTCGTCCAACAACGAAATTGCCTCATCAATTCTCTCTTCCTTGCACAACCCATGCATCAATGTGGAATACGTATAATTATCTGGAGCACAATTCCTGAGTGGAATCTCTCTAAAAACCTCAATTGCTTTATCAACCAAACCAAGCCTACACATGGCCTTAACGACCAAGTTAAAAGTGAGTGCATTAGGGTGAATGTTCAAACTCTTGGATGCAACAACATGATTGTACAACTCCAATGCACGATTGAAAAGACCCTCTTGAACAATCAAATTGAGAACAGAATTGAATGATTTCACGGTTTGTTTGCACTGAAACTCACCCCACATTCTGTGAAACAAGTCCACAGCTTTCTCAGGCAAATGGGCCTTCCCATAAGCTTTGAACATAACAATGAAATTCTTCTCTAAAAATACCCTCCTTTCGCGCTTCATTTGATGAAGCACCTCTTCCAGGGACCGAAAATCGAGGGAAGAGGCGTGGCTTTCAATGAGGGAATAGAAAGACAAATCGCCCAATTTGTAAGAACCCATTTGGGTACCTGATTTGAAGATTTCATATGAAGGGTGGGGTTTATGGGAAGAGGAAGAATAAGAGGGGAGTGTAATTAGGGTTTGGGAGGCATAGCGATGGAGAGTTGTTCGAAGAAGGTTTGTGGGAAATGTTGAGTGCTTTGGCATGACATGGATCATTCGAAAAAAAAAAGGTGGGGTTTTGAGGTAATGGGCAGTGTCAGTGAGTTGAGTTAATAGTTGAGAATGTTAATGTTGTCTTGACGGAGATGGAGGTGATTGTCTTCTCAAGTTGTTGGATTTTGTTCTAACCAAAATCTGCTCAGGTAAGTACCGAGTTATGGAGAGTATAACTGAGTGAGAGTTTTCGAGTATGTATCCGATTGTGAATGAGTGAAAAAGTTTATATACAATTTGTATTTATAATGTGGAATATGAAATTTGTTAATAATTAATACGTTGATAGACTGTTATATAATTTAAAATAAGAGATAATATATATTTTGTAAACCGTTTTTATTACTTGTAGATAAATAATTAGTAGATAACTTAAGATATACTAGAATATAAAGTTGTTGAACTTATTTTATTTGAATTATAAGTATAATAGATAATTTGTTGGTCAAGAAGATCCGAATGTTGAGGGTTGACATCCAGACTCTTGTGACATGGATCTAAGATTCAAACGTTTGTTGTTTATAAGGGTGTTTATAGGTCGGTTCGGACCAATTTTGGCCAAATTTAGGACCTAACTCAAATAAATTTGATCGGTTCGATTTTCAAAATAAAAAATTTGAAACTCAACCTAACTCATTTATGATTGGTTCGGTTCAACGAGTTACCATTTAATTTTTTTTTCTTAGAACTATTATTTTATATCATGATTCTTTCAAATATTCAATATAATTAACACAATATTATCAAATGTATGAAAGTAGTAAAATTGATTATTTAATATCATCAACATAATATTTTAAAATAGACTTATAATATAAATTGAAATAAAAGATTTTTGAACAAAAATTATTATAATAGTCTGAATCTCAACTATTTTTTACAAACTAACCCAAATTTGTTGTAACAAAGATTTGCTAAAACAAACAAATGAACAAAATATGATTCATTAATATTATAAACACGATAAACAAAATATGAAAAAAAATGTGAAACAAATAAAAATATACCTGAAAGTAATACATTAAAAATTTCTAGTACTTACAGTTTCAATACTTGGAGACCCAATATTAGAGTATTTAAAGTCAAACCAAATAACTCTAAAAATTTAAACACAACCCCATTAGCACAAAATTTAATTGATATTTTATACAAATATAAAAAATGAAATAATGGATTACACGCCTGATTCAATCTCTTTCATTTCATTTATTTCAACTTGCAAGTTATTAGCATTTTGCTTAGTAGATCTAAGCCAATTTTGGACACAATGAGAGCTTCAACAGTAGTAGGACCCAAGAAACTATGAAATGAATCTAGAATTTTACCTATGTACTAAATGCAGACTCAGATGATACAGTAGATATAGGAATGACCAATATATTTTTAGCCAGAAAAAATATAATATTTAGATGCTTTCAATTTCCACCAATTCAAAATGTCAAACTCAGGGTAGTCATCTTCAACATTATCCTCCAAATACCTATCTAACTCATTTATTTGCACCTCACCGTGTTTTTTCTTGATTTTCATTCTAAATTCATCATCTCAATCATCATCCTTATTACCTTTGTCATCATTATGTTGTGAGACCATGTTTGAAGCCAATGTACTAGAATTAATTGAATTGCTACTAGAATGAGAAATAGGATGTTCTAGTACATATTGCTGAATCAGTTTTTGAATGAGGTCTTTCAATTTTTTCATCATGTTCATGCTCTTCTCAACACCATACATACGATTAAAACAAAATTGAATGTGCTTAGCCAAAGGTAGTTAATTCCACCACTTTCTAATATTTGTTAAACTTTAATTACATATTTACTGTCATCATTTGTATCACTATGTCATCATTATGGAGAGAAAGAATTTTTAATATATATATATATAATAAAAGTTATATTATTATTACGTGTTCACGAATCGGGTCAACGGATCTATAAATCCAAACTCATGACTCAACTCGTACATGATTGATTTTGATTAGATCGATTCGGTTTTGACCCAAATACATAAATGACTCAACTCAAATAGCTTGAATCAGTTCAAGTTTAAGGATGACCCATACACGTAAACACCCCTAGTTGTTTACATGCTTCTGATGGTAAGTTTTTCTTTTTTATTGAATAAATTAGAATAAAGAAGGGAGTTTTTACTCTTTATTTTTTAAAAAATTATGTATATTTAATTTTCTTATGATATTTCAATTTTAAATTAATTTTATGAGACAATTTATATAATTATAAATTTAAAATATGATTATGTAAATGCATTTAGATAAATTATGAGGTGTTTTTTTGTCTTAACTCTAGTTTTATCAAAGAAAATTCAAAGTTTGACCGAGAGGTGAGTAAAATTTATCAAGAATTATTTTTGTCAATCTTAACGATTCAATTTTAATTTCAACATATTAAAGAAAATTCAAAGTTTGACCGAGAGGTGAGTAAAATTTATCAAGAATTATTTTTGTCAATCTTAACGATTCAATTTTAATTTCAACATATTAATTACTTATATTTAATCACTTGTTTTTTTTTTTTTGAAGTGGTGTTCAAACTATAAAAAAATTAAAATTATATCCACATGTTTAAGGAATAAAAATAGAAAAAAAATTACTATATATGCTGAAAGTATAAATAATTTTACACTTTTATCCAAAATGCTACCAGTTGTCAACCAATCCTGCTGAATAAATAAAGACTTCTTTGCAACAGTTTTGATTTTGTTTTTTTTTTGTAAGAGATAAAAAATCGAAAGATGGGGTTAAAAAACCACTGGGATTTCTAGTTTTATTACAAGACTGTCACCCACGACAACAGAATAATAATAATAAATAAATAAATAAAAATTTTGAATTTGAAAAGCATATTGTATCTGTATCCTATTTATTCTTCCTACGTTGTAAATACTTGCTATTTAAATATTATTCAATATAGTTTCGAGATACGTGATATTGAGAGAATTTTGTAACTACGCTATTGAAGCATTCTTTCTTAATAAAGTCATTTGTTAAAGCGCTGACAATAGTTGCAGGCTGTGACATATTTGGTATCAAATGTTAGCAATCTGTTTATGATGCAGAAACAACATTTCTTAGCGATTTTAACAATGCTTGAAGCTGAAATGCAGATAAATGCTTGATGCTTGAAGCGATTTTAACAAATGTGACATTAAAAACCTTAATCTATTTTCAGTTATTTCTGCAGAATTGTTTATTGCTGATTATAGCACCTTGCACAATATATATTATATGCACCCTTGAAAAAGTAACTGTGCAACTATAAATGAATTAAAACATCAGTCTGCTATATTAATTCACTTCTTCTATTTTCATTAAGTAATATGACCCTCATTTTTGGATTCAGGATTACGATGGTGTACAATTTTATTTAACTTGTGGAATTGTGGAAGGGAAATCTAAATTCAAAATACAAACAGATAAGAGAACACATATCTAAGGCCCTTGATTTTTTATGTTCTCTATGTACTCAACTTTGGATGGCAGCTTCTCTTGTTGGTGAGCCGTATCATAAGTTGCATGGAGGCCAAAGAAAAAGTAATAGATCAGCATTACCACAGTGCACACCCCAAATCTTATGAAGGCATCATACTCCAAAGACCCCATGAGGAATACATTTGTTGCAATTGACAAAGATGGCACCCATGGAACAAGTGGAACACCCCAAACTCTTGGCACCCTTTGCTGAGTCAAAAAAAGTGACATCCCTAGTGTTGCCAAGAACCAGATAGGAACAGTCACAGTGTATCCAATCCAACCATTAGGCCTAAGTCCCCAATAAGCTGAAATTCCAATTGAGGAAGCAATAATGAGCACCAAAAAGATAACTAGCTTTATCAAATTCTCTCTTGGTGTGACCCCTCTCACATAGTACCTCCTCACCAAAAGGGCAGCAGAGATCATCATGAACACGAAGAGCGCACTCACCGATATCAAGCTTGACAACACATCCAAGCCTGTGAAAAAGGCTATGGTGGCACTTGCAATGGTAATCAATAGTGTAGCATTTATAGGAGTTCCTGTCTTAGGGTGCACAAGAGCAAACCACGGCGGGATCATGTGGCAACGCGCAATGTGAGTAATGTACCGCGCCTGCGACAATCTCGCCACAAGAAGCACTGTGGTCATCCCTTTTAGTGCACCAAAAGCTACCACATATTTAGCCCACTTCATTCCCACATTCTGAAATGCAACTGAGAAAGCAGCACCAGTGTCTATTTCTGTGTATTTCTGCATCATGCTCAGTGAGAGTGCCATCAAGCAATAAATCACTGTGATCATGGACATTGACCCAACCAATCCTATTGGTATGTCCCTTGATGGATTCTTGGTTTCTTCAGCCATGGTTGCAATACTATCAAATCCTCCATATGCAAAGTAAAGAATTGCAGCAGCCTTAAACACCCCTTTAGCCCCATAAGGTAAAAAGGGAGTCAAATTTGATGGGTCAGCATGAAGAAACCCTGCAATAATCACAAATATAATAACAGCAGTGTTGATGGCAGATGCTATCCAATTGAGAACTGAAGTTTTTCTTGTGCTGATGATTGTGATTACTGAAGCAATCACCAGAACCACAGAAGCTATAGGGTCCAGCAAGTTGTAACCCTCTTTGAGATTTGTTTTAATACGCAGCGAATTCTTTGGACGGTTCAAAAGGCTTGTGAAGTATGAAGTCCATGATCTTGCCACTGCTGCACTTCCAATAACACTCTCAAGAAGAATGTTGCCGGCAGTTATGAAAGCAACAAAGTCTCCTAATTCAACTCTCAAGTAAGCAAATGAGCCTCCTGCAGAAGGAACTTCCACAGCAAACTCTGTGTAGCAGAAAACAGAAAGCATTGCTGAGAAGCCTGAGGCAACATAGGATAAGACAATGGCTGGTCCAGCACTGTCATGAGCCTCTTGTCCAGTGAGCACAAAGATTCCTGCTCCGATAACCGCGCCAAAACCGAACCATATGAGGTCCCACCAGTTGAGGCAACGTTTCATGTCATGCTCACTTTGCTTCTTGAGTTCCTCTGTCTCAGTGGCATCATCTGATCTTGCTAAGAGACGGTCCTTGAACCTTAGCCGTGTTTGACAAAGGGCGGAAAAGTAGTTGTTCCAGCTTTGGAAGGACTCCTCTGGCAAGAAATCTTGTTTGCTCCATCTCCAATAGCCTCTTTGAGGTTCAGCCTCATCATTGTTTCTTGTGGAAGCCATTCAGAATTTTGCTTCTTTTCTGAAGCTATCAATTAGATTTTGAGTGGAAGCCCGAGGAGGAAAACAAGTATAAGCAGATATCTTTTAAGTATGGAATTGAGTCCTTCCAAATGTCATAAATTATTTTGTCAGTTGGTGTGGAATTTCCACTCTTCATCAACTGTCCTTTAGTGTGCTTTGGGCCTCATTACATATAAGAGGGTGTTACTCTGCCCTTAGAAGATATTATCATGCTGAATTTTACTTATTAATTTCAGACAAAAACTTATATATATTAAATCCGATCCACCAAAAAAATATATACATATTAAATCCAACTTATATAAAACAAGCTACTCACTTGAGAAGGTAAAGTAAGTAATTTCAGTAGATGAAATATAAGCAAGTTGTTTTTGGAAAAAGCTTATATATATATATATATATATATATATATATATATATATATATATATAACCACTTAAAAGGATATTTCAGAACCACATAAGTTCATAATCTTGAGCATTGTTTGTATTGTAAAATTATATTTGGTGTATCAGATAATTGGATTTTGGAACAGTGTTTGATATTGGAACAGGATGTACTAAGTGTGAAAGAGTCAGCATACTAAAGCCAAGTTGCGATTCTCGCCCCGTTGTTATCATTAGCAGTCAAGACACGAAGTCTTTGGAAAAACAATTGAAGCTGTCACATTATGCCAACTAAGGTGAAGATTCCAAGATTTATCACAAAAATCATCCTAGTTTAGGACTAACTGTTGTTTATCTTCAAATTAACAGTGCATTAATGTAGACTAATTAGTGTGCCAGATGTAATGTAGATACTGTCAAAGTAAGTGTGGTCTGTGGCCATCTAATTTGAAAATTCTATTGATACTTACCCGTAAGAATAAGAGTTTGTAATCGAGAGTTCGACTTAAGAGAGGTAAAGGTTGACCGAAATTTATCTAAGGAAAGGTAGTTAAACAAGACCTAAGGGAGTGAAATATAGATTGACGGACGGTATGTCTTAGGACGAAATGGAAAAAAGTTATAAGCTTGAGGGAGGATTAAATCCATTAGTATTTCTATGTTCCAGTCGTTCTTTTTTTTTAGTTATTTTTCTCTTCATTTTTCCTCTCCTCCTTTTATCCCTATTTTATTGTAGCTTATTTTTCCTCTTTTTTTTTTCTTATTTCCACCTTTTATTCCCCTCTCTCTTTCTCTTTCTTTGTCTTTTTTCCAATTTATCATTAAGTTCATTTATCACCGACCCCAATTAATTTGGACTAAAAGTGTTGTTGATATTGATGTTAATGTTAACTTATCATTGAATCTTCAATCCCTGCCCATGTAGCTTATTAGTTAGTAAGCTTGCTCAAGTCAACACCATCAAAAGATAACCCTATCCCTAGAGGGTACACACTAACTTGCATTATCATGTGCATTCTTGGATATATTGTGTCATCTATTTGTTCACATTTGATATATGAAAATAATGTGATTTTGTCGAGGTAAATCATGTTTAGTTGTTTTTAAATCATGACAGTTTCGACTATAAAAGCACTTCTGACTAAATGTAAAATATTGTAGTTTAAGGTTGAATTGAAATTTTCACTTCATATTTTCTAAATAAGAGTTTTTAAACACAAACTACTTCATTTTAAATTTAATTTTAATCAAAATTAGAAGCAAAATTAGTCAAAATCAAGTTTGCAAACCAAACACATTATAAATTGCTTACTCGAGGTTGGGCTATCAGTGTAGAATAATATTATGTGGTGGGTTATGGTATTCAGCACTTTCCTTAGATGAATAGTAGTGGTAAAATTAAAACGAATAGTCATAGTTTCTCACAAGAGATATTCAGCAAATTACTGACGTTTCTATGAATTATTAAATTGTCAAGGTCACAATCAACATGATTGAACGATGCCATGATCATGAATGGCATCAAGTCAACGACTGTTAAGGGATCTTAATTATAAATTTCGTGTCAATGTAAATGATGAAATAATTGAAATACAGACACCATTAATTGTAGTTTGAGGGGTAGAATGAGACATTTAATTTCTCAGATCTACACTTGTGATGTGAGCCAACCCCACGAATTTACCACCGGAACGTATATCTTATAATCATATATATACTCCATATCACAAGTCAAACTTGTAATAAGAGAGTCTATATATAGAAAAATGTGTGTAAATTATTATAAATATCTTAATATCTGAGTTTAATTTTTACGAATAAAAAAAAATATAACACAAGTTGTTTATCAATTATCATTGTCTATGGTGAGTTGAGTGAGAGCATACAAACTCAAGTGGGTGTTGAAGTTTCTTTTCGTACTTTGAAGCGCGCGCAAACCTTAGCCTCAAGAAAGAAAGAAAAAAAAAACTGGTGCATACACCCTATCTCTAAGCAAGAGTTCGCAGTGGAACAATAGAATGACATCTTCAGGAAGTAGAACGAAAAGTCCCTTTCAAAACAAAAGTAGAACCAAAAGTCAAATCATCCTCCAATAATTGATCAGACAGACGTATCTTCGTCACATTTTCCTCATCCGAGAAAAATGAAGAGTAGTATTTGTTCGCTTATGTAGTTGTATGCATTAGGTTCATTTTGATTAATAAAGCTTTATATTTCACATGAAAGAGAGCTGGAATTAGTAATCAAAATCTGATATTGAACCTTAGTAATCCCTTAAGTTAGTTCTTGAAATAGTTTGGCTCGGACATTTTAGGACTCATTTGTTGTGACTCTTATAAAAATAATCATTTTTATATTTTTTTAAGCGTTTAAAGGTATTTTCAAAATATTTAAGTACATTATTTTTAAAAGGGTGTGGTCATGTGGTGGGTTCTCCATGGATTCCCCTGCACTTGTTAAAATCCAGTAAGGATGAGGTTGAATTTTGAAAAAAAAATTAATGGCACCTCGTTTTTTAAATTTGAATCCAAACTCGTCTCACCTTTAGCAGAGATGGAGATGGGGAGCGTCTGTTGGTTTTATTTTGTAACCAACCTTAATTGGTTAACTATTCCTATGGTTAACTACTCCTTATCACAACCGTTGCTAACTTTTTATTCTAACCATACACACAAAATCACCTTTGATGGAAAAGGTCTATATATAGGTGTGTGTCTTCAATTTCTATGGTCCATGAACTCACTCACATATAAGGGCATATACACCATCTAGTGCAAATTGAGAGAAGAGTTTGGAAGACTCAAGAAATCACTTCACATTGCAGTATTACAACCCAATTCAAGGAGCAATGGTGAGAGGTATTTATATTCTATTTTATTCCACATTGATCTAATATTATTTGTGAAAATGATTAGATCATTAAGTATATAAAAATCTAACATTTGGTATCAGAGCAAGCTTCAACCTCTGCCTTGTTTTTACGTTTTGAGTTTTTTGGGTTTTACTGGATATTTTGATTTAAAGTCTTAAAATAAAGTTTGATTTTAAGAATCATAAAGAAAATAAATTTCTAATGATTCTAGACTTTAAATCATGAAAAACGGTGTAAAATTTTATGAAAAGAAGTTTTTTTTTATACTTCTATATCCTTTTGCTTAAGGTTGAAGACAATTTAAGTGTGTGTCGTTTTATTAAGTTTCAAAACGACAATTCCTTTTGATTTTGACAATATTAAGATAACATGCATGTTCTTGTACCTTTACTCTGAAAAGAAAAGCAAGTTCTTGTTTTCAATGCTTTTATACTGCAATAAATGTTATTTTGTCATCTTATGCTTTATAAATTCATATTAAAATTTTGCTTGGCCAATGTACTTGTTTTGACCGAGGAGGATGCTTGTGATATGCAAATTTATCACTTATGTATGTGATACAGCAAAGCATTATAAAATTGGCACAAAATGACAAAATAGCATCAAAAGTAAAAAACTCGATTTCCTTCATATATGTTTGCAAGGTTACCAAAATTTTTGCAAAGCACGTGTTGATTAATTGGTAAAGGAAACACATAATTGATATTAATTGTAATTGATCATATATGATATAATAAATCTTATCTTACATGAATTTTTGTTATATTTTATATGGTTAATTAAGATAAAATATTAAATTATATTATTGAGTTACCCATAGGAATGGAAAATATAATTTGATAGTTTTATCATAAAGTATGTATAATGAATAAATAAATGTTTAGTGATCTTTATAATTTAATTAATTAAGGTTTGGCCATAGCACCCTTAGTTAGTTAAATTATAAATTCAGAGCCTCTAGATCACATAAAAAAAATAACATTAATTGTAATTAGTCGTATGTAATATGATAAATATCATCTCACAAGATTTTTTATCATGTTTTTGTATGATTAATTAGGATAAAAATATTAAGTTATGTTTTAGATTTGTCCACAGGGATTAGGAAATATAACTGATATGTTTTGTCATAAGTTCATCTGAATTTTATTGAATTAAAATTTTGGCCTACAGGCAAATTTTATGTCACTAAATTCATAATTCTTTGAGCATGTTTTACATTGGTAAAGCAAGATAATGATTTATTTTTTGCCTCAAATTTTAATAATAAGCATATAATTTGCAGTTGTACAACCTGTTAGTTCTATTGAAGTTCCAGAATTGAAAGGGGACAATTACCCAATTTGGAAGGAGAGAATTCTCCTGAATTTGGGATATATGGACATTGATGAAGCTATCAGGAAACATGAACCACTAGCTATTACTGAGAACAGTGAACCAGATGAGGTGGATCATTTTGAAAAATGGAAAAGATCCAACCGTCTGTGTGTCATGTTCATTAAGACTAGGATCTCTGCTGGTATTAGGGGCTCAATGGAAAAGCATAACAATGCCAAAGTGCTCATGAAGTCTATTGATGAGCAATTTGAGACTTCAGGAAAAGCACTGGCCAGTACTCTAATCATGAAATTTTCATCAATGAAGTTCACTGCTTTAAGGGGTGTGCGTGAGCACATTATGCAGATGAGGGACATTGCGGCCCAATTGAAAACTTTAAAGGTGGATATGTCTGACTTTTTTCTTGTCCACTTTATATTGAACACTTTCCCAGCACCATATGGTCCATTCAAAATATCCTATAACATGCATAAGGACAAATGGTCTATTAATGAGCTCATGACCATGTGTGTTCAGAAAGAGGGAAGGTTGCAATTAGAGCAAGGAGATAGTTCTCTACTGACAATTGAGAAAAATGACAAGAAGAAAAACTATAAGAACAAGGGAACTGGTAAAATACCACCCCAGACTGGAATTAAGAAGGAATCATCCAGGTGTTTTTTTTTGTAAAAAGAAAGGGCACATGAAGAAAGAATGTTCTAAGTTCAAACAATGGTTTGAAAAGAAAGGTATGCCTACATCTTTAGTCTGTTATGAATCTAATATGATTAACATAAATCATAACACATGGTGGATTGACTCTGGTTCTACAATCCATGTTTCAAATACCTTGCAGGTATGCAAAACCTAAGGAAACTAATGGGTAGTGAACTGTGCATCTATTCAGGCAGCAAGATGAGTTCACCTGTGGAGGCCATTGGAACCTGCAGTTACTTTTAAGAAGTGGTTTTATTTTGAATTTGGAAAAGACTTTTTATGTTCCTAGTTTTTCTAAGAATTTAATTTCAGTTTCAAGACTTGTACCATCTGGTTATTCCTTTTCATTTTATGAGACATCTTTCAGTTTATTTTATAATTCTGATCTCATAGGGAATGGTATTTTATGTGATGGTCTTTTCTATATTAATTTGCAAAATGATACCACTTATGACGCTATGCATGTTAATGTTGGTATTAAGTGATGTGTTATGAATGAGGATTCCTCTATGCTGTGGCACAAGAGATTAGGACACATCTCCATTCAGAGAATTAAAAGATTAGTGAATGATGGAGTACTTAGTACTTTAGATTTCACTGATTTTGAGACTTGTATAAATTGCATTAAGGGAAAGCACACAAACAAGTCTAAAAAGGGTGCCAAGAGGAGTACTAAATTATTAGAGATTATACATACAGATATCTGTTGTCCTGATATGGACGTATATGGTCAGAAATACTTCATCTCTTTTATAAATGATTATTCACGATACATGTATCTCTACATGCTTAATAATAAGTATGAAGCCTTAGATGCCTTTAAGGTATTTAAGTCTGAGGTAGAGAATCAATGCGGTAAGAAAATTAAGATCATGAGATCAGATAGAGGTGGAGAATACTATGGTAGATACATTGAAGATGGACAAGCACCTGGTCCATTTGCAAGGTTTCTTGAAGAGCATGGGATTGTTGCCCAATACACTATGCCTGGTTCTCCAAATCAGAATGGTGTAGCAGAAAGAAGAAATCGAACATTATTGGATATGGTGCGAAGTATGCTCAGTAGTTCCAAGCTTCCTAAGTTCTTATGGAAAGAGGCACTTAAGACGACAATGTACATATTAAACCGAGTTCTAACTAAGGCTGTTCCAAAAACACCATTTGAGTTATTTAAAGGTTGGAAACCGAGTTTATGACATGTACGCGTTTGGGGATGCCCGTCTGAAGTTAGAATTTATAACCCACAAGAAAAGAAGCTTGACCCAAGGACTATTAGTGGGTATTTCATTGGATATGCTGAAAAGTCTAAGGGATATAGATTTTACTGTCCATCTCACAACACTAGGATTGTGGAATCAAGAAATGCTAAATTTCTTAAGAATGACTTGATTAGTGGGAGCGATCAATACAGAGACTTTGTTTCTGAGAAGGATCATTCAGTTGCTCAACCATCCACTTCAAACGTGAGACTGGTTGTTGTCCAAAATACCCCTCCAGTTCAACCGGGTGTTATACAACCAATCATACAGGATCCACAACCTGCTGATGATCTAGTAGATCAAGTTGTTCATGAGGAACATGAAGAAATTGTTGACCAACCAGCCGAACAACAAGTTCCTCAAGAAGCTGATGTCTCAATATTACGAAGATCTACTAGAGTAAGGAAATCAGCGATACCTAGTGATTATGTTGTGTATTTGCAAGAGTCTAATTATAACATAGGAGCTGCAAATGATCCTGAAACGTTTTCACAAGCCATGAATTGTAAAGAATCAAATTTATGGTATGATGTTATGCATGATGAGATGAATTATATGGCATCCAATAGAGTCTAGGATCTTGTTCAGTTGCCTGATGGTGCAAAAGTCATTGGATGTAAATGGGTTTTTAAGACAAAGAAAGACTCATTAGGCAACATTGAGAGATATAAAGCAGGACTCGTAGCTAAATGATTTAATCAAAAGGAAGGGATCAATTATAAGAAGACATTTTCTTCTGTGTCGAAGAAAGATTCCCTCTGTATCATCCTAGCATTGGTTGCACATTTTGACTTAGAGTTGCAACAAATGGATGTGAAAACAGCCTTTCTCAATGGAAATCTAGAGGAAGAGGTTTATATGAAACAACCAGAAGGATTTTTCTCTAGTGACAATAAGAAATTGGTGTGTAAGCTTAAGAAGTCTATATATGGGTTGAAACAAGCCTCCCGTCAATGGTATTTAAAATTTCATGATGTTATTTCCTCATTTGGTTTTGTGAAAAATATTATGGATCAATGTATATACCAAAAGGTCAGTGGGAGCAAAATTTGTTTCCTTATTCTATATGTGGATGACATTTTACTTGCAACCAATGATAAAGGTTTGTTTTATGAGGTGAAACAATTTCTCTCCAAAAATTTTGATATGAAGGATATGGGTGATGCCTCTTATGTTATTGGCATTAAGATCCATAAAGATAGAATACGAGGTATTCTTGGTTTATCTCAAGAGACCTATATCAATAAAATTTTTGGAAAATTCAGGATGAATGATTGTTCACCAAGTGTAGCTCCTATTGTGAAGGGTGATAAGCTTGATTTAAGTTAGTGCCCCAAGAATGATCTCGAGAGGGAACAAATGAAGAACATTCCTTATGTTTCAGCTGTTGGAAGCATTATGTATGCTCAGGTCTGCACAAGACCTAATATTGCTTTTGTTGTTGGAGTACTAGGGAGATATCAAAGTAATCCAGGTTTAGACCACTGGAAAGCTGCAAAGAAAGTGATGAGATACCTTCAAGGGACTAAAGATTACATGTTTATGTATAGATGGACTGACAATTTGGAAGTAATTGGCTACTCTGATTCAGACTACGCTGGTTGCATTGATTAGAGAAAATTCACTTCAGGATATGTATTTATGCTAGCCAACGGAGCTGTCTCTCGGAGAAGTGTCAAGCAGACTTTGACTGCTACTTCCACTATGGAGGCTGAGTTCGTTTCTTGTTTTAAGACTACCTCACATGATGTATGGATGAAAAGTTTTATTTCTGGGCTTAGAGTCATGGATTCCATTTCTAGGCCATTGAGATTGTATTGTGATAATCCAGCTGCTGTTTTTATGGCTAAGAACAACAAAAGTGGTAGTCGAAGTAAGCATATCGACATTAAGTATCTAGCCATAAGAGAACGTGTCAAGCATAAAACAGTGGTTATTGAGCACATTAGCACTGAATTAATGATTGTTGATCCTTTAACTAAGGGCATGCCACCATTTAAATTTAAGGATCATGTAGATAGAATGAGACTTGGTTCCTTTATGAATTTTCATGTAATAACGATATTGTTTTGATAAAACTCTATTGTGATGTTTTTATTCAGATTATGCACATCTAAAGTTATTAATTTTGAGAAACATCAATAAAGTTTGGACCTAAAATAAACGTTGGGTTTATTCATTAAGTTATATGGGCTTGAGAAATATAATACAATGTGATACATGGAAGATAATACTCACATACATTAGAGGACCTATCGTCATGATTCATGTATTTTATTTCTCATTATGTAAATGATGGGATATGTGAATCAAGTGGGAGAATGTTGGTTTTATTTTGTAACCAACCTTAATTGGTTAACTATTCCTATGGTTAACTACCCCTTATCACAACCACTGCTAACTTCCCATTCTAACCATACACACAAAACCACCTTTGATGGAAAAGGTCTATATATAGGTGTGTGTCTTCAATTTCTATAGTCCCTGAACTCACTCACATATAAGGGCATATACACCATCTAGTGCAAATTGAGAGAAGAGTTTGGAAGACTCAAGAAATCACTTCACATTGCAATATTACAATCCAATTCAAGGAACAATGGCGGGAGGTATTTATATTCTATTTTATTCTGCATTGATCTAATATTATTTGTGAAAATAATTAGATCATTAAGTATATAAAAATCTAATAGCATCAAGCTTTCCTCGTTGTCATACCTAGAGGAGAGGTCTCAATTTTTCGTCCCTAGTATAAGTGAGATGCCCCATTGGTTACAAACTTACAACACCTACCAAAATGGGGTATTTCATAAAACTATTTATCAGAGTGGTTGTTTTAGAAAACTAATTACCTGTCAGAGGTGATTTTTGTCAACTAAGATTTAGGAGTCATCACTTTGAGTGTAACCCTGTGTTCAAGCATTATCTTTTTGCAATAGGTGTCATCCTAGAGTATGACACCACCTCAGATGTGGTGGCAATAAAGGAGTTGTTGTTCAAGTAATTTCCTATATGAGGTGTCAGCCAAAGCATTTCCTCCTTTGCATTGTTGTTTGCAAGGCATAATGAAGGAGGTACCACTTAAAGCTTTTCCTCCTATGCATTCTCCTTTCCAAGGCATTCAACCACTTGTTTCCAAGCTAATGGGATGTCTTGTGCAAGAGGTGTAAATTGACTTCACGTGAATGAGGCAGGCACGTGAATGAGGCGTCAAGCTGGAGATGTGTTTTTGTGCTGGTGAGACTACGATTGGAGGTGGGGTGGTGTGGTGTGGTGGTTGCTTTCATCTTACAAGGTAATTCCTCTTATTTTTTGTATATATTTATAATTTGTTTACTTTATTTTACTACTACTGAAATTCTTTAAATTTTGTTATGGATGATGAAATTAGTTCATTATTAGAATAAAAATGTTGGTGTTATTTTGCATTTTATTTAATTTTTAGTTCACATTTCAATAGAAATATATTAGAAAATAAGTTGTCATTTTTTACTTTAGTAGGAAAATATATTAGGAAACAGATAGTGTTTTACAATCTAGGCAAGCCCAACATCAACAAGGTCAAGGTCAACATGAACCAATAATGGTTCCGGTGGAAATCAGAGAATTATTAGATCAAGCTAGTTTTCTTGGTGTTGCACAAATTCCATTTTTCCTATCTAATAATAAATTTATATCACTTATTGAACATTGGTGTCCAGAGACCCACATGTTTCACTTGTCAGTTGGAGAATGCACAATCGCACTCCAAGATGTTAGAATTTTGTTGGGTTTACCCATTGATAATGAACCTGTGATTGGCATTGGTTGTAATGATTGAGCTCAATTATATCAAGATTTGTGGGGAGTTACTCCAAAGGTACTGATTTGAGAGGGGGTAAAGTGAAATTAAAATGACTTAAACATCATTTTAACAACATCTCTGACCATGTACATAGTCATGATCAGTTGCATACTTGTGCATTTATTTTACTTTTGTCTTGAGGGTAGTTTTTTGTTGATCATTCTGGTGTATATGCACCACTTAGGTATCTTTCAATGCTTGCATACCTTCAACAATGTGGAAGGTATAGTTAAAGATCAGTCATACTTGATTTTCTGTATCATGGATTGTATAAGACGACTAATTATGAAGCCAAAGAAATTGGTGGAGCATGTTTGTTAGTACCATTGTGAGCATGGGAAAGGTGCACATGGGGAACATCTTGAACCGACGGCTAAGAAAACCTTTCCCATGCCCACAATTGTACCAACAAACATGCTCCTCCAATTTCTTTAGCTTCGTAATTAGTCACTGTGCATAGTTCACAATACAGAAAACCAAGCACGGTTGATCCCAACTATACATTTCACATTGTTGAAGGTATGCAAGTATCAGAAGATACCTAAGTGATACATATCGTTAGAATGATCAGCAAACAACCACCATCCAAACAAACATAAAATAAACGCACAAGTAAATTGATGCAACTAACTATGTGCATGCTCAAGGATGTTAAAATGTTGTTTAAGTCATTTCAATTTCACCATACTCCCTTTCAAATCGATACCAACTAAAGTAATTCACAACAAATCTTGACATAATTGAGTCAATCATTACAATTAGCGTCACTCACAAGTTCATCGTTAACAGGTAAACCCAATAAAATACTAACATCTTGGAGTGTGATTGTGCATTCTTCAATCGACATGAGAAACGCGTGGGTCATCTTTGGCCTCCAACACTCAACAAGTTTAGATATCAACTTAATTATTATAACACAGGAAAGATGAAATTTGTGGTTCATCTTATTGTTCATGTTAACCTTGACCTTGTTGACGTTGGGCTCGTCTACATCGTAACATACAATCTTGTGTACTCTTCCATACATGTTCTGACACATGCACGGGTTGCAGCCATAACAGCGAGCCAGTGAGTGATCACATAAACTGGAATGCACAATTGAAACTTTCCCCATAATAAAAAATTATGGAGAACCCTAAAATTTAATCAACAAAAATTGGTAATTAATATTTTATTATTTATTTAACTATACAAAATAAAGTTAAAACTATAAACAACAATCAACCTAAATAGCTGCTATACAATTTAACAATCACGTATCTTAGTAAAAAAATGCATCAAAAATTTTCATTTAATAAAAAAATTATGGCAACAAAAGATTTCTATTAAATTTTTTTCTACAACTATATTTTTTTCTACAAAGTGAAAAATGGAAACAATAATTTTCTATTATATTTTTTTTCTACTGCTATAGTTTTTTCTGCAAAGTAAAAAAAATGCTATAAATATTTTCTATTATATTATAAATTACAAAGTAAGAAAATGACAACATAATTTTTCTATTAAATTTTTTTCATATTTTTTCTACAAAGTCAAAAAATGTCAACAGATCTTTTCCACTATATTTTTCTAAAAAAATATTAAACAAATGTATCATACTATATTTTGTTCTACATAGAAAAAAATTGGAAACAAATATTTCCTACTATATTTTCCTACTAAAGCAAAAAAATGACAACATATTTCTTAATATATTTCTACTGAACTATGAACTGAAAAAATAAATAAAACACAAAATAACACCAACATTTTTATTCTAATAAGGGGTTAATTTCATCATCCAAAAAAAACAATAACTCATTAAATTTCAACGGTAATAAAATAAATTAAACAAATTATAAATATTTAAAAAAAAAAAAAAAGAGGACTTACCTTATAAATGAAAGCAACAATCTCATCACCGGTTACATGCCAGAAAAAAAAAATTAGTATGTTGAGTATTAGTCCTACCACCCAACATTTTTCTAAATACACTCACTTCATTCGCAGTTTTTGTAATTTTTCTTTTAAAAAATATCTTTGTACACGTGAATGGATTTAATTTCTAGTATGTATGCTTTGAAATTTATGTTCCAAATTTAAAAATGTAATTGATAAAATAATTTGAATTCATCTCTCCAAAATGTATAACAACTTTCCTGAAATTAATTTCTAGAAATGACAAATAACTAGATAGAAATTTAATTAAACTCCACCCACCAGAACAATGCGAAGGATAGAGTTGCAACCTGGCCTGTTCATGTTCATGGTTCGATTTAGCACAGAGAATTGAATCTAACTGGAAAACAGTCTACCTGAATTTAATTGTTTCTTTGGTTCGTACATTGTATTCTAAAATTCGAGCTGATATGGTTTAGAACTACTTTGAACTGAACTGTTCCTATGCTCTAAACCCTGGGAATGGAAAAAGGTCACTAGAAGAAAACCTCATTACCTTTGAGGAGAAAACCAAACTGAAAATTGGAACTGAACCGGTCCATTTCTTTGGTTGGATGCACTATTAAAAATGATTTAGTTTTTTAGTCTTGGTTCAGTTCGATTCATGGTTCAATTTAATTCACTAAAACTTTTTAAACATCCCTAGTTGCAACGACACCAAGAGGAAAGGAAGACAACAAGAGGGTGTTGGAAAAAGCTTTGGAGTAGCAACACCTCAACAACAACGTTGTAATACGGTAACCATTTTTATCATATATATATATGGGAAAATTTTCTCACACACACAAAAAAAAAATAATCTACGGTTTTATATAGAAGAAAAGACAACGTCCCTTTCTCATTTCTGGATCAAACTGATCTAATATTTCTTAACGTTGGAAATCAAAAAATCTGATCCTTTACATAAACCAACGTTCACATAATATTAACTAAAACAAATTTTGTGAAATATCTCCCATGTTATTTATACAACATAGGAAAGTTTAAAACAAATCAAAACATTGTCATTTTTTCAATAGAGAAATGAGTTGATGACAGTGAAGTTTAAACTCATTAACTATTCAAATCCATCCCAGTGACTTAAAACATTTTTTGTTCTTTAATTGAAAGCATTAATACAATAACAGTAGAATTTTTATCTTTTCTTCAAAGTTTAATGTTGTAATGGGGAAAAAATTACTATAGCTACTAGTAGTATTTTACTTCTATAGTGGATTAATGATAAGGCAGCTCTGAAAAAAAGAAAAAGGGGACACTCCAGTAGTCAGACTTGAAAAACGTTGTCATTATTTTGGTAGTACATCAGAAACCTGCCGTACATGATATCACTAACTTCTATGTCTTAATAACCTTTTTATTATCTATAATTATTAATAATAAAAATTATTCTATTCAGTGTACATATTTTTAAATAATTTTATCCTCCATCAATTTATTTTTTTAACTGCTCTATTATTTTTTAGTTAATTACTTTCTTTCCTTTTTTTTTAACTTCTAAACCTTTCTTCTTTTTATTTAAAATATATAGAGAAGCAAGGAGTGCCTCTTTTTCCCTGTTTCCTTACAAAATAACTAGTAAAGGGGTTTCTTTCCTTTTTTTTTAACTTCTAAACCTTTCTTCTTTTTATTTAAAATATATAGAGAAGCAAGGAGTGCCTCTTTTTCCCTGTTTCCTTACAAAATAACTAGTAAAGGGGGAAAAAAGGGTTAGGATTCTCTTCATTTACTGAAATTTTATGATAGAAGAGATATAGACACAATGAGCTTCTGGGTCCCATGCATTTACTGGAAAATTCCAGTAAATGGAAAGGACTTTTTCCAAAAAAAAATAGAAAATTCTCTTAATAAAAATATTAATTTTAACAAAAATGTTAAAATAAGGGAAAATGAAAGGAACTGAGTCAAATTTTGAGCTAGGTGCTACCAAGTAACCCAGCACCTACAACCCCATTATGAAAACATCCAAATTTGATATGCTTGTAACGGGGCAAAACCACAGAACCCTATGTAAATGAGAGATACTTCCGAATATATTTGTATAGCAAAATTAAGTTTGAGCTACATCTAACTCTTAGCCATCAGATTCTCAAGTATGGCTCTAGAGAGAAATATTCAGCCACATATGTAATAGTAGAATGTCCCAAGCCACAGTAATATCATTTGAGGGGTGAAGATGATACATAAATACTATTTGAGCAAAGATAGAGCCATTCTCTAATCTCTAGCAATTTGACTTATCTGAAGAGAGCCATTCTTTTGCTGCCAATAAATCAGGAAGAACAACTGCACCAGATTTCCTCCATTCCACAGCATCTGGGGTCTTAAACCTATCCAACAATAGTGCATGCATCCCTATGCTCTTAGCTGGTTCATAGTCTTTGCGCATGCTGTCCCCGATGTGCAAAGCTTCTTCAGGTGCAATATTTCCAGCCCTCTCAAGTGCAATCTCGTAAATTTTAGGGTTTGGTTTCTCGACGCCTTCAAGGCCGGAAAACACGCCAAAGTCCCACTCAGATCCCTGCATCGTCAAACATCATACGTAACAATCAGATATTCTTGTCTCTGGGTTAAGTGTATAGTCATGAGTCATGACTCAATATAATCGCATCGTAAGTGTAGTAAAAAAGAACAAAAACACTTGTAGTGATTAGTAAGTTCTAGAACTGAATAGACTGCAGTTCAATATAATTTAGTTTAACTCTTCAATGATCGCGTTGCATTTCAAAATGGAAGTGCGCGGACCTCTATTAACATTTCCAACAGGTGCACTGAGATGTTTAAGAATGTGATACTATGTCACTCCATGGTTAAGTACTTGGGTATTCTTTGAAACAATGTAATATAGTAAACTTTTAGAAAAAACAAAGGAAATTTACCTCGTTTAAACCCAAAGCTGGAAGAATCACATCTTGATATCGATACTCAGCATTGCTTACAATACCAACTTTG
Source organism: Glycine latifolia (assembly GCA_013407115.1). Lineage (NCBI taxonomy): Eukaryota > Viridiplantae > Streptophyta > Magnoliopsida > Fabales > Fabaceae > Glycine > Glycine latifolia. The sequence goes on from CM023949.1 coordinate 5,095,068, forward strand.
AGACCCTCTCCACGAAGCCATCTAAGAAATGGTTGGGAGTCTGGAAATACAGTATATGGAGCAGATGAACCAAAGGACGCATATATACGTCTGAAGATTTTCTCAAATGTCTCTTCATCGTATTCATAACCAGCCTGCCAGAAGAACAAAATTTCTCGATGATTTTAACAGGGGAGATTGCAAATATCATGAACTTGTAATTCAATGCTCAATTTTGGTAGCCTATACTGCAGCTGAACACATCAATAAAAGTGAGAGTTAAACCTGTTAGTTCAGTGCATTCATTGTTGCTGAAGACAAATTTAGAACCAAACTAAATATGATACCTTTCATTGTGTGCCCATGTAAATACAAAAACTTGGCTATCATGACATGTAAATGCAATACATTATATAACCACAGTAATGACTTTACATATAGTTTACCCTGACAAAAGAATCTCGCACACACGTTTTCCACCACACAATGTTTGGCATTTTGGCTGCATGTCCAAAACATGGATAATTCTTTGCCATTTCCTTATATGCAAGCTTAAAACCCTCGTGCATACGTTTGTAGTCTGGGCAAGGTTTGCCTGCAGCTTTGGCTGCCATGCAATAATAGTCACCGAGCTCCCCTTTGTAAGCCATTAGGGTACCAGTAACATCTATGGTGACACAGCGTAGTTTAGCCAATAACGACATGGTTGATTAAAGTGATTGTTTGGAAGAATTTCTGATACAGCAATACCAATACAAATTTCAGGGAACCAACTAATAGGGTAAAGTATTGAATTCCTTCAAAATTGATAAGCCTGCATATGTGATTCAAAATTAGCTAGTTAAATTCAAAAGAAAATTCACTTATGAAGGAGCTTACATGATGATAAGGCTTTGTAAAAGGGAGAGAGAAAGAGCAAGAGGAAAAATTGGTACTGTAAATGATATTATAGCACAAATAGAAAATTTTAAATAACTATTAAATATGTGATCTATTAGATAAAACCTGGGTATCATATTAGATATGGTTATCATCATGGATATACATTGCAACCAGAAAACATAAAGTAATGTATTCAGTAGCCTACAAGTGATTATAAAAGTGCACCTAGAGATATGCACTTGCTCAGAAAGGAAAAAACAATTTAAGTTACACTGAGCATTTTGAAAAAATATGAAAGTTTCAAAGTTACACCATAATGTCCTTGAAAGATGCTGTGTTTATGAAGCCAGATGAAATTATGTCCATATCCCAGCTACAAAGACTATTATACATATGACGAAAATGTAAGGAAATCACTAAACCAGAACTGCAACATAGTTCAGAATGAACTTATAGATTCAGGGATATTAAAAAGATCTTGAATTGAAATCTTTTTGTAGGTGGAAAAGATTTAGGACAAACAATAATTTGCTAATGTGGTAAAACCATAAAAAAGAACTGAATTTACACTTAGATAGTTAAATATCATATAGCCTCAATGTTCGACGGTCAAGTAACAACCACAAGTACCAAACTAAACAAGATCTCCAGATTAGACATTCCTAGCAGTGACCCACAAGTCGAAAACGTAACAATGCATATACAAGATTGCCATAGCAAATTAACAATTACCAATTACTAGAGATATAAGGTTGATCCAGTGGTTGGGAAAGGGTGAAGACAAAAGGGAGGGGGGAGAGGTCACGGATTCAAATCCCCCAATTGGCATTTCTAACAAAACTAACAAACTAACATTTGCCGATAAAACATAAAAAAACAATTGCCAATTACTCAACAAAAAAGTACAAAAAGGAAAAGCAGGAACAACTATTTCCAAGATGTAGTATATTTTATAATATCATGACCACAGTCCTGAATCTGAAATCAACCCAGCCAGCCTCTGACTCACTGACTGATTAAAAAACACACATACACACCACAAAGATGTCCACTGTTGAATCTAAACCCATGGATACAATAAAACACACATTCTTAATTCCAGTTCCAGGCCTGCTTTTCAAAAGTAAAAGTAAAATCATAACTGACATTGAGTCAAATTGAACTTGGGGTAAACAATGTGGCTAAACCAGCTCAGAAATCAGAACAAGAAATGAGTACTCACAAGTCACAACTATTAGATTTTTCGTTTGTGAAAATGCCCAATAAGACACGGGATTCAAAACAAAACGCTTCAGAGCAACAGCATAGGCAAGATCGATTCAACAAACATCCATCATTAAAATAAAATTCCCAGAAAGCGCACACACACATGCACAAGCACAACTAAAGTGTGGTTAGGTCAACACCCACAAAACATGTCACAAAAAAGATTGTGTTTTTACAATTATCATACACAGAGTAGATTCAAATTCTGAGGATCACACAAGGAAACGAATCTAGTTCTTACCAGAAGCTCAGAGAACTGAAAAGTTTGGAACTTTTTTTGTGTCCAAATCACCAATGCTGCAGCAGAAGCAGCTTCAGCTACACTATCATCATGAGAAGCACAGAGTATATTTTTTTCATATAGTTTTATTTATCGGGGAGAAATGGAAGAGAGAGAAGCTTTGGCCGGTTATGATGTTTCCTTCTTCTCCAACCCAAGAATGGTTTTGTGTGTATAAATGGAAATCATCGAACCCCAAGATTTATTATTTAATAAAAAAAATTCTTTCTTTTTTCCCCTCCTTTGGTACTTTTACAGTTTACTTGACTACTTTGTGCAAAAGTAAGAGAAAATATTTGTATATTTTCTAAAACTGTGAAATGAATTTAATAGTTGTTGGCAAAGAATTTATATATTATCATCAATCAGTCAAGGATCATTCATGATTCATGACACAACTTATAAAGTATTTATAATTAAATTGATAAACTCATTATATATAAATTTATATATATTAAAATTTAGAATTACTTGCCAATGCATTTATATGGTGAATATTGTGAATATATTATTATGTATTCGTATTAAATCAGTGTAATTTTAGAAGAAAAATTATAAAATATTCATTAAATAAATAAATAAATATAAAATTCTTACACGACAACATGAAACTTTAACGTAAGAATCCATACGCGGTGGTGGGTGTGTTTTCATGTTATTTTGTCTGCAGGTGGCCACGTATTTAGTTTCTACTCCTCGCACTTGCAGCAATTTGCGTCACTGACCCTCTTCTTATTAGATACCGATAAAGAAATTTATTTGATGAGATTTTATGTTTTGAGCAAAATATTAATTTTTTGGTCAAAAAATGTTATTATTTTGATTAATTTGGTTTAAACTTTTCATTTTACCATTTATTTTCTAAAAAGAAATAACCTATTCTCTTCAATATTATTTTCTTCTATTTTTCCTTATATTAAAATTAATTTATAAAAATTTTAGTTTATTCTTTGTATTAAATGAAGTTTTAATTTATTTTATTTTAATTTATCTATGTAAAACCATTTTCAACTTCGTTCTTATTATTCCCTCAAAAAATAAAATCGTTCTTATTATTTGTACATATAATACTATAATATATCAAGTTATTGGCAATAACTTATTGCAAAGAAAATGGAAAAAATAATTAAAATATAATAATTTTTTTCTAAATAATACTTATTAGTAATATAATTCATATATTAATTTATATTATGACTCAAATATACAGTTAACAACAAAAAAGGATAAGGAAGAATTTAAAATGATTATAGTATTAAAATAAAATCAAATTTAATAATATTGAAATAAAATATAAATATTAAATATAAGCACAAAAATATATTTCGACATATTGATTTTTCATTTATTACAGCTTATTAATGGTTGGGCTTATAATACTATAAAATTATTGTGAAGTAGAAGGAAAAATTAAAAATAATTCAAATATTTCAGTTGACAAGAACAAAGGATAATGACATTAAAATTATTACAAATATTAAAATAAATTATTTTTATAATAAAAAAATATATCAGGATCATTTTTTTTAATATATTTAACTTTTGTTTATTACTATTACTGTGAAAGTTACACATTCATAAAGAGTTTTGGTTCAATTTTTCTAAAAGAATTGTTCGATATTTTTTGTTCAATTTAGTTTGATTTTGGAACGGTTCAATTTGGTTCTTTTTTTTTTTTACACATCCTTAGTTAAAGCAATTCACAACATTCATTAGTACAAGGCCAAGTGAGTTGGTATCATGCTTTTGCAAAGAGAGTAATCAAGTTGCAAATGTTTCGGCCTAGGATGGTTTAGGCCTTGAAGTTCCAAAATGTAAGTTTTATGTAGTTCCGGATCTCAAAGGTCAAACGTTGCTTGTATTAATTTTCCTATAAATTTCTAAGCCGTGCATAAAGTTTGCATTCAATAAAAAAAATATAAAAACTATATTGTTAATGTAAAAAAAATAGTCATTCAAACACAAATTTTTATGTATAACATAAATATATTAGCTTTATAATTATTATCTTGAAAATATATAATTTCTAATCTATTTTTTTTTGTTGAAATTTCTAATCTAATTAATAGACAATATAAAAACTTTTACACTGATAATTATATCTATTATACTCATAAATAAAGCATATTCCTTTTTGCTTTCCTTTTTTTCCTCCTTGTTTATTTACTATTTACCGTACGGAGCCTCTTTAACGGCTGTTAGGCAAGTTTTTTTTTTAGTCAATTGTTAGGGAAGTTAGGCAGCAATAAAGTAATGAAAATAGTGAGAAAACGGTTATTATTTGAGTAAATAGCAGAAAGAAGGATAAAAAAAGCAAAAAATTGAAAAGCTGATGACGGTACGATGAAAGAAAACCGTGATTGCGTTGCCCGGCGGTATTCACTGAAAAGCAATCAATGTGCGGATGAATGAATGAAAATGAAATACTGTTTGCTAAGAGCCAAAACCATGGCCTGGAACTTGAACTGCCCACACGTTTTACCATCAGGTGGGACCCTATGCTTGGAAATCACGTTTTGATTGCTCTTAAATCTATGACATTTAACTATTTTCATAACTCATTGAAGCATAGTGAAAGAATCCACTTCAAATTTTTGAACCATTTTTTATGGATTTTATACATAAAATATAACATTTTTTTATTTCTTATAATGATAGAATTCAATTTAAATTCTTGAGTTTTTTTTCATGTCAAATCCTAAAAAATATAAGGTAAATAACAATTTTCGTTCTTGAATGTATAAAATATTGATAAATTTGTCCCTGAAATATATCAATTCAAATTTTGGTTCCTAAAAGTGTAAAAAATGTGATAAATTTATTTATCCGTTAACTTATTACCATTAATAAAAGAATCTACGTGACACAGAAAGATGAAAATATCACAAAAATTATTGTCAACCTGGTCATCTTTGATTGACTCTTCAAAAGTGAGTCATAGGGACAGATTTATCATACATGAAGATAGGGTACCAATTCTGGGTGATGATCTCGGTGTTGACAACGACTGCGTAGGTGTTGTGGTGACCTGAAGAGAGGGAAGGGGGTTGAAGAGGCTACAATTGACGACGAGGATTCCAATGTATTTGGGCTTGACATTGGTGTTAGAGAAGAGGTTGTTGAGGGCGTCGAACATGACCTCTTCCCTAGCAGCGTCCATGGAAAGGTCAGGGGGGATGGAGTGCATGGCTTGGGGGACGTAGGTGTGTTCGCCGAGGCCGGAGTGAAGGAGAATCTTGCGCTGGAAGTCAAGGGAGGAGGAGAGGAAGTTGTTGGTGAGAGTGGAGTTGTCCATGAACTGGCTAAAGAGGACATAGTGTTACTAAAGAGAGAGGTAGCAGGAGTAATCTAGGAGATAGACGAATGTGGGTCGTGTTATGATGTAGAGGGTGGAGCCAAGGACCAGGATGGCGGAGAAAGCGATGGCGCTGGAGAGGTTGTACTGGAGGTAGGCCCAGAGGTGTTGGATGTCGTGGCCTTTCATCTGGGCGGCTTGGAGGAGGGTTACAGATATGAGAGGGAGAAGGCATAGGGTCAACAGGTGTGACACCAGGTATTGGAACCCTAGTTTCATGTATGACAAATCTATCCATATGACTCATTTTTGGAGTGTCAATCAAAGATTCTCAGATTGACAATTATTTTTGTGACATTTTCGTCCCTCTGTGTCATGTAGGATCTTTGATTAACGGTAACAGGTGAAAGTTAATGGATGAATGAATTTGTTGCACTTTTTACACTTTCGAGGACTCAAATTTGATTTTTCATCTTTCAGGGACGAATTTGTTAGCGCTCTACACATTCAGAGAAGAAAATGACTATCTATCCCTAAAAAATATTACATAACTTTTCCCTTGTTTTCTTTCTCTCCTCACGCCCTCTGCTCTTCTCTGTTTTCTCTCCCCTTCCCCTTCCTTGATTGTTCCATGGCCGCCATTGACAGCTATCACGTTTGAAGTCGTCGTGTCTCTATCTTCATTTTTAATATGTTGTTCTTTGATTTGTTATTTTTTGTCTGGTAATTTTTATATTATTTTGAATTTGTAGTATTGATATGGATTGTGTTAATATGACTTGTGATTCTTCTGTTCTACCTTCTTACTTTCTTTCATTTTTTAGTTATTTTTCTCTGAAATTAGTTAGGGAGAGAGACATTTAAAAATATTTTTGGAAAAATTAGGAGTTATTGGAATACAACCTTTAGCATGGAGAACTCTTGAACAAAAATAGTGATAGATCCAATGAACAGAAGTTCTTGAACTCAAAAATCCCTATTAAAAATGCTCTCAAATTATTCGATTTGCTTTTCAAATACCTCTCATTTTCTTTTTATTTATCTTTTAGCTTGGGTTTGATAAATGAGAGAAGGAGAAAAATAAAAAAATAAAAAGGTGAATTTACATGGGTCTTACATCTTCTATCCTCTATCTTAATTTAAATATTGTCTTTTATTTGTTTCTATTTTCATTCTTTTAACCAAACACACTATGTTGTTGTGTAGAAACTAAAAAAATGTAATAAATTTTCTTGATTCTAATAAAATAGTTATATGATTTTCTATTTTTCTTTTCATTTCAGAATAAAATAAATGCATGTGTAAATTATTTAAAGATTAAAAGATAAATACAAATATAATTAATAAAAGGATAATTAATGAGATCTTTAACTTAACATATGACATATAGATAAATAGAAATATTTTTTTCAGAAATTCAACAAGTAAAAATAAATGAAGAGAAGATTCAACCAATACGCTATTAGCAGTTACACAATTATTTATATAAAAATAAATAAATAATTCATCCAACCTAATAATTAATTAATTTTAATTAACAATATCATAAATTAAAATTTTGTTTTAGAAATATTCATAAACTTAAATGGGTTAAGTAATGGTTATATTAATTGATACTATTCATATTTTTTAAAAAATCAATTATTTATATTGTTAATAAATCAATGAATGAATTCACTTATATAACTAATGAATGAGATAGACTTTACAATAAATTAAAAATATAAAAGAAAATTAGAAAATATAGATGCACTCATAAAAACACACGTAATAATGTTGTGTTTAATTTTTGTCGTGATTGAGGCAAACTAATGATAATCGTCATTATAGAGTTAGTTGATGGCTCTACTTAATGCAAGTTTCTCATGATTTAATCGATGGATTTTGGTTGACACAAGGAAGTCATGGATAAGCCCAAAGGTAGTTTGGTTCACGCAAGCACGCTAAGATCTCGTCATTAGATCTCACTAGCAAAACATATAACTTAATATGCCCAAAGGTAGCATATTGAGCGAAGACAAAAAAAAACATATACTACATCTTCGTTGTCACGAAGTTCTAGGGATTCATGTTCAAGACTATTGTTCCCTATGTATACAAGATGCCGATAATATAAATAATATCAACCACCTGTTTGGTATCTCCAACTCTAACTTGTTCATGAATTTTTTTCCTTTAGGCACCAAGTGTGATGTCTTGATTTATCCTAACAATTTTGGGGCATCATATATATTCAAACGTGACCCCTTTAAAAGTTCTTATAATCTGACCATTGTAATGCATTAAAATGAGTGTGGAATTTATAATGTAGATAGAATGAGAGATGTGGATTAAAATGATTTTGTTGAAAACACTTACATTTACTAAATAGGCAAACAAAATGAAAACCATTTTTTGTACCTGTACGTAGCTGGAGAACTGCTTCACCTAATGTGGGCTTGAGAAATTGAATTGGTTGTATTAATACACTGACGTAGAGGCACCACAAGCAAAGGTTAGTGCAGGTCCAAAGATCATGCAAATGCTCCAAGAAGTAGACACGTACATGCATCGAGCTCTTATCGATAAATATTATGATGGTCATCTCGCTACTAGTAAATGCAAGTAGCTAGTCTTTAGGTGCCACTACTCCATAAATGTTGACACCTTAATTTTATGTTTGCAATGCTGTATTTTGCCTCTATGAGTGACGCGAGTCTTGAACTATCTATCAATTCCCTAACGATCACATCTTCAGGCCAGGGTAGTATCTTACACTTAGGATCTGTTTAGAATAAGTTTTTCTAAAAATATTTCTAAAAGAAAATAATAAATAGAAAATATTACAATAAAGGAGGAAGAAGAAACAAAAAACTGATTGTATTCATTGATTACGTATTTTGTACAAGGGTGTCTCAATATATGGAGCAAAAGGAATAATCTAGAATATGTTATAACCAAAATGGCTGACGTGGCCACTATCAAAACAGAAAAAGAATAACAAGAAAACAAAATACAAAAAATGTGTAATACTCCCCCTCAAGATGGGGAGTAGATGTTAATGATCCCCATCTTGGAGAGAAGAACAAAAAAATGAGATGGATGCAAAGCTTTGGTAAGCAAGTCTGCGAGCTGATGAGAAGATTGAATATGAAAGGTCTTAATGATGCCACGAATGACACAATCACGAACAAGGTGGCAATCAATCTCAATGTGCTTCGTTCGCTAGTGAAAAACTGGATTTGCGACAATGTGTAAGGCTGATTGATTATCATAAAGCAAGTGTGCAGCGGATGAATGAGAAATACCAAGATCCTTAAGCAGATTAAGCAGCCAAAGAACTTCACAGGCAGCATGAGCCATTGAACGATATTCAGCCTCAGCGGATCTCCTAGAAACAGTGTGTTGCTTCTTGGATTTCCAAGAAATCAGAGAAGTACCAAGGAAGATATAGAACCCAGAAATAGAATGCCTGCTATCTGGGCAAGAAGCCTAATCAGAGTCACAGAAAACATTCAATTGGGGAGAAGAAAAGCATGGAAAGAACAACCATTGTCCAACAGTAGCTTTAATATAAGCAAGAATACGATAGGCAGCTTGAAGATGTGATACCCGAGGAGCTGACATGAATTGACTTAGATGATTTACAGCAAAGCATAAGTTAGGTCTTGTAATTGTCAAATGGAGTAGCCTCCCAATAAGTCTTTTCGAAAAATAGTAGGATCAGGCAAAGGGTCCCCATCATATATAGATAACTTGGAATTAACCTCCATTGGAGTGGACTTTGGTTTGTAGCTTGAAAGACCTGAATTGTGTAGTATTTTGAGTGCATACTGACATTGAGAAATAGAGATTCCTGTAGAAGAACGAGCTACTTCCAAGCCTAAAAAATATCTCCCAGGGCCAAGATTTTTAAGTTTAAACTTGTTGTCCAATAAAGATGTCAATTATTGCACTTTAGAAAAATTGTTAGATACAACAAGAATGTCATCCACATATACCAAAAGTGCAAGAAAAACAGAATCAGAATGCTTCACAAATAAGGAGTAATCAGCCTGAGATTGTGTGAAGCCAATAGAGAGCAAGATTGATGAAAACTTGGCAAACCATTGCCTAGAAGCCTGTTTCAGCCCATATAAAGACTTGTTTAAGCGGCAGAAAACATTAGGGATAGACTCCCCCTGTCCATGATAGCCTAGAGGCAAGGTCATGTAGACCTCTTCATTGAGATCACCATGCAAAAAAGCATTATGTACATCTAGCTGAATTAAATGCCAATGATTGAGGGAAGCAAGTGCAAATATAACTCGGACTGATGTAAGCTTGGCCACGGGTGAAAAAGTATCAGAAAAATCTACTCCTTCCTGTTGGGTGAAACCCTTAGCAACCAAACTTGCTTTATATCTCTCAATCGAACCATCAAAGTTGTATTTAACTCTGGACACCCACTTACAGTCGACTGGATTCTTTCCAAGGGGAAGAGAGACAACAGTCCAAGTGTTGTTGTTTTGCAAGGCTAGTAACTCAACATCCATGGCAGATTGTCATTCAGGTAGCTGTGAAGCTTCAGAATATGAGGCAAGTTCAAAATGAGTAGTTAATGAGTTAACAAAGGCTGAGTATGTTGGGGAAAGTTTAGAATAAGAAAGGAAGTTGGAAAAGGGATAAGCTGTAAAGGAGGAGCAAATATAATCATCTAAATGGCTAGGTGGCTTGCGGATTCTTGTTGGTTTTGTGGGTGGAAGGTTTGAAGAAGATGTTTGTGTGGGGAGAGAAATAGGAAGAGGCTGTATAGATGAAGAAGGGGTTGGTATTGAGGTTTTGAAAGGGAGAATAGTTTCAATGAAATAGACATCTCGTGAGATGTAAGTACGATTGGATGCAAGGTCAAGCAAGTTATACCCTTTATAACCAGAAGGGTAGCCCAAAAACACATCGGGTGTAGCTCTAGGAGAAAATTTATGTCTTGATTTAGGAAGTGTAGACCCATAACACAAGCAACCAAATATCCTAAGGTGATCATATGTGGGAGGTTTATTGGATAATATTTTAAAAGGTGTTTTATGAGAAAGCAAAGGAGAGGGGGTTCTGTTGATTAAATACACAGTCGTAAGCACACAATCTTGCCAGTATTCAAAAGTAACATTAGAGTGAAAATGTAAAGCGCGAGCAACATTTAAAATGTGCTGATGTTTGCGCTCTACTACAGAATTCTATTGTGGTCTATCAACACAAGAATGGTAAAGTTGGATACCTTTAGAAGAATAAAAATCAAAGATAGCAAATTCAGGGGCATTATTACATCGAATGGCCTTTATAGCAGTGTTATACTTATTTAATATGAGAGCATAGAAATCAGGAAAAACATAACGAAAATCAGATTTGCATTTCAAAAAATATGTCCAAGTAAATCGGGATGCATCATCAACAATTGTCAGAAAATATTTAGAACCTTCAATAGAAAGGGGATTGAAGGGTCCCCAAATATCGCAATGAATAAGAGTGAAAGGTGTGGAAAACAACTTGGGATTTAATATAAAAGGCAATCATTTTTGCTTTGCCAAAGGGCAAACATTACGGGGATGTGATGCAGCTAAATTGTCTGTATGCAAAGCATGCTTCATGGAATTTAAAATTGAAAAAGAAAGATGACCTAAACGAGCATGCCAGAGCTCAAAATTGGACGTATTTACAGCAAGACAAAGGGATAGGGGAACATGAGGTTTAGGAAAAAGAGAATAAACATCAAGCACGTAGAGACCTCTACAACGATTAGCAATCCCAATCGTCGTGGCTGTGGTAGGATCCTGTAGCAAGCAATGGGAAGCAGAAAAAATAGCAACCAGAGAATATGCATTAGTAAGAGGACTAATGGATAAGAGATTGAAGGTGAATGAAGGAGCAAACAAAACATTTTGAAGAATTAAAGAAGGAGAAAAAGTGAGAGATGAAGAACCAGTTACAGGTACAGTGGAACCATTAGGAAAGGATACGACAGAAGCATGAGAAGAATATGGAATAGGAGAGGAGGAAAACAAACGTTGAGAGAAACAAACATGGTGCGTAGCACCAGTATCAAGAATCCAATAGGAATCGGGAAAAGGAGAAGAGATGTTACCACTAAAATTGGTGACCGAAGGAGTAGAATCAGTGATGGAGACGGATGAAGATTTGACCGGAGCAGCAGAATTCTGATGGATGAGTGAAAGAAGGTGCGCATACTGGGATTGTGTGATCGCGACAGACGATGGTGAAGTGAAATTGGGGTTCGAGTGATTTGGGGGTGGCTGTGGTGAGTGAGGCAGGTGAGATACTGATGAGTTGGTTTGAGCTGTGGTAGGATGGGCTGAGGGTGTGGGATAGATGGGCCTAGGGGTTCTGATCTTATACCCAAGAGGAAATCCATGGAGCTTAAAGCACTTATCACAAATATGGCCCTTGGTTTAACAATATGTGCATAAGGGTCGAGAATGGCGAGGGGTGGTGATGGTGGTTGTTGCCAAAAAAAATAGGAGGGTGTAAATTAGATGATAAACAAGGGTAGGGCTTTTGGAAATGGAGTTAAGAAGAGGTGTATCAGGAGAGCGAGGAATGGTAAGGTTAATTTGACGCTGCCTCTCTTCCTAAAGCACAAGAGAAAACACCCGAGGAAGGGATGGAAGTGGATGCATTAATAGAATCTGAGTCTGCACAGAGGAGAAGGATTCATTGAGACCCATAAGAAATAGAAGGGCATCATGTTGTTGCTGAGAGAGCAAAACCTACCGGAGACCACCACAAGTACACGACGATAGAGGGATATAAGCCTGAAGCTCATCACAAAGTGTCGTCAGCTTGGTGTAGTAAGAATTAACATTGAGGGATCCCCTGATGGAGAGAAGAGATTTCCTACTTCAATTGAAAGATGTGTGGGTCGTTGGCTTGTTGAAAACGAGTGGGCAAATCATCCCACACGGCTGAAGCATCAGGAAAATATACCAAGCTATCAGCAATGGCCTTGGAAACAGAGTTGAGTAGCCATGAAATCACCATTGAGTTGCAATGGTTCCACGCTGAGAAGAGGAGATCATGATCAGGAGGACTAGGAATAGATCCATCGATGAAGGATGATTTGTTCTTGGTAGTGAGTGCCAAAACCATAGCTCTACTCCACGAACTATAATTGGTGCCATCAAGAATATGGGTCACAAGAACAAGACCAGGGTGGTCACTGCTCTGCAAGAAATAAGGGCTAAATGAATCCTCGACGGAAGAGGAACCAAAAGAATTCTCAGGTGACGGCGGAGGACGGTTGTTGCCTCGAGCCATTAGAAGGCTCTAATACCATATTACAATAAAGGAGGAAGAATAAGCAAAAAAAAACTAATTGTATTCATTGATTACGTATTCTGTACAAGGTTGTGTCAATATATGGAGTAAAAGGAATAATCTAGAATTTGTTATAACCAAAATGGCTGACGTGGCCACTATCAAAACAGAAAAATAATAACAGAAAAACAAAATACAAAAAATGTGTAATAGAAAAAAATAAAATAAAATTTTACATAAGTTAAAATGAATTTTTATTAACTAATTAATCATATTATATTAATTAATTTATAAATATCTTCTCAATTTTTTAAAAAAATTATATGAGAATGTTTTTATAAATTAGTTAATGATTAATTAATAAAAAATTCATTTTATTATATGAAAAAACTCATATCATTTTTTTCTTTTTTTTTCCTCTTAAAAATATTTCTAAAAAAATTTATCCAAATAAACATTTGTGAGTGTTGAATTTCAGCTCCTTGGGTTATATATATATATATATATATGCACAATGCAATGTGGTTTGTAAAAGTCCTCAGCATAGAATTATCTATAGCACATGTCGAGTAAAGAGGTCCATCCTCTACAGTATGAGATCCGCAAGAACCTTAGGAGTCTCTCATCCTTAAAAATAACAACCTATGCATCATCCTCAATAGGTTGAATAACATCAACAGCAACAACATCAGCAAGCCCTACTGCTACTCTCTCTTTGCCTGACTTTGTAAACAAAAGCAATGATGGGGGTACCCGCCCTGCCTGCTAACAACAACATACGCGCGTTCACCATCAATAATCATATGTGGATCCATACCTGAAATAAAACAAATTATAATATTAAAATATCACAAAAAAATATAATATAAGTTAAAATAAATATAAAAAGACAATAAAATTAGAACAAATTACAATATTAAGAAAACTTTGTAATACCACAAAAATAAAAGCAAATAATAAGGCAAAAAAAACAACATTTTGACAAATTATTATATTACGAAAAATTATAATGACAATATATATGAACCAAATTATAAAAGGTATACAAAATAATCACAGAAATCTTATTACAAAATAATTAAAATAATTAATAATATAAAAATAAAATTGGAATTTGTAAATTTTCAAAACGGGTACACATTTTCTTTTTGGAATTTCTCAAAAAATGAAAACAAAAATGTATTAATAGTGAACAAAAAGGGCAAAGGAGGTCAAAGGAACTTACCATTGATCTTGTTGCCAAAATAGAAATGCATTTTGGTTGCATCATTTAATAGTGAAGAAAAAGGAAAAAGGAACTTACCTCTAATTTGGCTAGCAGAGAATATCACGATGGTGGGTTGCTTAGGGCAATCGTTGGCTCGATGATGGTGAGCGTAGCTATGGGTGGCCGGAGAGGAAGAAAGAGTAGGGAATGGGAGAGGAGTTAGAAAGAGAAATTAAGAAAATGGGGGGAGGTGAGGGTGAGATAAGTGAAGACAAAATAATGAGGGTGGTGGGTGGGGAAGGGGAGGGGGATAAAAGAGTAGTTTCAAACTTTTTTTAAAATGTGGGTGCATTTTGTAAAAGAGAATGTGCTAATAACAATCAGCCTCTATACATCAAGTCACTTGGGCCGATCTTGATACACTGCAACACCTTTAGTTTTGAAGCTATCAATGTAGCATAGGAAGCATATGTGTACATTTTCTAGTGAGTTGAATATAAAGAAACATTATTTTCGCGTTTTTTCTTTCTAAATTCGAACCTTGGGATTTGAGAGTGGTTTTAATGTTAGATGGTTGGTTGTCTTATTACTTGTACTACAATGGGAACATAAAAATAAAATAAAAAAACTCTTATTTAATTTATTAATAGCTATAGATTAGATGATCTCTTTCCCATGGGTATTGATTTAATTGGTCCCCCCTGTTTTTGGTTTTTCCTTTTGGGATTGTAATAAACTTAAGGTGTGGTGCAGATGATTGATAGGGTTGTTGTTTAGTAAAAAAAAAATAAAGATTGACGGGTTGGAGTTGCCAATACAATTGGGATCTTCATCTCCATGGTGATGCGTTTCATCCTTTTCAATAAAACAGTAAGAGTCGGTATATTTTTTAAAACACTATTTTTTTTTTCAGCATTTCAATTACGTTTTCAAAAGTTTTTCTACTAAATTATTCGTGAATCTTGATGAATTAGAATACGAATCCCAAGAACAATTCAAGAAGTATTATTTTTTCTTTGTAATGTTGCGATTACAGTTATAATTTTTTTCGACATTATAAGCAGAAATTTTCTTAATGTACCCACGCTTCTCTTTACAGTTACACCCGATGATAGCTAGAGCCCAGTGAATAGTGATGATGTCAAGTCATAAAGCATCTCCAAATCAAAAAGCTCTTGTGCTGCAGAAACTAAGGTATATGAGATGAACTTTTACTATCATTGAGTGTAAAAGGATTGTTATTAACAATTAACATACTGTTAATATATATAACCAATATATTCTTATTGAGTTTCTTAACTTTAATAAGTTTAAAAAAGGATTACAAGACGAGGGTACCAAGCTTGCCATTAATCATTTCATGCAATCATCTTTTTGTTTAAGACAAGAAAAACCTTCAAACTCTAAAATATTTTAAAAACTACTTTAAAAAGATAAGTGTCAGTTTGAACCTACGACTTATCAGATAAAGAGATTCTATCTTAATCCACTCATTTCATACAATCATATATTTTTAAGACATGAAAAGCTTCAAACTCAAAGCATTTTAAGAACTAACATATGTCTATCTTACTTCAAAGAGATGAGTGTAAGTTCGAACCTACGAGTCCACAACTTAGCCGATAGAGATTTTGTCTTACTCCACTCAACCAACTCCTTGGTCTTTCATGCAACCATGCATCTCTACTTAATCCACGTCTCAGATCGAATTGACCGTACAAATATTGGCTTCAGTTCTCAGACACTAGTGCAGTCCATCAATGCAGTCTTCTAACTCACAAATGTTTGGCAAGTTTTTTTATAAATATTTTTAGGAGGAAAAAATAAAAAGAAAAAATGATATGAGTTTTTCTATAAATTAAAAATAATTTTTTATTAATTAATTTGTAAAAACATTTTAATATAATTTTTTTAAAAGATGAAAGAATATTTATAAATTAATTAATATAATTAATTAATTAATTAATAAAAATTTATTTTAACTTATAAAAAAATTTTCTTTTATTTCTTTCTTTTTATTATTTTCTTTAGAAGTATTTTTAAAAAAACTTAACCCTAACAAATCCTAAGTGTAAGATACTACCCGACCTGAAGATATGATTGTTAGGAAATTGATAGACAGTTCAAGACTCGCGTCACTCAAAAGAGGCAAAATACACCTAAAGACTAGATACTTGCATTTACTAGTAGTGAGATGACCAGCATAATATTTATCGATAAGAGCTCGATGCATGTATTTGTCTGCTACTTGGAGCATTTGCATGATCTTTGGACATGCACTAACCTTTGCTTGTGGTGCCTCTACGTCAGTGTATAAATGCAACCAATTCAATTTCTCAGTCCATGAATGCAGTCTTCTGACTCAGCCTCACTTTCCTATTCCAACTAGCAAGTTAACAGTATCTCCATGGCAACAATCAATAATGTTAGAAAGTGGAATGAATTTGAATTAACATGATGACAAATAGTTAATGAGTGATACAACCACCATGGTGAGTTCTTATTTAATAAGATTGTCTTTCTCTCTTGAACATAACCTGTATCATGCTCCTAAACAAAAAAAATTTTATACTTTAAGCATATTATTGATTGGAAAAATGTTTGATGAACCCATGGTGTTATGAGACACCTAGGGAAAGAGAAGAAAAAGAGAAAAAAAAATATAAATATGATAAAATTTATGATATGAAAAGAAAAGAAAGAAAAATAAAACGTGTTGATGAATATTTAAAATAATAGAATATTTGTGTATTATTACTCAATTGATTATTGTCATGAAAATACGGTTAACTTTCAACATTTGTTCAATAATACTTTTCAGGCTTAAATATATTTTTATATTTGAAAAATAGATCATTTTCATATTACTACCTAAAATTTATTTTTGGTCAAAATTAAATATTTAAATTTTTTTATGTTTTAACATAATACATACCGTTGATCTCATTATATTAAGTGATGACATGACAGATGGAATGTCATGTCATCAATCCTAATAAGTGTCACATCATTACCACGTCATCTCCTAGTTTTCCCTTCTCCCATTCTTCTACAAAAACCACCACCATCCAACCCAGCGTCACCATCGTCGATCGCGTCGTCGACCGCCACCACCGTGTCATCAACATAAATAAACATAAATCACCTAAATGGAAGCCAAAATTCAAAGTAGAGAAGTCAACAGAGAGCGATCCTGAGAACAATAAGGATAAGTTGTTCGTCAAACTCTGAGATCTCTGAGGTTTCTTAAGTTTGCAGTGCAAGTGAGGTCCTGCATGGCCTCGAGATGCTCCAAATTGACGAACAAATCATCGTCGAGGCTCGTGGCGTGGTTGTGGAAGCGTCTTGAGTAGACCTCACTGAAGCTTTGGAGGGGGGCGGTTGCCGATTGCAATGGCGCCGCCATGCTAGCCAAACAAGAAAGAAACCCTCTCAATCGAGCTGTAGTGGCTCATGGCGTCGAGAGGGATCGTGTTGCAAATGAGCATGTCCTGAAGCTCCTCCTTGAGCCACGACATCGCAAGCTAAATCGCATTCTCGGTGCGATCTGCAATGACCTGGATGGTACATCCCACGGCGGAGGATGGCGGCAATGCGATCAAGAAGAAGGGGAAGAAGAAGAAGAGAATTTTTTAAATAATTTAAATAATAAAAAAATGACCTGACACTTATGTGGCACTAATTAGATTTGATGGCGTAAGACTCTATCTGATACATCATTACTTAACAAAATGATATTAACGACAAATATTACATTAAAATATAAAAAAATAAGTATTTAATTAACCAAAAATAAAAATTTAAATAATAATATGAAAATAACATTTTTCTAATATAAAAAATATATTTAAACCTACTTTTAACATTATTCACTGCATTCATGGATAAGCTCCTAAACAACATGAGAGATATCCAAAGTTTATACGACTTACTTTTAGGCTTTGGCAAATGCGAATCCGAATATGATTACATTCATGTTCCCTTCTTTATTTTGACAGTTACATTTAAAACTTTGACCACCAATGTCAAGTCATATTCCTTTCGTTATGTTCAATCATCCAACACCTGATTGGACATAATACAATGGTGGAAATTATTCGGCAAGAATTTATATTTAAGTTTTATAGCTAGGATTCCACATAGGGTCAAAGTGGGAACAACAATCATTTCTAATTATTGTTTTAGTTTACGCGCCCCATGCATTGCAGTTGCAGCAACTCTACGTCCCAATACTCTCCCTATAAAATACTCAAACTGTTACTGTAAGTATGGAATCAAATACGCACTCCTTTCTTGCTGTCTCTTTCCATGTCCTTCTAATTAAAGAATCATTCACTAAAATGAATTGCTAAGAATATATTATCCTTCAAAAGATATTTTCTTAGTTAGAAAGACAGCAAAATATAATTGCAACAAATTTGAATCCATAAAGCAGCAAGTATTGGGTAATCTTTTTTCCAACATCCAATATTGAGAGCTAAGCATTTGTGTGAGAATAATACATGCATGCATTGATATTTTATACTATAGTTCAATCTAAATTGTCATGTAAGACAAATTTATTAAATTTTATACTAACTACCTTACAAGTCATCATACAAATAATGACTTTTAACATTCTAAAATGACTTGATGACATTTACACTAACATTATACACCTATTAAATTCAAAAATAAAATCAGTCATGAGTTTTAATGTGACAATGGCAAAGAACATGATAAACAACTTGGAGCCGTTTCAACCAAAAATTCAATTACACAAATTCAATTACACAACTATAAGACACAAGCAACTAAAAGAAAAGAGTTAACTCATGAATTAACTCAATAAATTAACCTATAATTACAAGCTATAATATCTATTTATTGCTTTACACAGTTACCATATCACTTATGATAGGTTTTCCAGAAATGACAAGGTTGCTAAACTGGCCGCCCAGACATCATTGTCTAGCACATGCTCTTGAGGAGAATGACTTATGCCTCCACGACAACGCACAAACAACATTCCCACCTGTTCATATCCTCATTCATTGTCAGATTCTGCAGAGTAAACTACATCTCAAAAACTAACAGAAAACAAAGATATGTCACCTTTGTTAAGTGTGATATTGCCATTGCATCGTGCCCTGCTCCACTCATTAACGTTGGCACTTCATCTTGAATGTCACCCTCCATCTTCTTGAGTGCAGAATAAGCTGCAGACTTGAGCTGTGAACTCATATCAGAATCACAAATCACGGCACCTGCATCATGCTGAAGTGAACACAACAAAGTCATAGATTGTAAGTACAATTCACAAAACTTAAAAAACCAAAAGGTCAACCATACCATGTTGAATAATACAGGAAACTGCAAACCAAAAGAAGGCCAATCATACCTTGTGTTCAATAATACAGGAAACCGAACGCTTGTCACATATATGGTAAATTTGTTTAGATAAATCATAGATAACAGCCTCGCGTCCAAGGTCATCAATTGCTCGTATATCCACGGTATATGTAACCTACAACAAGTCAAGACACTGTCATCATGGGCATAAACTAGCAAAATTAAGAAATGAAGCATGGCCACTTTGACATTCCAGGGTCAGTAGCATTTTAGAAATTCATCGCTTGCCTGGCCTGGAATGACATTACTGGCACTTGGCCATGTTGATATCTCTCCAACAGTACAAACAAGTGAGGTTGACAGTGATTTCACTGTTGAATCACTGCAATGACCATCATAAGAAAGGTATTCTTCAGGGTGTTTACAGAGGCTTTCCAAGACTACAATTTGTTCTGCTGCAGCAGCCATAGGATCCTGGCGCATCGACATTGGAACAGTTCCAGCATGACCTTGTGACCCTCTGACTGTAACCTGCATGGTTGTTTATGTATGAATTACAAACCAACATATACACAAGCAAGGGCACATACACATATAGCAAGAAATACAAGTAAACTGATCAAGAGCAGTGTGTAGATAGTGCTGTTGTTAAAAATGTCTTTTACAAACACTGGTGTCGAAAATTTTATTTAGATACACCAAATCACAAAAGGTATTTTGTGACGGATTTTTCTCCTCTAAAGTGAGTAAGGATTAAAGTAGTAATCTTAGTCGTTGACAAGAACATCAACAGTTGATATTCCAACACATTCATGATTTGTTATGCATGTGCAAATAATATCGACCATTGTTTTTCTCATTGACAACTGAGGCAACTTACTTTACCCTCTAAAGTGAGTTATTTTAAAGGAGATGGATCCTTTGGTGACAAGTTCACATCATATGTTTCACATGCATGAAAAGACTAAATTCTTGTTTGTTTGCAAGACCATTTGAATAGTCAGTTGTATCTTGTTCACATCATAGGGAACAACCATAACTGAAACAAGCAACAATGAGCATTAGAACAAACCATAGCAAATCTTATTTGTATACCTTCAATCGTGTCTGCCCAGCTATGCCTTTAACCACACCAAGTGGGAAACCAACTTGTTCTAGCACAGGACCCTGCTCAATGTGAACCTGCAGCAAGTAATAAACACACAAGCAAATTTGCATGAGCTTAATGGTGAATTGTTGAGCAAAACAGGATTATAGATGAAGAATGCAAACGTTTATTATACCTCAACATAACCCCATACGGTCTTTGGGTCATACTTGAGCTTTAAAAGACTTTCTTCTGTAATGTCTATTGAGTTCTCCTTAAGAAAATCCTTAATCATCACCTCCCTGAAAGAGGTCTATGAATAAATATATTGACCATAAATTTTTTTACCATAAAATGTAACCGGAAAGTTGCTAGGTGAAACCTCTTATCAGATATCTCCAATGTTGTGCCAGGCAAAATACCAGCTATAGCACCACTGCCCAAAAAAGTAGTTTGAAATCTAACACCCTCTTCATCACTAAATGCAATCACCTGCAGCATTAGAAAGATAAAATGTCGTCAATAAAACAGTAGCATAGTTTCAACATTTCCATGTACATCTTTTTGACAATCTTTTTTCTCAGTGAGCACAAACCAGTATTCTTTTATTGCGAAATTATATCAGTTACTTGACTAACCTCAACGGGGCGCTTTAGCTTTTGTAGCTTTCCATTGACATGCATAGCCTTCAAGGCAGATATTGCAGAGACAATTCCTAGTGATCCATCAAACATCCCAGCATCAACAACAGTGTCCTAGTATCCATCATTAAAATGGATCATCACTATTGTCAAGGAAAGCTTCAATTTTGTTTTTACATAAATTGCAGGAATAAATGCCTCACCATGTGAGATCCAATCAATAAAGCTTCAGCATTTGCATTTGCACCATCAACGCGACCATGTACATTTCCCATTTGGTCCACCCATCTGGAAATAACAACAAAAGCATCAGTCAAGTCCTCAGAAAAAGTATTCAGAGTTGAACGCATCAGTCAAGTCCTCAGAAAAATTATTCAGAGTTGAACAAGTTAGAAGGCTAACGTTCTCAAACCAGCATCCTCCATCCATTTACGAATAAGATCGATTGCCCTCATGGATGCAGGACTCAAGAATGTCCTTTCTAAATACCCGCTAGCATCACTTACCTGTATTATATCCAAAAAGCAACATTAACTTCCAAGAACAACAAACAATTCATGGTCCACCAGCCACTGAATGAGAATAATCAGCACAGTGAATGTAATAAAATAAAACAATTTAGATTACAGAATGTTGCATATTCTTTCAATTTTATGCTTTAAAACTTGCAGACATTGAAGTTATGTGCATTTTCCTGTGAGGATCTGGATCATTGAGGTCAAGAACAGAGATGCATATGCACTATTTTGACTATGAATAGAAATATTATTATAAATGAAAAATTATCAGACAAAGTAAAGCTGAGTTTAGATTAAGTACCTTCCCAAGTTCATAAAGCCTTGCCACTGCTTCGTCTCTTAGAATCTGTGGAAACAAATCATCTCTATTTTCTAAATCTCCTGTCTCAATACCTAATCATTTCATTTCAAAATAGGTACTTAGCACATTCACGCAATCAATCACATCCATCAACAAGAACAAACAAAGCTAACTTGTGCTTCCCATTTTCTTTTCCCCTTTTTTTAACTAACTTTAATCAAGCCATACACACAATTTCTCATTACAAATTAAGAAGGAAAAAAAAAATTGCCACCATAAAAAACAAGATACTTAATTACTTACATCATCCTCATTCTCTTTTGCTAACTAATTTAATTGCAAAATCTAGCCCCCATAAAGCAGTAGCATACCCATTCCAAAAAATCAGATGTCCAGTCAGAGTATTAAATTATTATTATTATTATTATTATTATTATTATTAATCATCTTGTCAAACAAGCATCTCCAGTGAACTAACAAGTGTCATGAATTGACCCATTAGAACCACTTTTTTAATAAGAACCACACAAAAAAGCACATTTTTTTCTGATCTCTCTCTTCTAAGCCTTCACGCAAAACACAATCTCCATTTGAAACATGTGTCAACTCATCCACAGGCCCAACACATACCCAGAAAGGCACACCCAGAGAGAGGGGTCAGAGAAAAAGAATCACAATCCAAGGACCCACATGAATATTTTATAAAAAAACGACTTTTTTTTTTTTGCGCTTGGTGGTGACTCGAGAGATTCAAGGTCATGCCATAAACGGGAGAATCTCAACCGTCACCACGCTGAGATGGCGTTTTGTTTCTGTTAAGTGTGCCTTTTTCTGGGCTCTGTTGAGGTGCTATTGCATCGAAATCTGAGAAGAAGAGAAGAAAAAAAAAGGGATCTTGTGCTAACATCATGAAAACGGAATCTGAATCCTTAAAAGGGTGTCTTTGCACTCCACCCCAAAACTATAAAACCTTTGCTTCTTCTGAGATAACAATGAAAGACCACAAAAAAAAGAAGAAAAACAATAAAAAAAATAAAGAAGAAGAGAAAAGAATTACCAGAGAACATGGAAACACAGGAAGGAGCTGAGAGGAGACAGAAGAGGAGGAAACAAGAGTGAAGGAAGAAAGTGTTGGAGGCAGTGGCAGAAGACATGGTTGTGGTTGTGGTTGTGGTGGAGAAAGCAAAAGAAGCAGAAGAAGCTGAAGCTAAAACAAACTGAAAGAGTTTAGTTTTAGCTTAGCTTAGCTAGCCACCAATGCTTCCCAATCTCAAGGGACCGAGTGAAAGCACAGCAGGGAATAATATGAAAATTTTTGTGGTGGAAGTGTGGTGGCGGCTCACCAACGAGGCCCGTGACATGCACGAGCGATGTTGCATTGTGGTGGGACCCACCCCACCCCACACCATTCCCTCCCTCCCTCCCTCCCTCCCTTATATAAGTGTTTTAGTATTGCTTTTGCTTTTCCATTTCCATGTTTTCGCAGCTGCAATTCTCCTCACGTAACTCCCTCTTTCAACCCCTATCTACCTTTAAGCTAATTACCACATTATATTAATATCAATTACTACTTTCTACACAAGTACTAGACTTCTCACGTTTTTCTACTTCAATTCGAATTTGTTCAAAATTATAGTGATAGATTTTAACACGTTTTTTACTTTAGTTAAAATTTATTAAAATATATTTTTTATTCTTATGTCATTTTAGGTCATTTTTGTTTCTAGTATTGTTCCACAATAGTTCTTTTACTCTTCCACCCTTGTTCTTGGATGAGGTATCAGTTATATAATGTTTTTTTTTAATTATATATGATAAGATCTAATTGTATCTTATATTCATGATTTTTGGAAATAATATATAATTAGGTAAAATTAAAATAATTAGATATGATCAAGATATAGTTATAATATAGTTACAATATGATTGAGATATAACCTAAGATATTATCATATCCCTTAAAATTATAAATATAAAGTAGTGAGATGATTAACGAGTGTAATCAGATCCTATATGTCTAGATCCGGTTGATCAACCCACAACCAATCAAATTGGATCATTGGGTTTGTTCGCTGGGCTCGACCAATTGGAGATCGGAGAGTACATAACCCCTCATGCTCGAGTACATTAGTACGAAGAGTCTAAAGCATGAAGTATTTGACCATTGGACTTGGTCCAATAAAAACTAGAGAGTACCAATGTAAACAAGAATTTGATCGATGTTAGTCTTTATATTTTTTTTGTTTATATTTTCGTCTCTTCTATTTTTTATATTTTTCATCTCTTATATTAAGTATCATTATTAAGTGATGATGTGGCAACTACATGTCAAATTCCAAGGTAAATTTTGTTTTTTGTCACTTGTCTTTTTTCAAAAATTAATTTTAGTCCTACAAATTTTTACAATATTTATTTTTAGTTCCTCAATAGTTTTTTTTTTTTTTACCAATCTTAGTCTTTTAATAGTTTTTCATCATTCTTAGTCCCTCAACAAATTTTTTGACAAATTTTAGTCCTCATCAAGTATCATTATTAAGTGATAATGTTGGCTCAAGACATTTTTTGACAATTCTAAGGTGCTACAATTTTTTTGACAATATAAAGTTACTAGAAAAAATGTGACTAATCCCTAAAGAAGTAGAGTACCAACTAGTGGGATAAAGGATTGGGTTCTAAATGGTTTGAAAAAGTTTATAAGTTGCATTTCTTACTCTTTTTTTTTTAATTTCACTCCCATGAACCATGTTTTAGCAATTTTACACCATTAGAAAACTTGTAGCGCCTTAGAACTATTAGAAAGCGCCTTGAATCATCAATATTGTATCATGTAACTATTACATCATATTAGTAGTATAACAATGTTTGACACACAACTTGTGTCCTTTAATTAAGTGGTGCAAGGTTGTAAATCTGGTTGGTCCTTGGGTATGAAATAAATCATGTTAGGAAGACAATACTCACATTGTGTGCGCTCATGGTTTTCGATAAAGATTAGTCACCGCTTTGAATGAGAGCTACTTTGTACCAGTACCATGATACTTGATAAAAATGACTTGGGAAATTAAGACCGATAAAAAAATTTGTTGAGGGACTAAGATCGATCGAAACAATTGTTAAGAAACTAAAAGTGAATTTTGTAACATGAATGACTAAAAACATTAGATTAGTAAGCCACTTTACAAGTTACACGATTGTCATGTCATTACTTAATAATGATACTTAATGATAGAGACTATAAACATAACTGAAAAATGTATATATAAGAATTAAGATTGATCAAGATTTTGTTTAGAGATTAAAAACAAAAATAAATAAAAAAATTTGAAGAAATGAAAAACATATTTTATCTTAAAAATGATAGAGTCATACATTCTAACTCAGTTTCTACTTTAGTTAAATTTTATTTAAAAAATTACAAAATCATATATGTGAGAAGGATTGATTCAACATATTCTCAAGTTTAAAGTGACTTTTGAGGTGTGACTTTATAAAAATTAATATAAATATAAAAAAAAACTTTAAGGGTCTTAACAAAATAATAATATTTTTTTTCCGACCAAGGTTGAACTTGATTCACCAAAAAAAAAAAATACATTTAATTGTCATTACACTAAATAACATTTTTATTGTCAATCTAAAACAAAGGTTTGAGACATCTTATATATGAGTCAACCTGAGTGAGATTTATTAAATAAAAATGAAATTTTTATATATTTTTAAATAAATTTCAATTAATAATAAATAATATATTTAAAAGAATATATTGATAGTTTTTAATTCTTTGTTATTAATTAACTCACACTCTTTTCTACACATTTTTTCTTATAAGTTAAATTCATGTGAATTCCACTAAAAATAAAAATAAAATGATAAGTCTCATTCTCAAATTAATAGGACCAATATGAACATCACTTCATGATAGATTCAAGGAGTGTGTGTTACACATAATATTAGAACCTTTCACTAATTTTATTATTAAAATTTAATTTAAATACATAGGAACTGTAAATTTTTATTTGTTGTGAATAAATTATAAATTTTCATGAATAATAAAAATTATTAATTTTCTTTAAATACGTTAACTAACAGTCACGTGTAAAATATTTTTTTTAATTGATTAAAATTGTAATATTTAACACAATTATATATCTAAAACTTTAATTTGAGATTATTGATTAAACTTAAATAAATTTGTGTTAGTTAATCCACACATTTTGTTGTTGAAATGAAAAATTAAAACAATATCAAAATTTTATTCAAAATTATTCAGGACAAAAATGAAAATTTAAGAGACTATTTGGTTCAAAGGCAGATAGAGAGGAGGGAAAGATTTTAATGAAAGTGATGGAAAAAGAAGAGAAGGGAAGAGAGAGATTTTAATTAGACATTTATATATTTGGTTAAGAAGAGAAGAAGAAAATCATTAATGTTCTGCTAGCTTTCTATTAAAAAACCAAAATATTCGTTATACTATCATTCCTCAAAGATGCTAGTACACACTCTCCTCCCTTAATGATATAATCTTATTTTCTTAGAAAAACGTTTTAGTTGTTTAAACAGGTACTGTTACAATCATAAAGCTACAAACATTCATTATAATTTGTAATTATGGAATAATAGCTTATTAAATAAATATTTTGTCTTTATTCCAAGATCGCCCATATATGATCAATCAAATCATATATCATAATTTTTAAAATTGAATATCTCAAAAAAATATTAAACAAGCTATCAATTCCATTAAGATATTAAGTATTAGGTTAATATGATATAGGTCGATAATTGAACCGTCATATATATAATAACTTGAACTTAGATTTGTACGTTTAACTCATGTATAACTTAATTAAATTTTAATTTATGAAAAAAATTACTTTTTAGTTTTACTAATTTAATATTTAAGAAAGTATTTAAATTGTAGATAACAATTTACGAATAAAAGTATGTGCTAAACATATATTATAATATTATAGAATCTATGTAATTTTAATTTTTTTATGTCTCTTATCCAGTTAAATTCTACGGAGAAGTTATTTCAGGGCCAAATGAAAGTAAATAGTGGGTTGGAGGAGAAAATATGTTGGTTGTTGCTTATGATGTTCCAATATCTGGATACAAAACTAGAACCACTATAAACCTGTGGTTATGGTCCACTAAAGTTTCACTAGAAGAATTTGATTTGCAAGCTTATAATTCAGGAGATCATGTCAAAGCATATGTTGTTATGAAGAATGTCGAGAAGATCTGTGGAACTTATTTTTTTTCCTTTAACCTTTAGAATATTTTGTATATTTAAATCATATAATATTTATTTATTTTTTTCTCTTTTAGTGCTTCTTTTAAGTTAAAAAAAGTTAAAAATTTAGTTTCTTCTCAATTTTTATCTAATGAATATAAAAGTTAATAAATTTATAGTGTTTTAGTTTTATTTTTTTTTTAAAAGAAAGTGAAAGTTTGGAAGATGTTGAAGAATTATAATGCTTGTAAATTGTAATATTACTTTTATTTTATTTTATTTTATTTATTACAAGTCTACTAAATACAGTACTAAAAAGTTAGGTAGAGATAAAAATACAATATAATTAAAACTTTATAAATCAAATAAAATACTATATTCTTCAAAAAGAGTACTGGACCGTGATAAAAGACACATGCATAGTCTAGTGGTGAAGCAAAAACATCAGTTTTATTGTTTTTCTATATTAAAGAACTATATAAATTTTTGTGTCAAATAATAAATTTATTTGTTCTAGTTCAAGAGAAAGATTCTTGGCATCTTAACCTTTTAGCCTGAACATGCATGGTGACGCGATTTCCACGACCAGAATCGCTCTGTTGTCATTTTCCCAAAGATACCATTGGACCTACCAGACCAGACCGTGTCTTGTTTATTCATGTGCTTCCACATATTTCTATCCTCAACAGGTTTTTTTTTTTTTTATGTGTTTTTTATCATCGTTGGATTTTGATATGGACAAATTACTATTTTGGGGACTTTTTTTTATGATAAAGAGCAACGTTACGTGTAATTATTATGGTGTCGTAGGATGGATAGATAGATAACCTTGCTTTTTCATGGATATATAGTCATAAATTTGATCTTTGAAGTATTTTATGTGTGAAAAAAAGTATATGTTGTAAAGAAATAATTTCTTTAAATGAATTTTAGTATTTTAAAGTATCAGTCTTTAATTTTAAACTAGGAAATATTATAGGTTAAAATAAAAAAAAAAGAAAAAGAAACATTACACAGACATTCATATATTTTTTTAATATATATATATATATGTTTTTAATATCAATTAAAATGTATTAAAAATTATAAATTTTTATAGATCATATTTTTATTTAATTATTTTCACTTATTATTATGTGTTTTTATTAATAAATTTTAATTATTAATAAAAAAATGTGGTAAAAGGAATGTATATTAACAATATGCTTAATTATTTTCAATTACGTTACATTTGTGCTGATGAAAAAAATGATTTGACATAACAATCAGTAATTTAAAAGACATGTCTTATTAAAGATAGTTACACAAATTTTTTTTTTATAGAGATTAATTATGGATAAAGTATTAATACTTCACGCGAATAAACATGTTGAAAAAGTTTCTTAAGTTTCGTTTATTCACAAATTAATGAACACTGTAAAATGGAAAAACTAGTTAAGAATTGTTTAAGAAAAGTATTTCAAATCTAACTATTGATTTTATATTACTTAATCCGCTTGTCTGATAGCACCACAAATAAATTGATTAGTGTATATTACTTTTTTATGGTCAAAGATTAGAGTATATTATTGAAAAGGGACAGGTTCACCTAGGATTGGATTGAGGTAGTAGAAGCAACATCCAAATAAAAAACTTCTCCCCAAAAGGCGGGGAGTGGGGTTAGTTTTGTTCTTTAATGATTTTTTTTAATTCAAATGTATTACAATTATTAATGATTTTTAATTTAATGTATTAAGAATTTTAATTGTGTTTAATATAATATATAAATAGATTTTAATAAATGGTCTGATTGAGCGTTTTTAGTATAATATTTTTCTACTCTTATTAATTTATTTGACTTCTCTTAAATTTTTATTTTCTCATTTTAACTTAGTTTTGGTCTTAGAAAAATAATTAAACCTAATTGATAATTATTATTTATTTTCAGATTTTGTATTTACTAACCTATCTTCCTTATGCATGACCTATAGGAGTCTATAAAACTTTAAATGTAACATATGAGATTTCCCGGAAAGACAAGGACAAAAGATAGAATTTTGTTAGAAATAAGCATGGACCAATTCTACCCTTGGTGTAATTAAGGCTTGGAAGTCAGTTCATCTTTATTCTTCTATTTTTCTCACACAAATTTCATGGCTTTTCCATTGATGATGATCGTGAAAGGCTAAACAATCAATCAATCTAAGGATCCAATCCAAGTAAAGAGAATTTGAGTTCTGATTTGGTATTCTAATTTTTGTGTGAATGTTTATCTTCTTCTTCAATCATCTTTTCGATTTTCATGATTATGAATATGTTTAGGATTGAAAACGAATTATGTTATAAATTTATTTCCTAATTTTAAATTTTAATCATAGATTGTTTGAATGATATTTCAATCTGATTTGTGGTTTCAATTGATTTAGGAGTTAATTTAATTGACCTATTTCTAATGATGTTGAATAAATCTTCATAATATGATCATTATATGAGAATTATGATAATTTGCATTGCTTGATTTGGTGAATTGGATTGATATTCTTGAATCTATTTTTAATACTTTGTTTTTAATACATCTTTTTATCAATTATGTTAATTTATGCATTTTTCTTTAATTCTTGTTTGTGTTTCTGCAATTTTTCTTTTATAAGTTGATTATGTTAGAAACCAAATTGGATTGTATTTCTAAATCGACCTAGATTAATCATGTGTTACAAAATTATCTTAATTTTATTTATTTTGTAGTAATTCGACAATTGTTATAAGGGTCTTGCTAAATGATATTTTAAGGAGTAACAAGATCACTCATTCAAAATTTATAAATAAGAAATATAACTACAAAACACTTTATTAAAAATGACATTTTAACATTTCTTCTTCTTCTTTTTATCTTTTACTTTCTTAATTAATATAAAACACTAATTATCTTAATCTAAAATAGATGAATAAATATTAGAACCTAAATGATCCATCATAGATATGAGACCATGTCATATTTCACTCAACCTATTTCTTATACTATTATTATTTTATTTCTTTATATATGTTCTTTTTTCTTCTGTCTCATTCATTGTGCAGGAGAATATTCAAATTCAAAAGGTCCAAAGCAAATGGCCAAGGACCCATATAAGACCTTAGTCAAACGCAGCAAGCGCTTTAATCCTTCGATTAATAATTTTTAATCATAGCAGATACAATTCAGAAACATTTTGATTAGCTAACTTTTCCTTAAATTTACCTTTAGATTTCCTTTTTGTCTGTGAGGTCAAGTAGTCCAAACCAACTTGTATGCTTAGTGCATGTTCACGGACTTGCTTGCCGACCTTTTTTTCATTATATCAACATTGGCCCCACAAAAAAAAGCAAAAAACAAAAAATAATGATATATTCCACATGTGCTGTGGAAAATAATTTTTTTCTCTATCTTCTAATTTTTTTAACACACAATGGTCCACTCCATTGAGCTAACCAGTGAGCATCGAACTTTTTATTGGCCATTGAAAAAATAAATATCTGCCGACTTCAAAAGCAACAGGACCACAGGAAAAAATAATAATTTATTTATTCTTCCATTTAAAGATTAACGGTTGATATATTAGAATGTCTACTGTTCATTATAAAGTTAGTCTTCATGATCAATTATATCTTACATATTTTATATTTTAGTTTTATGTGAAAAAGATTTACACTTCATCTTAGTATGTACCTATAAATATAGGTAATTCGGTTCCTACTTCTGTCTTTATATTTTTTTTAACACTTATAATTTTAAGACAATAAAAACAATTTGTAAACAATTTTTCATGTAAGGATTAAAAAAATATAATTTGTTTTCACATAAAGACTAATATAAAAAAATAATTTAAATATAAGGATTAAAATTATAATTGATTATAGATATTTTTTATTTCACCATATCATTTGTACAAAGTATTTATTGATATAGTTAATGACTAATATTTATTAGAAAATTTAAAGTAAAATATTTTTCTTTTTTAATCACATTTTTTTCACTCACTCATAGAAGTCAAACATAAAATCTTGTTTAAAACAATGAAACTTAAATTCTACTTAAATCTAAAATTTAGTTTCACTAAAACTAATTATGTATTGATATTAAGTGATGATATTTATAGACTCAATTTTGGATGTATGGGGTGGATAAAAGAGAGATGAAAATGAAAAAAAAAAGTTACTGTATGATTACATATATTCTTTATAATTGAACCAACAAATGAAAGTGGAGGTACCCACTTGAGAAAAAAATATAGAAAGAAATTGCTTGGTGAGTTGTTGTCTTTGTATGTACCAATTCAGTGCCCTGTAAAGTGGACCATATTTATGAACCCCTTTAACAACTGATGAATTTAACTAGAATCAAGTATTGATAAGTACACTGTACACCAATGGCGCGTGGTGAAAGCCATAACTTGAGTCAACATCCACCGTGCAATTCCAGGACAAGCAAATAAAATAGGCTATACAACCTTGTTCTGAATGTAAATACTTGGAACAAAGCAAACCATGGCATGCTACATGAATCATAATTAATCTACCTAGAACCTAGAGGGGACACTACAAGTGCATATACAATAATGTACCAACCACAAGACATGCATGATAGCCACAAAACCACAGTCACAACTCAGCAAACCATAGTCACAAAAATCATTTAGGCTATGTTTGATTTTCAGTTTGGGAAATATTTCTTAAGACATCCGGCCCATAAGCTAATATATACCTAAAAAGAGAAAAAGTATTGAAAAAAATATAAATATAATAGGTATTTAAAATGACAAAAAGAATAAGACGGAGACAAATGAAAGATATATTAGAATGTTTAAATATCATTACTCTTTTTGTTTATGATGCCTTGAATTTAATTTTGAGCATAATTCATTTTCGTGACATGTTTGATTAACCTTAAAAATACGTCTATACATTATAATTTTATCTAAAAATTCAATTTTGTAAAAGCAAGACAAATTACTTTTATAAACTTTAATCTAAACATACATTTAATCATCTACTTCTAAAAAGTACTCCTTCAATTTCCTCAACCCATGTTTTTGTTCTTGAAAATATAATGCTTCCAGTAGGGAATGCTTGCCTGGGACAGCAGCTAAAGATCCACCTGAAGAAAGTCATGCAACACACTCAATTACGAAAAAAAGAGGAACATGAATATGCATTGATGTTAGATGTTGTTATCATCAAGATCTTTGCACAAATCTTAAAACCATTGAAGCATAACAATTGTGCAAAAGGGGAACAAAGTTCCTCCCTCAACGATCCTTTTGCTGAACAGAGTTTTCAAACTTTCAAGAACAAAATATTCATTGTGCTGAGACCGGGTATGAAAGACAAATTTATGCTTTTAGAGGGGGTTGAGTAAGGAATCATACCTGGTGATGGTACGCTACAATTAATATAACAAAAATCCATCATCAAGTTATAGTATTCAATGGAATAAAAGTAAAATAAAATAAAATAAAATTGATATTCATTTTTATGAAAAGGAAAGATATATTATGTGTCTCGTGGTAAAACTTTTAAATTAATAGAAAATTAAAGTTGAAAAGAGGGTACGTGACTAAGTAAAAGTCTAAAGATAAGATGCAGTATTTGACATGTCTGCATCATTTGAGATATGATTGA
The DNA here is from genome assembly GCA_013407115.1 of Glycine latifolia. Classification (NCBI taxonomy): domain Eukaryota; kingdom Viridiplantae; phylum Streptophyta; class Magnoliopsida; order Fabales; family Fabaceae; genus Glycine; species Glycine latifolia. The sequence continues at coordinate 5,128,015 of CM023949.1, forward strand.
AATCATGGATCACAAAGGTTGGAAGAATGGAAGGGATATTCATATAGAAGTTAGGCCTAATAATCCAGTACTAATGTTGGAATCAACGAAGAGGCAAGAAACTTTTAATATGATAAACACAGATAAACAAATATTGGTATCTGTCACATACATGATGATAATCAACCAGAAAGAATCTTCAAAATGATTTTGTTTTTACTGTGTACTTTTATTTTATTTTAAAAAAATAGGGAGTAGGGAGAATCTTTTGTTGAGAAAGGTGGACATGCAATACAAAACGAGCAAATTAAATTAACTTTCCTCGTTTAAGAGATTCACGGAGAAACATAATAAATAGCTATAAAAAATATTCAAGTCACTCAAATAAATAAAAAGTAATCATGATTTTTTTTTGGAGGAATCTGGACCATTTATTATAATAAAAAAACTGAAATTTATGTATTTTATCTTTTAAAATATATGTTACACTTTATATGAGTCAAATAAAGAATATGTAACTACAGAAAATATTTGAATGAAGACAATTTTGTTGTTTATATTTATCAAACTCCACTACTCCATTAAGATTTTCTTGTAAGAAAAACAGATATCATCTCCCCTAAAAAAATGTCATTTTAAAATTAAAAAAAATATCTATGTATACGTATTGACGATATAAATTGTTATTCAATTATAATTTATTGTTCAAATTACTTTAAATAATTATTTTAAAAGTTAGATTAAATTACTCTTTAAATCCTCTAATTTATTTTTAATGTTAGTTAAAATTTCTAATTATTAAATAGTTTAATTGAATTCTCTAGTTGTTTAAAATGGTTCAATTGGATTTTTTTTCAATTAAGTATAGATGCTGTTAACATATCATTTACTTAAAAGAAAGTTGGTAAAATGTATTTAACATTAACAACATGAATTAAGTTGCTAAGTCAAATTACACGGTTAAATTTAACACTTAATTGATAAAAAAATAAAATTAAACCATTTTAAATAATTAGAAAACCCAATCAAACCACTTGATAATTTAAGGATTTAATTAAATATTAAAAATAAATTAAAGAATCTAAATAATAATTTAACATAAAATTAACAAACTTACAATATATAATAAATTATAATTGCATCGCTGTCTAAAAATTTTTAGAGCATAACATTTTTCTCTTAAAAGAAACACACTAAAATTAGGATAAAGAATTTTAAAGTTCACCTAAAATAATCAAAATTAACATAAAGACTTTTAAAAAAATCTCACAATCAGCATTTTTTTACCTCCTCATCAAAAAGCACGCCGCCAGACACAAGACAAAGAAAATTACGCCCGTCGTCCTGTACCTTATTTAAGTATTTAAGTTAAAAGCAATGGCACGTGTTCTGATAAAATAAAACTGTGTTTGTCTTTGAGTGTAACTTTTACCTTTTTATTTTTTAATTTAAAAACTTATTGAGCTGACAGCTAACCAGAGGAAGAAAAAAATCCAACATCTTTTAGATTATTTTTTTGACAAATTATTAGACTTGTCAATTCATAAAACAGAATTAGGCATAAACCTTGAAAATCAATATCAATTTGAGCATCTCTGTTAAAAATTATCAATTTGAACATAAAGATATAGTGTATGTTTAGTTTCAATTAACAAAATTAATTCTAAGTTTAGAATTAATTTTAGAATTTTTTTTCATGTTTTTTGATCTTATTTTAAAGAAGATATCATAACTGATTTATTAAATGAATCTAACTTAATTGATTGAACTTGAGTGTTGTAAATTATTTTTATATCACATTCAATTCTTATCAATAAAATAAAATATCAAAATTGATTTGACGTCTAAAATTAATTAAGATATGAAATAATTTCAAATTATTTCTACATTAGATAAAAAAAATATATACTTATCAATTTTAACCAAAATCATCCGAATATGAATCATATTACTTCAATATTAATTCTTATCAAAATTAGTTTTATTTAAAATCACTTTTATGATCCAAACACACGTTATACTGAAAGCAAAGAATGCTTGAACAACCAGCCACAGAGAATTCTGGAATACAAACTTAATTTTCGTGGTTATTTTGTCGCTTTGGGTAGACTATTTAATTCTTGCCATGTGAAGTCACGCTCTGAATAAGCAATAAACTGATAAAGTATATAGTTCATACGCGTGAAAATGTCGAGTGTCAACTCAAGTATAGGAATTTGTTTGTAGTGAAGCATGCAAAAGCATGCGTGGTGCCGCTTGAACAGAAACAAACATCATATCGAAGTGTTTTGAAAGAACACAAATAATATCATCATATATTAGTGTAAGTAGCATATGGAAATTATACGAACCGGAAGGAAAAGAAAATTAAAAATTAGCAACCTCTACTGCAAATGTAGGAGCATGCAGTTTTAGGTAGTATTTGGTTTAAATGGGTGAAAGGAGGTAGTTAAGTGAGAGCAATTCTTGTATACATACAAACATTACACGTCAGATTTACACATAATCACTCAAAATTTGACAGTGCTTTCAAAATTATGCATTTTCCGATGATGTTAATAATATTTCGGTGATGTTAATGCTGAGTTTCTAGCACCATGCTTCTATTTGCTACCCGCTATGGAGCAGTGGAGGGGCCATGTTAATGGTCTAAGTTAAGATGTTAGAGAACTTTGTGTGGCGAAAAATGAACTCAATTTTCATTCATAAGAGGATTTAGAGCACCTTGCTTAAGTGAGAAAATCTTACATTGAATCTAAATATACTTGTATTTTGAAATTAAAAACAATGAAACCAGTGTTAACAAAAATGTGATTTAGAGCCTATTATTTAGGAACCCTGATCTTTTGTAGTTGACAGAAATCTGACGGGTTGTTGCCTATGATCATTGCTTTCCAAATAGAAACATTTCTCTCTAGCATGCATTTCATCAAATAGGTTGTTGACACTCTCAAGATTGCTCATTTTAAGATGGAATTTATGATGAAATTACACGAATGATGTTTCTCTTAGGCATTTATCAAACAGTGCCACCACTACAATAGATTGGAAATGAATTTGTTTGAGGAACACCCAGAAGTTAATATCAAAGAATGAAGTTAACAATTGTTTCAATGTCATGATATTTAGAAACATGAAGAAGCACCAAGCCACCTCCTATATCAAGAGTTCGTTGAACACAAGAGAGTTCTTAACGGTGATGGTACTCTGTTTTCTCTCCTTGGTAACAGAGTCTAAGCAAAGGTGATTTAAAGGAGGCAGTGTAAAAGATAGATGTAAAACCCAAAACCCTAAATCTATCCAACAGAAGGTGGTGTAGCACTAGCCGCTGTTGGGGATGAGCGACGCAGATTCTAGTAAAAGGTTTCAACGGTGTTTTCGAAAGAAATGGTGATAGCAGCTCTTGAAGAAGGTGGGAGGTGGTGATAAAAAATTCTAGAAGTTTTGGTAAAGTATGAGAGAGAAAAGTTTACAGGCTTTTAATTTTATACTTGGTATATTGTTTTTTATTTTTAATTTCACTTAGTTGTTAATTTATGAGTGACTATGTAAAACTGACGTGTTACGATTGTGTGTGCACAAGAATTCTTTTGTAAATGATTGCATCAGAAATGGGAGGAAAGTGTAATGTAACACCATGTGTGTTTGGAAGGAGTCAAAGAGAGTCTTTTAAGTTTTTTAAAAAAAAAAACAGTATGCCCCATAACACTCAGTCTTTTATCGCAAAATGAAGAGAAAAAAGATGGATGAAAGTGTACGTAAAATGAAAAAAAATCCTACTGGAGCGTCTATTTTTTACACGAACGACGTACCTCTCATGTCATAATCAATTATATGTTATACATAACCGATTATGCCCATATGTTTTGTTACAGAATGAATTCCAAAGACACCGTACAACTAATGGAACCTATAATAATAATATCATTAATATGAGTATCAATAAATAAATAAAAATAGTAATACATTTTTATTTTATATGAAATTCTTTTTTTTTACTTATCAAATTACTTTAATTTAAATATTTCATGTCAATTAAATACCCTCACTTCCTATTTTGTTCCCACTTCCTTTCATTTCTTTTATTCCCTCTTTCATCCCTTTTCATCCCTCTCTATCATGTACATCCATAGTTTTTTTAGTTATTTTGTTTTTATTATTCTTTTATTACTGTTAGTGGCAAATCATGAGAGTAATTCAATAGTTTTGTTACGGATCAGGCTGATGGCCCGATCCATATTTAGAGTTCATCACATCAGCCCAAAGTGGTCAACCACCAAAATATATATGTTGATTTCGGTCACAGAGAACTTTAGCATAATGCCATGAATGTTAGAAAAAAAGGATTAACATATATAATTTTTTAATTTAAAATAAAAAATCTCAAAATTTCTTTCAAGTCTATTTCATTGTTAGACCTGTCCCTGATCAACACAGAATTATTTCCCTCTAGAAGACTATGGGCTAGTAGATCATAGAATTCAGTCCTATAAATACTAGGAGTGACATTGAATTAATTTCACATTTAGGATATCTCATATCATCTCTCTGATGAGATTATTATTGACTTAAATATCAGATTACTTTTTTGCAGATACTCTGCCCATCCAACCTCAGGTTCGTCAATAGTCCATCTGGATTGCCACCACATTCATATTGGATAAATTTAAGAAGTTTTATCTAGTCTCACAAAGAAATTAAAAATAAGAAAAAGGAGCAAAATTAAAACAGAAATAGTATCACTCAAGAACACCAACATATATAAAGGAAATAATATTATTAAGAAATTCAGAACCCGATTAATGCACCTTAATTTGTGTACATCAGCAACTCCTCAAGTAAACCATCAAAATGGCATATGTATTTTGACATTATTTGAATACATTAAAGTTTTACATAATTGCATGATTACATGAACACCTCAATAAAGTTAATTTTACATGAAACACTTCAATAAAGTTTGACGCAGACATAATAGAACAAAGCATTCTGTTCTAGTCCGTTGCCTTTGATTCCCACCTTTTCAAGAGAACCAAAATTGAACCACTTTTAGTATTGTGTTGTGTTGTGTTATGTTCTAGTTTAAAGAAACATCAAACTGATCAAAAAGATAAAAAAGAGCCCATATATTATGTTTGCTATTGTTCTAATACGGCTACCAATAGCTACCTTCAAGTGATGTCTAGGATCTTAGGATGTTTCATCTGCATATATTTGATTTGTAGATTTGCAAAATTAGGATATAAAGGAAACTGACTAACAATGGATTCTAAACTCCGCAAACATATTTCTCATTCCATGTGCAAGTCACATGGCTGTGCAGATGGAGAGGAGGGTGAAATAATACATATCCTTTGTCCTTAAGCCCAAAATTTACCATAAAGGATAATGTTTTTACATTTATCTTATTTGCCCCAAGACAAACGTGTAATTATTCACCCTGCATAAACTATAAGATAAATTAGATTGGTATTTGAAGTGTATCTAGATGAAGGATCTAGTGGAAATAATAATCAATGCAAACCACACACTTCAAAAACATTGCATTTATCTTTTTGTTTGACAACTTTTGTAGGATCATGAAACAAATGAGCTGCATGATGTGCTATACAATTATAAATGCTAAAATTATAGAAGTCAAATATTAAATTTGTAAGAAAGATGCCCAAGTGGTGTCTTTGACAACAAGTATCAGACATTATTAGACATTGATGTAGCATGGAGTTTACTACAATATTTATAAAAAAACCAGTTTCAATACAACAGAAAAAAGAAATTATATTAGCACACGTAATGTAGTCATTTAATGTAAAGAGCACATCATCATAATTTCCTTGATTCTTTAAGATAAGGAAATAGATCAGCCAACCAAAGTAAAAAAGCATATCAATTTAATTTGTTGAATTTCAGAGCATGTGCCCGCCCTGGCCTCCTTGTTGTGCGGTTGAAGAAACCCTCAACAGTGGAAGTAAATAAAAAAGCATTGATTCTGAAATTCAGCACCAAATACGGAGAATAAATGTTTCCAAGGGTTATGCCCATCGCAGGCATAACATGGAACGTACTAGATCTACATGGGATGACAACTATATGCTACATGCCGGCCTACATCTACATTTCTCTAATATTCTAGGAATATATCCTTCATTAGCACCTGAAACATTGTGGAAAATGAAAGGTGGTAACTAAATATCATCAAAATATATAGTTGATAATGTCTATATTATTAGGAATGACTTTTTATTTTTTTATATTGACATTGGCTAATAAGTAGGCCAATCCATCGAGTTTAATATATATATATATATATATATATATATATATATATATATATTAAAAAATCTTGTAGCTTATCCTACCAAAGTAAAAAAGTATTTTTAAAAAATGTTTGGATTCAACAGGTAGGGCCATGGACGTCCAATGTATTTCTGTTTTTACATATTATCAATCTAAAAAAAAAAACTTGAAATGTTTTTGATTTGGTGTACGTCGTAGGAATATTATTGGTGCATATGCTACAAGTTGTGGCTTACACGTCCATTGGCATTTAGACGCGGAAACAAGCACGCTTTTACACAACGTGTTTCAATGGCACTCATTTAAAGCTGACACTGACATGCACCATTTAAAAGGTGAACCCGACCAAATAGCATAGCTAGCAAATTACAACAGGGTTTGTAAAATGAGGAATTTGGCAAATTTTGAATGGAGCCAGAACAAATAATTAATCAAGTTCTTAGTTCTTATTATTGGATAAGCAGAAGAAGCAGGTTGTATGTCCATTTATCATTATGGATCATTGAATTAGAAAATAAGATTTTAAATAAAATTTAACGTTTATTAATGATAAGATAAAAGCAAGACTAATAAATATAGGGTGTAAGATAAATATTTATTTTTTAATAGCAAAAATATATTTCGGAACTATGTAGTTCAGGAAATATATTTCTAAAATAGGTATATCTGTTATGAGAAAAAAGATGATACATTAATAGTGTAAAAAAATCTATATTGTCATCCAATCACAATCCACTATCTATGATGAGATTGTTAATTTTTATAGTAATTATTTTAAAAGTCATATCAAAATGATTTGTAATTGAATGATGATGTAAAACTATTTTACATCTTTAGTGTATAACCATTAAACTCATGTTATTCAAAAAAGATATTTCTGAAAAAGAAAAAGGCATTCCAAGAGGTGTATATCTTTAAGGAAAAAGATGGAATGTGGGTGTACTTAAAAATGGGGTTTGTAAATAGCATGTGCCTATTTATATTTCAAACCAGGTTTTTAATAAGTTTAAATTACTTTATTTTTGTCCTTTTCAATTCTTCTTTATATATGGACAAAATATATATATTTTTTTTAAATGGTCTTTAAACGATTGAACCCAATTAGATTTTTCTCTCTTTCTATTTACACCCCATTTTCTAAGTACACTCAATATCACCTTTATACCACCCAACTACCCATTATACCCTTTTCTCTTAAAGATGTACACGTCTTTTGGTTTTCAAAAATATATTTTCAGAATTAAATATACCTATTCTAGAAATTTATCTTTGAAAGTATAACTTATAGTTCCAGAGATATACTTCTAGAATGATATACATTATTCCAAAAAGACATTTTCAGTAATAACAAATCATATATCAATCAAAGTACTTAAGAGTCGTTGAGGGTTGAGGTGTGAATCATTGATGTAGACTTAGATTAGAAAATGAATGAATGCCATTAAAGGAAAAAACCATCATCAAAAGCTTTACTTTACAATTAAGGTGTATAATAGATGAAGTTAGTCATGAACATACATGAAAACATAGTGTCACATGAAAGAAAACATAAAATATTGTATGCTACTGATGAAATCACAATATTATATAATGAATATATGGTGAAAATGGTTTAAGATTAGAGTTTAAAGAATAATAAAGATAGAATAAAAAAAATAAGATTTTAGATAGTATTTAAAGAACCCTAATGATAGAATAAAAAATATGGGTATAAGATAAATGTTTATCTTATCAATGATTTTTTTTTTTGTATTTCTCGTCAATGATCTTAATTCCTAAGTGATATTTTATTTAAAAACATATGTTTATTCTAGAAGTATATCTTAGCAACTATAAACTATAGCTCCAAAGATATATTTCTTGAATATGTATATTTAATTCTTGAAATACATTTCAAGAAAGAAAAAGGGGTGTACATCTTTAAGGAAAAATGGTACAATGGGTAGTTGGAGGTAGAAAGTGGGTACAGGGATGTACTTAGCATAAAGGGAGTGAAATAGCAAGAATCTTTTTTTAATATTTTTTGACTGGGTCAGATGTAGTCCTTTTATCAATGGGCCTAAAACTTGCTCTGCATACCAATGGGTTTTGGTATTTGTGTTTAGTACATAGGTTTTAGGTATTTGTCGTTCATTATAGGATTATTTTCAAAAAAATAGATAATAGATAATAATAGTAAAATTTAAGCAAGTAATATATATATATATATATATATATATATATGTATATATTTATTTATTTATTTATTTATATTTATATATATATATATAACTAAAAAAATAGGTAAATTCAGTTTTATCCTTACTTGATGTTCAAATTTATTCTTTATCAAAAATTTTAAAATGTATAAAAAGTTTTTATTCTCAAATTAATTATAACCAAATCAATATTAAAGAAAATCTAATAATGCCATTTGATTGTATTTGCAATCACTTATAACCTTTTAAATAGTAGAATTCAGTTTTTTCTTGGTATTATATATATATGTATGTATATAAATTCATCAAATAGTAAGAAAAAAAGATATAAAAAAATAAGTTGTTAAGATTTTTGTTTCAAAGAAACATACTAAAAGCATTTACAACGTTTTAAGACTTGGTTTGTCTCACACCGCTTCCAAGATAACTTGTGGCGTCAAATTTAAATCGAAAGGTACCCAAAAGCATGATCGAATTGTTTGCAACTGTCTTCCAACTTTTAAGGAAAGCAAACTTTTCATGCTTTGTCTTTGTCATTTCACCTATAAACTCAGATTATGCATTTACTCTTTTGCGATTATATACAGAAAGTAAATTTTCCTTCAGACCACGAATCGTATGACGTATATAAAAAACGTAAGCACGATTTAATCGAATTAAACACCGAATCAACTCTAACCACCACGAGTGCGTTTTGCTGAATGTTGATGCCTCACTGATACTCAATTTTCACCATTCATTAAAATACATATACATGTGTCCAAATTATGTTGATTTCATCTTTTTGATACTGATTTTTTTTAATTATAAATAAAAATATTAATTCTACCAGAAATTATTAAATGATCCAGTATCATCATGTCATCTATAGTCTCAATCAATAATTATATGATGGTTTTGGATCACTTAATAATTTCTTTAATTCTATAAGTGATTATAATGATATTAGAATGTTCCGTGATACCTCAAATATATATATCTTTTTATAGCCTTTGTATATTTTTTATTAGAGATAATCTTATTCAAATTAGATAAAATTATTATAAACTACAAAACTATTTAATCAATTAATACATTATGCCACTATATATTTAAACTTCAAATTGTCACTATTAAGTTAAATCAATATGATGTCAAGTAATTCAAGTATTGAATGATAAAATGTGTGAGTAAAAGACAATGCTAAGAATATGTTTGGCTACATAACAACTTCTAGTGGACCAACAAATATGTTATGGAAGAACCGTCGTCGTTTCTGTGTCGTTAAACCCATTATTTGTAGTAGTGAGCCTTCAAAATCAAGCCTTAATGATACTAAATGAAAGCACAAACTTGTATATATTCAAAGAAGTTGCCACGTTACTGGAATTCATCAAAATACCCTGCATGACACGGAAGTCATAACAATGGCTTTTAAGATTGACAATCTATTAATTAATCTCATACTAAATTCAAGGTCTTGATTAAACGTGCTACTCAGGGTTTAAACACGTACGGGTTTGCATGTGATCTCTGCTTAGTACAATTAATCTGAGTTAAACTTCATTAATGGATATTTCGGGCTTGAGTTGTTATTAGCTGCATTGTAATGACTTTACCTTTTCACTGACAGGACACCTGAACACGAGTAATTTGTTTTCCAAAATCACTCAGTTTAGTGCACACCATAGCAATGTAAACAAGTCATGTACACGTAAAACCAACATGGTAATGAGAAGACTGATATAGTTGAATGATTATTAATGTTAAATTTTCTTTGTTAATCTTTCCTATATTATAGAACATATGACAAATTATTATCCTCGAGAGATAAATGTGAGAAGTCCCATAATTAGATATAAATATGTGTGTTAAACGATATCTAAGTGAAAAAAAACTCGTAAATGTAATGTCTTAATTCAGGTCTTCTTAGATGTGGTGTTAAATTTAGTTGTGTGATTTGTTTGTGTCTTGATAAAGAAAATGTTCTCTAATTATATACTTTGATCCAGGAAGGACAATGCTGAATTTGTAACTTTAACCATACTTTCTTGGTAACCCATCTTCACTTTCTACCATTGTCATAATTTTTTAAAAGAATGACTCACGTTTAATGGGCTGCCAATGTTCCTTTATTTTCCCCTAATTTTACCCTCTAAACAATGAATACATACCTAACAATTTATTATTTTCCTAATTTTACCAAGGTGAATCAACCAAGCACATTTACCTTGTCACACAAGATTTGTATGGTGGACCCTCCTCTGCCAAATAAGTCCACAATATAATTTAAGGTCACCACAGGTGCGCTTTCTTCCTATTCCAAAATACCTTTTACACAATGTCAAACTAGTGAAGGTCCCAAAAGTAAGAAGTTGGTAAATGCTTACTTTTCAGTCAGGTCAGGGAAAATGAAAAAAAAAAGGGTTAAAAAAAACACCCTTCACTAATATCATAATAGTCCAAATGATAGGAGGTGTCATGTGTATGATCCAATATGAAAATATTCGTACACATTTTTCTCATCAAAACTTAGCTACCACCACTTCTTTCCTGTCTCCATATTAATTACCCTTCTTTATCTCCCTTCATCAACCTTTCCCTCTACCTCTGAACCTTATTTAAATCTCCACACAACAGGAATGCTTTTCCCAAACCTGTTCTATTTAACCTGAGTACCTCAAACTTCTCTCCAACAACAACAATGGCAAGAAAAACTTTAGCTTGGTCCTTGCTTCTAGGGATGGCTTGTTCCATAGTTATTGGTTCATATGAGGATAGCTTGCCTCCTAGGACATTTTCTAGTAACAACTATCATGAAGCAATACAAAGATTGCAGTCATTTAAGGCCTCTCTAACAAGACATGATTCCATTGCTTCAGCCCCATCTTCCTTATCAACCTTCTCAAGCCCTTCTTCTGCTCCTTCTCCTCTCTCACTCCAGGTAATGCACATCATCCCCC
>CM023949.1:5139530-5229403 GCA_013407115.1 Glycine latifolia
ACAACGTTTGTTCCTTCCTCCCCCCCCCCTTTCCCTTTCCCCCTCCCCCCCCCCCTTTTCTCCCCCCCCCCCCCCCCCCCCCCCGGAAAACCCCCCCCCCCCCCCCCCCCCCCCCCCCCCCAAGTCTTTAGTCAGTACATTTTTCTTTTGTGGTGAAAATATCAAGTGTTTGATATATTTTGTGTCATGCAGGGCGTGAAGAATCCACGCGTGTACCGTGTGACGTCTTATGGAGCAGATCCAACGGGTAATTCGGATAGCACTGAAGCACTCCTTGCAGCCATAGAAGATGCAGCCAAGGGTCCTAGTGAAGGATATTTGATGGAAGGCATCAGAGACCTTGGAGGTGCTCAGATTAATCTTGAGGGTGGAAATTACTTGATCAGCCAGTCACTGAAGTTGCCGGTGGCTGGGGTGGGGAACCTTATGGTATGCCTGCAGAAAACCATTCTAATTGTTAACTTCTTCCAAATTCATTATTATTTGCCAATTGTCACTTTGCTGTAACTTGTAAGACTTTATGACGGCTAAATTTAATTTTTGAGGCAGGTGGTCCAATTTTTGGTCAAGATGGTGAAGCAGTTGGTCTAACTAGACCAAGAAAATAAGACTATAGCTATAAAGATTTTAGAAAAAAAATTGCCCTTCTTCAACCGTCACTCCTTTATTGCCACTACTTTTTGTTCTTTTCTACACGGTTTTATCTTTTTTAATTTTAACCAATTTTTGTTACATAAAGTTGCAGAAAAGTCAAGACAAACTGTACTTTTCCAATTTCTTTATTCAATAAGACATCCAAAAGACCTTAAATTTTGATAGCTAAGTTTGATTTTTTTGTTTGTATTTTGATGCAAAAGCAGATACATGGAGGGACTATAAGAGCCTCAGATAATTTTCCAGAAGACGGCTATATCATTGATTTGTCACCCTCTTCTAATGGAGGAAACAGTTTACCATCCTACAATTTTGAGTTCATAACTCTCAAGGAACTCTTGCTGGACTCAAACTTCAGGGGTGGAGGCATTTCAGTCATAAACTCACTTAGGACTAACATAGACAATTGTTACATCACACATTTCACCACCAATGGAATTTTAGTACAAAGTGGTCATGAAACATACATCAGGAACTCTTTCCTCGGCCAGCATATAACTGCTGGCGGCGACAAAAATGAGAGGAACTTCTCAGGCACTGGAATAACCCTCCAGGGTAATGACAATGCTGTCACTGATGTTGTAATTTTCTCTGCTGCTATAGGAATAATGGTTACTGGTCAGGCCAATGCCTTTTCTGGTGTACATTGTTACAATAAGGCCACTGGCTTTGGAGGCACTGGAATTTATTTGAAACTACCCGGTTTGACACAAACCAGGATTGTGAATTCTTACATGGATTACACTAGTATTGTGGCGGAAGACCCTGTTCAACTCCATATCTCCAGCAGTTTCTTCCTTGGTGATGCCAATATTGTCCTTAAGGCCAAGAATGGAATTGTGAATGGTATTGATATTGTTGATAACATGTTCTCAGGTTCAAATCAGGGGGTTGAAATTGTACAGCTTGACCAATCAAATAATCCTTTCCAACAAATTGATCAAGTTATTGTTGATAGAAACATTGCAAGGGGGATGAAGTTAAAGGCTACAGTTGCTAAAATGTCTATGCAAGGGAATGGAACCTCTTGGAGTGTTGATTTTAACAATGTTTTGCTTTTTCCTAACCTTATAAAGAATGTTCAGTACTCTTTAAGCTCCACAGGCAGCACCTTCCCCAATCATGCTCTGAGGAATGTGTCCGACAATCGTGTTGTGATTGAAACAAATGAAGCAGTGGCTGCCAATGTTTTTGTTACGGTGGATCAAAGTGCGTTAAGTTGAAGAAGGTTTGAAGGTGGTGACCAAAAAGTTTGGTCAAGAGTCTTGACTCGAGGGAATTGTGCATACCGTAGTTGTGAACTCTTTCTTTGGATCAACTTAAAGTAACCATAGTACCATATACTAAACACTGCTATAGATTTACAAGATGTAGATTGACTGAACCACACATTATACTGTAACTTAATGAAAAGTATTGTATTGATAAAAGATATACTATTTCTATAGTTTGTTTTTGTAAAACAGGTCCTATGTTGAATCAAAACCAGCATCTTGTTCTCATTATACAGAATAAACAAAATGAGAGAATGTTATTATGGGAACTTAAGGCGAATAAGTCATAAAAGAGCTTGTTTCTTTGCTACTAACAAAAATCTACACAACATACGACCAAAACTTCCAGTTTCAGAATATATCTAACCCTGTATGTCTACAAACATGCAGACTCACAATAGTCATGTGCTTAAATTTTCTTTAAAATCATCACAACTATCACCTGGACTAGTGTCATATTCCTTACTCATAACAGTACATGCATAGTGATACTACTATCTTGGTAGTTTTGAGTATGATTGCATACTATTGTCTGTTGAGAAATCATTACTTATAGTTGTTTCTTTAAGAACTTAGTAGGTCCATATGATAACTTGGAATTATAAGTACTCACATTAATAGCTTTGTTGGGAATCTGGTAACCAATTAAGTTATTGTACATGAAATAATACAAGTTCTTTTAAATCAAATATTTCATCCTAAACCACAGGAAGGAAATACCTTGGATAATACAAAGCACAACAGAGTCTCATCTGTTTAATGAAATTGACACAATGAGTCACGCAATTCCATCTGTTGAATGAAACTGTTATAAGCCGAGGGGCTTATTGAGCTGACCCTGAATTCTTTTAAAAACCTGCTGTGGCAGTGCATCATAAGTTTTTTGAGCTTGGATGGAGCATTCATTGTAACCATGATTGTAAAACCTTGTTTGATTTTTTGCTCTGCTATCTAGGAAGTCAGAACATCTTTGGTCGTACACCACACACACGTGTATTCTGACACTGTCCTTTTTACATTCACCCTCCTCATTACTTATAGTGATGTTAAATTCAAGTTTATCAATTATTTCTGTGTTTCTAAACTCACCAACGACAAAGCAGAAAATGAAGCCCAACAGGGTGGAGCGTGGAATACAAGAGAGATCAATAACTATACGATCCTTTCTTGTCTTATACTCCAACCACTATGGAACATTATTTCCTGGATACACATAACCAGCTTGATAAGAACAATAATTATTTTCATAATCATTGTAATTTTCTACAAGATCGTGATTTGGTGTAGATAGGTGTTGGTTTGCAAATTTCATCGTGTTGATTTGTGCATTCAACCCAATAGCCACTAGAGACTGTTCATCCAATTTCAAGTTTTGGTAAAGTTTGAAGCTTGACGCAGTATCGGATATCTAGTGTTTTAACGAAAGCGGGAAGTTCTAGCAGTGTCCGAAGTGAAAAGCAGCAAGATTGTTCTAACAATATATGCCTAATGTCATTCTTCTCCTAGAATAAAAAAAAATATGCCTCATGTCAAGAGAGATAATTTATCTTTTGTCAAAAACTAGTTAAAAATTAAAAAGTTAATTAATAGTTTTTATATTTTTTACACAAGTGAGTTGATAGCTAAAAATTGAAAAATTATTTTATTGAATCATAAATGTTTTAGTAAAATTATTTGAATTAACTGAAAAATATTACATAAATTAACATATTCATGCAATAATCAAGGAAAAAAGAAAATAAATATAATAAATGTTACCTTAAATAAAAAAATTAAAAATTAAATCTAATACTCTAATGAAAGATGTTTCTCATGTTCTTTTGTCAGCATCTTATACAATATTTACCTGCTTTTTTCTATTTTTTTTAATTCCACTTTTTCTCTGTCAGAAATCTTAGATGTATATTTAAGGATGGTCCTGTGTGGTCTGTGACACGAACATATTGCGATCACATACATGTATCATTGCATTTTCCACTTTTTCCATTTGTGCTGTAGATTTGTTTTTTTTTTTTTTTGTTATATTTCACTAGAGTTTAAAATAATTATAAAATAAAAGTTTCTTTCAAGAAAATTCAATTAATTGTTATATTTAAAATAAGTTAATTAATTCTAAAATATTCTATCTATACTTTTAGTTTAAGACTGTCACATGAAAAATACATTATTTTTAATTAATTTTCTTTATCTAAACTATCTTTATTCTTTTTTTTAATGATTTTTTTTATACTTAAAATGTCAGAAATGCATGTGTCTAAAATGGTTCCTATTAAATTTCAACAAATTGAATCAAGATTTAAAGTTCAATAACTAAACCAAAAAAAATTATAAGTAATTGAGTACTAATATGATTGCAAACAAAATTCTTCATGTTATTATTTAATTTTTGTTTGCTTTTTTTTTCTTTCATAAATAAATTCCTTTTATTCTTTTATTAAATTTATTAACGGAAATTTCACGTAATTAATAAATGAGATTAAAAGTAATGAAAAAACAATAATGATGAGTGTAATAAAAACAATAAGAGTGGTAATTATAATTAACTCACTAGTCTAGCCAATTGTTTCCTGCATCACATATTTTTGCTACTTGCAGCTCCGTTTTTCAAATATCTCATGATTGCCCTCCATGGAACCTCTCTGTCTGAAAGCCTCCACCACTACAATTGCTCCTTTTTTCCTTACCTTCGCCACCACAGTTGGCCTCCATGAGTCACCGTTTATTGATTTGCGTCCAAGTGTTTTTTGAATCTGGTTATAATTCTGGATTCTCCAATCTAGAATAGAAAAAAGAATTGGACTCTTCTCGAATGCCCATTTCAAAATTAAGTATACATAATTACACAATAAGTAATCTGAATTATATGTTGTTTCCTGGATTACTTATTTGGAAATTATGTACGCATAATATTAGGATGGGCAATCCAAAATTATGTTTTCAAAGTTCTAGAATAAGTAATTCGAAAAACAATATATTCTGAATTACTTGTTCTGCAATTATTTATACATAATTCAGGAATGGGAAACCTGGAAGTGCCCAATTTTTTTTTATAGTGGATTGGACCAAATCCTTGTTTTCTTCAACATCTCCGTCGGCGAGAGCAATGATCATCTCACCCGCACTGTCAAGGTGCTCGAACAACTCAGTGGCCAAACCCTAGTTTTCTTCAATTGCTAGCTACATTATGCGCTCCTTTGGAATTTGGAGAAACAAAAAGGTCGTGTGCTGTGCTATGTTGCGGTGAGAAAGAGCAAAATATATATATGATAGAAAGTAAAAAAAGAAATAGAAAAAGGAGCATGTTATGTAGCTTCTGGAGAGTGGTTTGAAGGTGGAGTAAGAGGAAGGGTATTTTTGTCCATTTGAGTTTTCTATGGGGTGCAGGAAGCAAATGCCGTTAGTCCAAGGGCCGAATCGGAGAAAAAATCTATTGGACTTTGTAGTTGGCATTGGCAATTCCATCATTGTTAAGCTATAATTTGAGCCATCTTTCTGACTCTCAAACTTGCACAGCAAAAATCACACTTTCCAATAAAAGAATCAAAAGACCAAAACTAAAATACAATACTGATACATAATAAAAATCCAAAATATTGACTCAAAACACAAGTCACAAAGTTACTACTATTAAAACATCAATAAAAAATATATTAAAACATTGGATTCAAATTCTAAGCCATGGTGCTCTCTCTATGTTCCGTTGTGGAACTTGGCACATCTTAGATTTGAATATTGCACTACAATCTTCCCTTTCCTCTTAGGCTCTTACAAATAGCATTTTTCATTAGGTTGTTGGCTTCAAAATTAAATGTGACGTTACAACCTCCTTAGTGTGCAATACATACCATGTTAGATATGAACATACTAAGAGCTAGAAAAGACACCTCCATTGCAGATCTTACCTTTTCGGTTTAATATTATTATGAACATAGACGTGACATTATGACCAGCTCGTGTAACACATATCAAACATGTATCTTATTCAATATTCATCATATCACGTATTAAGAACTAGAAAAGACCTCTCTCCTTAGAGTCCAAGCAAGCCAAAACTAAAAGAAAAGTCCCTCACACCAATCGCTCCTTCCATGACGTCTCTTAGACTCAAACTCACGACCCTCCAACTCACGGTTTGGTACACACTCTTACATCCACAACACAACCATGACCATGATGTTTCACTCTCAACCTACCATTTCTTATAAAACCATCTTCTCCTATTGCACTCTTCCTCAACCTCTCTCCGTAACTTTGCCTTGCCATGGCCTCAAACTCCATGGCTGGCTTGATCACCGGTTCGAATTCTCACTTCTCGCGTGACTCCGATGAGGTATGTTATGCATTCATCTTCTTTTCATTTCATGTTGCACAACATTATGTTAAATGTGTTTTTTTTTTATCAACAAATGTTAATTGTTACTCGTTAGTATTGTTGGTTTTTGTCACTAGAGATTATGTTTAATGTGTTAATTAACATGTTCCACATGTTGGTTTTTCACGGTGTGTTATTCATTTGTTTCTTTGCAGCATCAGACTCCTCCTACCCGACAACAGGCTTCATCGAAAACTACTTGTCGAGTTTGTGGCGATGAGATTGGATACAAGGAAAATGGGGAGCTGTTTGTGGCTTGTCATGTGTGTGGATTTCCTGTTTGCCGACCGTGTTATGAGTATGAGAGGAGTGAAGGGAACCAGAGCTGTCCTCAATGCAACACTCGCTATAAGCGCCACAAAGGTTAGTTCAGCTCTTTAAGCTTTGTGTTATCATGTTATGTATTAATGTATTAGGACAACACTTAGATGTTGTTCCTTACATGCTTTTGGTTCTGTTCTCAGATTATAAGAATTGGAGTTTTATCATGATAATCTGCATAATAAATGTTTACACTAAACGTCCTAGTGGGTTGGGGACACTTATGGTCTCTGATCCAGAACAAGAAAAAAAAAGTTAGCTTAAAGCTGAAATTCTAATTCCAATTAGAGAATAACAAAACACCTAAAGGAATGCATCTCAGTATGATAACCTGGTTTTGGTGACACATTGATGTTGGCTTCTGTGCAGGTTGTCCTAGAGTGGCTGGAGATGAAGATCTAGAGGACAACTTTGATGCAGATGATTTTGATGATGAGTTTCCGGTTAAGGATCATCGTGAAGTCCTAGATCGGCAACATGATGTTAATCATGTGGTAGTTTCTTTATTCTTAATCAAGCTTCTAAAAATAAATGCAATGTGGAAATTAATTATCTTTTATTTATTCAACAAATGGGGTTTGGCCAAAATGAATCACGACAATTAGTACTGTGGTTGTGATAGTTAATTGAATGTGAATGATCTAAGAGACTATGGAACTGATGTAATTTTTACAGGAAAATGGGGACTACAATCAAGAGAAGTTGCATCCCAATGGTCAAGCTTTCTCTTCAGCTGGGAGCGGTAAGAAACTTTTAAATTTTTGGTTTAATTCCACTTTTTATCTCTAATTTTTCAAGTTTCGGTGAATTTTATTCCAGTAAATTAATTTGACACATTTTGCACTTAACTTTTAAAAAATTTGTGAATTTTACTGTTCGGCAATTTACTCCTAACATAATTATATTTTTTATTCCTGACTTTTTATTTTTTGACAAATTTTACACCCAACTTTTTTATTTTTTGACAAATTTTGCACTCAATTTTTGTGCTTATTAATAGATAAATGAGGGATAAAACTTGTAAGTTTCTTAAAAATTAAGATTAAAATACAACAAATTAATTTATTGGAATAAAATTCGGTAAAAATGGAAGAGTTAAGGATAAAAAGTGGAATTATGACTAAATTTTTTATAGAGCATAGTATAGGCACATTGCTAATTATCCATGATAGTAATTTTCTTTCTGGGGTATTCTATTTTGTTTATATGTTGGTTTATTGTTCTATAGTTGCTGGCAAGGATTTCGAAGGGGACAAAGAATTCTACAGCAATGAAGAATGGCAAGAAAGAGTAGAGAAATGGAAAGTCAGGCAAGAAAAGAGAGGTCTTCTAAACAAAGAAGACGGAAAAGAAGATCAAGGTGAAGAAGATGATTACCTGTAAGTGATCTCTTCTATAGCTCTTTAAAAGCCTTAGCCTTGTACATGAGATTGTTACCTTATGTTTCCCTTTCATGAATAATAAATAATGCTGAAAAATCAAGCATGTCAATTAGTTTACATGAATAGTATTTTTCTCCATATCAAATTCAAAGATTATCTATAAGTAATTGTTCTAAATTTGTTATTAAAATTTTCACCCGAATTTCAAATATGATCAATATTGTGAGGAACAGCATTGCCTTAATTACTAGAAAAATGTGTTCATCTGGAGCAAAAAGGTTTACAATTTCAATGCTATTGTTTAAATTCCGAACAGAGGATTCAAAAAACTAACAAATAAATGTTACACATTCTTAAGTGAAAGCTCGCAAGAGCACCCCAACAAAAAAGTGAGCAATAATAATCAATTCACTTGAATCACACCTTCTAAAATATGCAATGCAACAACTTTTGATTTTTATGTGAAAAACCTGAAGGCATAATAAGGTGTGCACAAGGCACAAAATATTTTAACTGGATCTAATGTTCTTCTGTCACCTAACAGTTTGGCTGAAGCTAGACAACCATTGTGGCGCAAGGTTCCGATATCTTCAAGCTTAATCAATCCATATCGCATAGTGATCGTGATGAGGCTGGTCATCCTTTGTTTCTTCTTCCGATTCCGTATCTTAACTCCAGCAAATGATGCATATCCCTTGTGGCTAATCTCTGTGATATGTGAGATATGGTTTGCATTGTCATGGATTCTTGATCAGTTCCCCAAGTGGTTCCCCATCACACGCGAGACTTACTTGGACCGTTTGTCCTTGAGGTTTGAGCGCGAAGGGGAGACAAACCAACTAGCTCCAGTTGATTTCTTTGTGAGTACAGTGGACCCTTTGAAGGAACCTCCTATTATAACAGCCAACACTGTCCTTTCAATCCTCTCAGTGGACTATCCTGTTGACAAAGTCAGCTGCTATGTCTCAGATGATGGTGCATCTATGCTTCTGTTTGATTCCTTGGCAGAAACTGCTGAATTTGCAAGAAGATGGGTTCCCTTTTGCAAGAAATATAATATTGAGCCAAGGGCTCCTGAGTTTTACTTTTCTCAGAAAATTGATTACTTGAAGGATAAGGTGCAGCCTACATTTGTGAAGGAAAGAAGGGCCATGAAGGTGGGGATATACTTAAGGATAGGACAAGTTTTTCTTTTTTTCTTTATTTGGTTTTGGTTTTGATTTTCTAGTCTCAATATGGCATTAGAGGCTTGTGGTAATACTTGAGTGTTTGCAACATTGCAGAGAGAATATGAAGAATTTAAGGTGAAAATTAATTCTTTGGTGGCAAAGGCTCAGAAGAAACCCGAGGATGGATGGGTGATGCAGGATGGAACTCCATGGCCAGGGAACAACACTCGCGATCATCCAGGAATGATTCAGGTTTGGCTATTGCATCCTCTTTCTTTTGTGTACTTTCATTATCTTTTCATTGAGGAACAAAACAAAGCAAAACAGAACAGAAAGACCTTGCATTTATAAAATGTTGAATAGCCATTGAATTAGCCCCCCCTTCCCTTCCCCTTTGGTTCTTACTTAGGTAATAGATTTCAAAAGGAAAATTTGGTGCCCATTTATTACAATTTTTCTTCAAATGTCAACATAATGTTAATTGTTGAAACCCCAAATTGTCTCCGATAATTCCTGGGATGCAAATATATAACTGTTTGGGAAACTTTACATAAAAGTAGTAGTTTTAAGATGTAATCTAACAAAGCATCAATGAATGCTTATAGTCCATCTCTATGTATCCCCTTCTGGTAGACATCTTAATTTAGTTCCAAATTCCAATAGGTTAATAATTGGTTTATTGGTATAAACCGATATGGCTCATCAGCAAGTTCACTAAATGACAAGGTTTTAAGATGAAATCTAACACTAATAATATAAAAACTACATTTTCTAATTGAAAAATCAAGTTAGTGAAAATAAAATGAAGAAATTAGTGAGAGGAATTGTTGGTATCAACTGATATGGTTCATGAACTTTCTTTTGCAGGTATATTTAGGAAGTGCCGGTGCGCTAGACGTGGAAGGAAAGGAACTTCCTAAACTTGTATATATTTCACGTGAAAAACGTCCCGGCTATCCACACCACAAGAAAGCAGGTGCCATGAATGCTTTGGTAAGCACAAAAACTTGATATTGTATTGTTTAGTACCTTCAGGACTAAGATACTAAGATATTAGAAACATGTTTGTAATTCTTTTATTGTTGTCTATCCTCCAAAGGTTCGAGTTTCTGCTGTTCTTACAAATGCACCATTCATGTTGAATCTGGATTGTGATCACTACGTCAATAATAGCAAGGCAGTAAGAGAGGCCATGTGCTTTTTAATGGACCCCAACCTTGGGAAAAAGCTGTGTTATGTCCAATTTCCACAAAGATTTGATGGTATTGATCGCCACGATAGATATGCTAACAGAAACACGGTGTTCTTTGATGTAAGTACAATTCTTCTAATCTCCAACTTCACAAATATGTGCAAATTTCATTTCGCTAAGTGACCTTGAACCGTTCGTCTTCAATGTTGTTTTCATCATAGATCAATATGAAAGGGCTTGATGGGATTCAAGGTCCAGTATATGTTGGTACTGGAACTGTGTTCAACAGGCAGGCATTGTATGGCTATGATCCACCAGTATCTGAGAAAAGGCCAAAGATGACATGTGACTGCTGGCCATCATGGTGTTGCTGTTGCTGTGGTGGTTCAAGGAAGTCCAAGTCAAAAAAGAAATCAGGAAAAGGTCTCTTCAGTGTGTTCTCCAAGAACAAGAACAAGAAGAAAATGATGGGGAAAGACTATGTTAGAAAAGGGTCAGGGTCCATGTTTGATCTTGAAGAGATTGAAGAAGGGCTTGAAGGGTATGAGGATCTAGAGAAATCATCCCTCATGTCCCAGAAAAGTTTTGAGAAGCGATTCGGGCAGTCACCAGTGTTCATTGCTTCCACCTTGATGGAAAATGGAGGACTTCCTGAAGGCACAAATAGCCAATCATTGGTCAAGGAGGCCATTCATGTTATAAGCTGTGGCTATGAAGAGAAGACTGAATGGGGCAAAGAGGTAAATCCATTAATCTCAAAACAATGCAACATTTGGATTTTATTCATGCTTTACACATCAGATAAGCTAAATACATTTTAGGTTTAAACAACTTTTGTTACCGGTGAAAGAAAGATGTTGTAGCAGTTTTATACAGCCATAAATTCTTCTCTGTTATTAGCACTGGCTGATAGGAAGTAAAACTTAACAGTTTTATACAGCCATAAATTCTTCTCTTTTTTTATAGTTTAGCCTACATTTTATTACAATTTCTGATTACGCATTCACTATCAACATAAAACAAGGTACATAGAGTTCCAAGATTGATTACTGTATCTATGTAGCCCTTTTAACAAATCTGTTTTCCATTACAGATTGGGTGGATTTACGGCTCGGTCACAGAAGATATTTTGACTGGATTCAAGATGCATTGCAGAGGGTGGAAATCAATATATTGCATGCCAAAGCGACCAGCATTCAAGGGATCTGCCCCAATAAATCTATCAGATAGGTTGCACCAAGTTCTGAGGTGGGCTCTTGGTTCTGTTGAGATTTTCCTTAGTCGCCATTGCCCGTTGTGGTATGGCTATGGAGGAAAACTTAAGTACCTACAGAGGATGGCTTACACCAACACCATTGTTTATCCATGGACTTCCATCCCTCTGCTTGCATACTGCACAATTCCAGCTGTGTGTCTCCTGACTGGAAAGTTTATCATCCCTACAGTAAGTACCACACAACACAACTACTTCCTCTGTTCCAGATTATATGAAGTTTTAGAAAAAAAAAATATTCTATAATAGATGTCATTTTATAAAATCAATGCTGCATTAAATAATTTTTTCCAAGACTATCCTTCATCAATACTTAGTGAGAGTCATGTATAAGAAGAGTAAATGAATCATTAATTAGAGTGATAAAGGGTATACTAGGAAGTTACTTAATGTTTTCTTTAAAATTCAACATATTAATTACATTCTTTGATACCTATGTCAAAACCTTAAACTGTCATATAATTTGGAACAGAAGGAGTATAAAGGACAAAACTTAGATAAAACTCCGTAAATGCTTTTGGTGTTATTCTCCAATCATATATGTTGACCTTTAATGCAAACCTATATTATGCAGATTATCAAGATAAAACTCTAATTTTGATTGGAAAACTGTACTTAAAACACCTATGGAACTGCATCTAAGTCTTGTCCAAGTATAAATATCTTGTGATTACTAAGATTGAACATTTGCTTTCACCTATGATTCACAAAACTTTTAAAAGAAGAAAATGGGAAGGGAAACAGTGATGTTGTCATTACATACACATATTCTGAATGTGAGTGTTTCTTTTTTCTTGTGTGCAGCTGAACAACCTTGCTAGCATTTGGTTTATGGCTCTATTTATCTCCATCATTTTAACTAGCGTGCTCGAGCTCCGATGGAGTGGTGTTACCATCGAAGCCCTTTGGCGTAACGAGCAATTTTGGGTCATTGGAGGTGTTTCTGCTCACCTTTTCGCCGTGTTCCAAGGTCTCCTCAAAGTTCTTGGTGGAGTAGACACCAACTTCACTGTCACAGCAAAAGCAGCAGAGGACAGTGAATTCGGAGAGCTCTATCTCTTCAAGTGGACCACTCTTCTCATCCCTCCAACCACTCTCATAATCTTGAACATCGTTGGAGTCGTGGCCGGAGTCTCTGATGCCATCAACAATGGATATGGTTCATGGGGACCTTTGTTTGGGAAGCTATTCTTTGCCTTCTGGGTCATTGTTCACTTATACCCTTTCCTCAAAGGTCTCATGGGAAAGCAAAACAGAACTCCTACCATTGTAGTGTTGTGGTCAATCCTTCTAGCATCTATTTTCTCATTGATTTGGGTCAGGATTGATCCCTTCTTGCCCAAGCAAACTGGTCCAGTGCTCAAACAATGTGGGGTGGAATGCTAATAAGACTCTGTGGAGAGGCCATGTTGATGTTCCAATGAGAAGAGCTAATGGCACTAGTGTGCATGCTTTTATTTTCTTACTGGTATTGAGTTGGTTTGCCTTAATGAGAAGAGTTATCTGTGTACATAGTCTTAAAAGGGGAAAGTTGGGTCTGATTGGAATGTATTCATTTGATGATACAACAAAACCATATATTGTAGTGCAGCCATTGTCATTGTTTGGGAAAACATGTTCTGTGTTTTGGTGCTACTAGATGATTTTTCATCTATTGGAACTTGATTCTTGAGAATAAGAATATATCTTTTTGCCAACTTCATATAAATTTGCTGTAGTACAAAGGAGATATAGGTTGGATTAGATTATCAACAAAGAAGGGAAGGGAAGAAAGATCATGAATTCAATTTCCTCTAATAACAAAACTAACAAAAAAAATTAAAAACTAACATGTGTCGATAAAAAACAAAAATTCAATTTGCTGCAATGGGTCAAAGCCAACTCCTAATTATCATTTCACATTATTAATAACCGAAATAACAATGAAATCCTAATTTTAAAAAAGATTATTTAATACTAAAGAAGTCGATTCAGTTAGTTGAGACGCGTACATAAGTTGTTGTAAATTTATTAATACTGAAATTCGACTCTTTCCTTTAAATAAATTATAAAATAATTACTTAATCCTAGTTGACATGTAATAAATATTTTTAATAAATGTTTAGTTGTGATTATTTAAAACAAATCTTAAAGATTGACATTAACAAAATTCGTATAATTTTATTTCATGAACCATTTGACTGGTTTATATATATTTTTTAAATAATACCATATGAATAATTTTTTAAAATATTAATGGATAGGTAAAGCTGATCATTTATAATTATTAGCTTAATTGACTTTTAATGCTTAGATATAATCACATTTATACTTTTTTTCGTTAGCAAAATTATTATTTCATCACATTTTTATTTTTAGCATCACACAAATTCATACCAACAAATATTTTTCATTTTATTCTTCAGTTTTACAAAAAGACTTGGGATGAACGGAAGCTACCTCATTTTAAGGCTGAGACAAGGAACATACCGCCTACCTCATTATTGACAAAGTAATGTTTTTAACATTGCTGAGAAAAAAAAAAGGTAATGTTTTTTAACAAATGCTAATTCATTTCTTAGTAACACTTGTCATGTGATGAAGTTATAAGACAAGCTTCATAATTGAAGAGAAAAAAAAGAGAGAAAAGTCATGCGTTTGAATCTCTTCCACTAATAAAAACTAACAAACTAACTATTAATATTTATAAATAAATAAAAAGTGTCATGTGATGTCCTTCCTTGTGAAGAAACCCTTATCATGGCAGCCAAAAAGAGTAAAATAAAAACAAAAACATGATTATAACATTTGCCGGAAAAAAAAAGTGTCATGTGATTTCCTTCCTTGTGAAAAAACCCTTATCATAGCCGGAAAAAATAAAGAGTGAAATAAAAATAAAAACATGCTTAGTTCAAGTCTGCCCCATCCGGTTACTCTCAAAGCTACCTTCTTTTAACAAGAAATAGATATCAATCAAACTATGTATGTACAATGACAAATAATTTACAAACCATCTTGAATATGTATGACTTCCATTGTCTTTCTAGTAATGTTCGAATAAACATTGTCGTTACAGAAAGGATAGCTTACTTATGGAATGTTCGAAATCTAGAAACACGAGTTTATTTGTCACTTTAGTCTAGTCTGTAGTATTCATCATCATCATTCCACTCATCATAAAGAAGAGATTTCAGCTGCTGTGCCCTTAATCGTTCCTGTATTCTGTCTTTGATTGCTGTTCCCTGTGATATCAGTAAACCAACCAATTAGTTCATCAGAAGACCTACAATGCAATATGTAAGTAGGGATGAACAAGATCACATGCAAATATAGTCATTTGTTATTGTTATATAGTAAGCAATCTTTGGATAGGTAAAAGAGATCCTACCATTTTGTGGCAACCTTCTTCAAACATCTCAAGAAATCCAGCAACCAACCGATCAGCATTTTCGACCCATTCATTAGGATGCATTCCAGCGATTTTTCCCACCGTTTGAATCTGCAAAGTTCAACAACATAGTCTTGTTCGCATGTGAGAATCAAATCACTCATATTGAAATGGAAAAGATGCAAGGAATAAAGATTATACTTGAAAAACAAGTTGAGATTTTTTTACTGTCCCTTCAACAAGGAACAGAAAAAGAATGACAATTATGAATATTAGATAGCTGTGTAAAGTGAGAAAGTGATGGCCTATCTACCGTTGATTTAAAGTAAGTTATGTTTACAAAATGCTTTAGTATTAAATCAATGGTTAGTGGATGTGCTCTCATTTTCTCACTTTACATCTAGCTTTAAAGAATCCAAATCCAGTCCAATGCTATAATATGTGTTCTCTTCTTCTCTTCACAACATTAATAGTCTAATTGGTTTTATATTACCATATAAAAAAAATGGCCCAGAAAAGATGGAATTTTGGTTCTCATGGGGGCGATTAATTAGCTGTTATACAAAGATAAATGCAACACAGCTTATAAAAATAAAATAAAAAAAGATAAAAGCAACCTTTCTCAAAGACTCATGTGAAAAGAGTAATCAATGCAAATTCAAAGCAAATGCTAATAGCTAATAGGATATATTTCATGATCAACGTTGTTACCTTCTTTCCTACTTCCTCTTGTTGTTTCTTCACTCTCTCCTGCAATTTTTTAAGTCCCATGTTCATTCTCAACCTCTTCTCCTGTGAATATGAGATTGTGTAACAAAGATAAGTTCCCCCACCTAAGCAAGAAAGCAAACCAATAATGAAAACCCATTACTAAAACATGAAAATTTTGAGAGCAAGCAAAACAAAGATGCTAATCAAAAGAACAAACCTTGACATAGCTAACACCTAGCTCCTTTCTTGTATAACCACGTTCCAAATTACGCATTACATATTGATTATAATCTTTGATAATTCTCATTATGATATCAGAAGTAGAAATTCCATCAGTCCGCTTTGTTTCCTTAAATTTTCCAACAGACTTAACCTATATAAGAAATTAAAAGTCATAAGATCATAAACGGCAGCTGAAAATTTGAGATGGTTACAACTAGTCTTAATTTGATACAGAATGACATCATTAAAGGTGTAAGACTAATGAAAAAATTAAACAAATAAAATGCAGTAAGCCATAGGCTAATAATCAGCATATGTTCAGAGAGAAAAAGGCAACACAAGCTGAATGAAGGAGAAATAAAAGTGAATGCCACCAGAGAGAGAGGAAGAAAAGAAATCAATTATTTGAAACTAAATTAGAACATAGTTCCATCACTTGCCACTTACATATTCATACACATCCTTTCCAGCTCCACTTGCATCAGCATAACTATGGTAATCGAAAGGAAGTAAGTAATAACATATATGAGAACATATAAGAACTTGGAGAAAAAGGTATCAGTCAGAATATATTTAAGAGTTATAATGCAAGGAGACAAGTATCACACGGATAGAATAGAGGCATCACAGAACAAACAAGTGAAAAATAATAACAACAACGATAGTGTAATAATGAAAACTCTTAGCACGCAGAGACTTCAAAATTGGTAACGTATTTGTAATGTACCATAGTGGATGTCAATATATATATATTATACAGCTATCTCCATCCAGAACTTGGGTATCGTATATTCTAACTTCATATATTATTTTCTTTGAACAGAGATGAAATTATTATCATTACATTACTTAAATTATATAAAAAAAATTGTTTAAAGTTTACTACAGCAATGCTTTTTTAGCTACACATGAATTACAAGGGTCAAGATTTGTCATAATTTTAGAACCTTGTAGTCATTACTCAACAATGCAAGGGACTAGGAATTCAAATTTGACATCCCATTAGGTGAATTCGGAATGCTGAATTGTGACATACAGGGAGTTCATGATCAATGAGTTGCATGCACGCAGATACATATACAATATATCTATACCTTCATAAAAAATAAAAATAATGTACAAAACCTCTCTCTTCCTCCTTTGCAACCATAGGCAATCAATTCCATCCCATATCACCCATTTTTTCCTATTTTATATACACTTTTTTCTTCTTTTTAAATAGAATTTAGCACCTCTTTTTCCTTCTAAACAGCTATATTTTCAAAAGAAATTAATATACAAGCAATAATACTTTCCATTGCAATGCCAAATTTAATGGTAAGAATTTCTTTTTTAGGATATGACATTGTATAACCATATGTTATTTTGACCGTTTCTTATATAGCATGCCTCAGCCATGTCATTGTGTCTTAAACGTTTAGGAATCTGTTGTGTCCCTGTGTTTGTGTCGGACTCGTGTACTTTTATCATAGCTTCATATCTATGTCATGCATTGTATCCATGCTTCCTACTTAAGAACCCTAAACTTTTCACATCACAGCTGCAAGAACCAAGAATGTCAGCACATCCATTCAGTGTCAAGTTATTCTATTCTGGTGTTGATAATTTTTCATCAAGAAGTCACAAATTTTAAACCTTGATCAAATACAAAGGAAAGCACAAGCCTGGGGCTGGTTAACCTTACGGAAGACTATCATGTGCCACATAGTCAATTTGATGCTTGTCAAGGAACTCCTGAGTGATTACCCATGGCGCATCTGGAATAACTTCATCAACCCACCTGGATCAAGTACAATTCAAAATCTTCACACACTAATACCATAGTGAAAGCAATTAATTGAACTAAAAATGAAAAGTTCCAATATACTGTAATCAGGAATTTAAAAGCAATTTAAGTGAGTTGAACGAATGGACTGAATTTATAAATTTTCTTTGGAAGATTTAAGTAAAACCCATCCTCCAAAGCATGACTAGATGAAACAATAGTCCACAGCCATATACAAATAAAAATAGGGTTCCAAAATCCAATAATTTGGTCAGATCAGCTTCCAAAAAAGACATCTGAAATCCAGCTATAAGATGCGACTAACTCAAAAATATCTCAGCAATGGGATCAGAAAAATTAACATGCATTTCTATGGCCACAGAGGCACCAAAGAACTCTGAAGTTACAAATTGGCACGAATGTACTCAGTTAGCCAGTCATCTGAGTCCAAAAGCACTAGCTTGAATAATCGAAACAGAACAAATGGCACACATGACTTGTCTATAATCTCATGTATACTTTCACAGGTCCAATATCTCCATTCATCAGAATACTATGGAAAATAGTCAACAAACCAAATATTGTATCATGGTCAGAAACCATACAATCAGTTTCCCAGCAGTGTAGTGAAAGAAAGGACAAGTAAATGAAACAGAGCACAAGCCATCAAACTATATTCAATCAAAATCTGACCTGAACCAACAATAATTATTAAGTTAAAAACCTATGATAATGTAAAGAGCTTTTACACTCTCACCAATTAGAAAGAGTAAACCACTATTTTAGTCAGTGAAAGTGCATAGCGCTACCACATTAGTCCCTGAAACTACAGAAATTTCAAACAAGTACCTATTACATTAGTCCAAACAACAACAACAAAGTTTTATCCCACTAGGTGACATAAGCTACATGGATCACACAATACCATTCAACACAGTTAAAAACCAAAGTTTCAGAAATATTATTAAGTTTGAGATCTCCCTTGCTGATTTCCTCAGACGTCCTTTTTGGTCCAAAATTCAAAATAAAAAATGTGATTTAAGTGATAATATTAGGATATGTATAGAGACCAAAATGACAATAAATGATTAAATTTAGGGCTTAATTGAAACAATTGAAAATTTCAGGGGCTTATTTAGAATTTCCTTAGTTTCAGAGATTATTGTGGCAACATTATACACTTTCACGAACTAAAATGATGGTTACCTCAATTAGAAATCATAGTAGACATGCCTTTTAAGATAGTTATTATAAAAGTCAACAAAAATTACCACATATGGCAATTCTTTATTGTTTGACCGTTTATAAACCCTTTATATTGTTTATGTAAGTACTAATTAATCAAGAGGAGTGGTAGCAACACACTCCTCTTAAGACACAGTCATTGGTTGAAACTTATGGAAAACTACAAAATCAAGATAGAGTCATTAAATGAGAGTGTTCAAAAGTGTGTTCAAAAGAAGAGTGTATTGCTAACGTTTCTCTTTAATCAATCCTTTGATAAGATAGAAGCTTTCTCAGGAAGTGTAGAGTAAAAAGTTGGAGCATAAGCAACAATGAGTCAAAAAGGAAAGAGAGAAAAAAGAAAAAACCTGCAGTGGCGAAGAGACTCATAGCGTTCCTTCTCAGTCATGACAGTTTTGCCCTTATACTTATGGGTGATCTGATCATTGCAGCATCCAACAAGAAGATAAGTGTTCGGAAACCTTCAATTAAGAAAAAGCCAAAGGAATGGAAAAGCATGAACAAGTTCCCTTTAAAAATAGAAGAAAAAAAAATACTAATCCGCGTTTTCAAGTGGGAAATTAACCAAATTGGGAGTTAGTCCCTCTCGTCTTAAGTATAAATATAAGAAGAAGAAAAAACATAATTTTTTTTCTCAAATATAAGAAAAAAAATACATTGTCATTACCAATTTTGAATGAAAGATAAATTAAAAAAGAAATTATTATTTAATTGAAATTGATACAAATAAATATGATTAACTAATTTTTTTATCACATGTTTTTTTTCCCTTATATTTAAGAAAAAAGTAAGTAGAGTGGAAGTCAAGTTTAGTCCACAAACATGCAGCAACCAACCCAGAAAGCAACAAAAGATGGGGTTGAACTCAGAATCATAAAAACGTGTTCTTTTGAAATGAAAAATGAAGTACAGGAAGATGGGTAGAGAAAAAAAGAAAAGGTTGGTTATGAAATTACAGTTTTTTGGCTTGCTCGAGAGAACAGGCATGGCCGAAGTGAAAGAGATCATAAATCCCATCAGCATAGACTCGAACAGGAGGAGTTGGAGTTTCCTTGGTTTCCCCAACTTGGCACTCTTCTTGTTCTTCCATCACAATCTGTTCTCTGTGTGTGTGTGTGAGAGAGAGACACAGAGAAGTGAAGGAATGAAGAAAAGTATATGTGTGAGTGAGGTCTAACCGGATGAAGGCTGAAACGGATGGAAATTAATGAAATGGACCTAAAATTAACGTTCCTTTAGCTTTAGGAAAAAAAAAACAAAAAATGTTATTAAAGCACAAATCACCTATGGTTTTTACTTTTTATTCAGGAGGTTGAACTCATCTAACAACATATATTTTTTATAAAAACGATTAAGAATTAAACTCATAGTCAGACATGTTAAAAGATAAGTTTATCTATTCAACTATATCACATCATCTTTGTCCGTTCTTTTTTACTTGTTTTTTTAAAGTTTTTAAGTAGAAATCAAGAAATGAATAATATTTTCAAGAAATATTATATTTTACAGTAAAAAAAATATATTATATTTTGGAATGTTTTTTCTCTACAAATATGTATGCTTTGTATTTAATAATAATTTTAGAGAAATCAAAATTTATTAATTAAAAATTGAAAAAAAAACAAGTGAAAAAGAAATATAAATAAAAGAATGTAGTAAAAATAGATAATTATTATAGACTAACTGACTAAAAGGCGAGAGTGTAACTCATGAAAATCGAAACTGACTAAAAGGCGAGAGTGTAAGTCATGAAAAATATGGGAATAAGTTTGTGTTTTCATTTTTCTTTTCTGTAAAAAGAAACAAATGAAAACACAAACTCATCCAACATAAGCACAGTGCATGTGTATGTGTTGCACAGATAAAAACCACCGAATGTAACTACAATAACATACCGTAATCCACCACACTATCCATCTGGTATTTTTTAATTGAATATCCTGAAAAATTATTTGAAGTAATCGTAATTAGTATAATCAGAAAATAAAATCACAGTTCAAAATTCAGACCATTTTTATGTTTTTTCTTTAAAGCGTACTATTTTTATGTTGAGTCACTTTATTGTAATTTTTGAAAAAACATTTAGTAGAATAGATTTTTAAAAAGTATCAAACTGGTTCAGTGTTTTCCAACGATTCAGATAATAATTTGTTTTATCTTATAGTTTGAATTTCTTTCTATTTTGTATCTTTTTTTCTTTTTGCCAATTTTCCTCTTGTGCAAAATTTTCCATCACTCACCGACGAACGCTTCTTTCTATATTGGCAATGGCATGCTCTCTGAGAAACAGTATGTCATGCTCCCATAGAAACATGGGGTCCCAATAAATTGTGCCGTAGAATAAACTTCAATGATTGTATTTATGTGTAAGCAACACCCATATTGAATGGTATAGATTCTGAGTCTAGAATGCTACTTTGTCTTTTCTTTTCTTTTTTTCTCTTATAATAAACCAACTTAGGCCACCAGACTACACAATCTACATGACAATTGATTAAGTATTCTCCAAAATATTATTTTTAATCATAATTAAGACAAAAAATAAAAGGATTAATAAATAAAACTAGACCTATATATAATAGTCTGAGTCTATTTAGATATAATTGATATCTGTGTTTTTAAGAATTTTTTTATTAAAAATATAAAAAAAATTCTCAAAAATACTTTCTAATTTTATATCAAACAGATTCTATAACATCTTCCACAGGATGTAATCTGTTCAAGTGAAAGATCCGAATGACCTAAATTAGCTACCTAATTAACACAGCTGTTGGCTTCACAATAGACATGAATGACAACGGTCTTATAACTAGGAAGGTAGAGAAGATTTGAGGATGTCAGAGTCAAGATAAGGTAGAATGGGTGGCATGGAGGGAAATCCTAAGTTAATGCAGTTGAATGGTGGCATGGGTATTCTTAATAGGAATTTATCTACGGACTTCAATAGTATTAAGTATTAACAACTCAAATTAAAAAATTGTATAGTTAGAGAAAGATGACACCCATTTCTTTATTTTTTGAATGTGACGTCATCTTTCATGTAATTTATATTTATATACCTATAAAAACTATTAAGTACCTTATCACGTGTCGGCTGTTGAATGTTAGATAGTAAAAATTAGAGTATTTTTTCTCACTTTTTTTTTATATAAAATTTCTCAATTTAAAGCGTATATTCTCTTTCAGAGTTGGAAAAAGTACTTGTGGAGTTAGGTTTCCTTACCATGCCTAATGGGCAGTCGTCTCTATTATCCGCCCTTCCAAATAAATATGTCAGGTGCTTACTCCATTGTGCAGGTGGACATTAAGTGATATGTACAAATGTTTTTAATATTTGCATATATCTATTAATCTATAAGTATTTGTGGATATTTACTAAAACATATAAATAACTTGAAAATATATTCGAAAATAGTTTAATTATAATTTTTATTTATTCATGCAATTTTCTATAAAAAAATTAAAATTATTCAAATATTTTGCACAAATATACTTACAGAGTGTCATTGAGAAAAATACATTTTCTTTTCCTTGCTTTTTTTCTCATTTCTATTTAATCTTATTTTGCAGGAAAGTTATATTTTTTTATACCCAAATCACATGTATTTTTCATTAAAAGTAATTTTATTCAAGTTGGATAAGATCACTGTTAACAACAAAATTTTCCAAGAAAAAACTCAACTAATTAGAGTATCAAAAGTAACCAACCGAGTTTACTCACCATGAGTTATTCAAAAAATGAGTAATTCCAACCAAAGGCATTTCAGGAGAGTAAAAAATTTACAACCTGACTCAACTCATCATATGTTGAAAAACAGAAATTATCACTAAATTTACATCTAATAAAAGCTTGAGATTTGAGTAATTGGCTGCATAAAAAAACAAAAATCGACATATTGAAAAGCTTAAAATATAAGACAACAATGACAAAAAAAGTTAACTGTTGTTTCTAGAAAATTCATGAGAAGGTAAAGAAAAAATACATTTTGACACTGCATTACAAATGGTTCGGTTAACGGAAAAGTCATGGAAATGGAATCAATCAAATTTGAATTTAAAGAAATGCTGCTGTCTTAGGATCACACACAGAGAAAATCATAATTTGTATGGCGCAAAGAAAAGTTTTTTGACTTAGGAATTAACATTACAAGTTCCAGGATCAACTACATTAACATAAATTTGTAGAGTGAAAATGTATGCCTCCCTCTCTAAACAGCCCCAGTCATGCATTTGTGTTTGAGTTAGCAGAAATTTCCTGGCAGAAGCATTATAACAAAAATGATTAGTCCAAACCGGCAAAGAAAGGACAAAGCTACACTCAACTTCACTCATAAGTGTGAATTTCAAATCATGAAGCTTAGTGGATCAAAAAAGTGGTATGTGATATGTAATATTGACCAAGGACATATAACAAGTTACAAGCCTAAGTGCCATGAATGTGATTACCTTGGTGCAAATATATATATAATGGACATCCGGATTCTGTCCTAGGGCTTCCTCCACAGAGCTTCCATCATCATTAAGTGGAACCGGTTTTGTCAGCTCCCAAACTGGATTATCAGATTTCTCTTCTGAGGCTAGTTTCTCTACATATACCATGACTAGGGCTTAATTTACACTCCAATTGTGAATGCATAAGACTAAAAATGCATATATAATTGAATCAAGAGTAGCACATTAGCAATTTAGTAAGGACACTTAAGTTGGATGCTTTAAGGGGAAAAGATTAATAAAGCATGGGGCACACATCAAAAGCCAAATGGCAATGCCTCATGCTTTAAACCAGCAAGGAAATAACCACTAATTCAGCAGATCCCCACAACAATAATGCATTTTAGTTTACAAGTACTCATGTGGGGCTTAGCTTTATTCCAACTTGTATGTTATTTTGGACTTCTGAATTACTACTACAAAAGTAAATGACAGAACTGGCAAAACTAGAAGCCTGTAGACACACATCTGATAGCTATAGAACAGAAAAGATGTGATAGGCTCATAAAACTTGAAATACCAAATGAGATTGACTTTAAGATTTAAGCCAACCTATCACATGAAGTTTTATTGTCCAAGAGCATGATTCCTGTAGCAAACGCAGGCGATATAGTGGAGCTCCATATGTCACCTGCAGTTTTTACAAGCATTCAAGGCTGATCAGGTGAAATGCAAAGATACAATCTATTCATTAGAGAGTAAATCTGAAAGCAGATTGATGCTTAAAAAAAGAGGTGCAATTACCAGGACATAAACTCCTTTATCCTTGAGGACCCTATAGTGTGTCATCAACTGCTTCAATAATGGTGAACAGATCAAGAATAAAAAAAATTCAAAATAAAACAGAAGCTGTAAAAGAATTATAGACTTTTGTTCATGGTTTTATTATACCTCCAAATCTCCCCAAGCATTTTTGTAGCATTCTGCCTTGAATTATTTCCACACTACAAACAAAAACATGCACCAAGCAAACTATATTAAATAAGACTTGTCAAACATACAAGCATTTCAATGAGCATCACCATCGCTACACTCACCAAGATAGAGTCAAGAGTTCCTGAAAAACAAAATCAAACAGTCAGCACAATCCATTGTCCAATAGGCACTAGTTATAATAAAACAGATGAAAATATTAAATTAAAACAGTAAGTACACCTTTGTCAATAACAGCACCAAAAGACCCTGATTGAAAATCATTCATATCTCTGGCGTCCATTTTCATAACTGCCCAATAATTAAGGATAGTTCACCCTTAACATTGTCATTACCATCTCAAAGGTAAAATCAATAAAGTTCTCTATTTCTAAGATGAATTTAATTAAAATATACTAAAAATTGTTATCCCATCACAGATTACCACTAATGATAAGTTTGTCGAAAGTCGTCACAATTCACAAGGATAATTTCGGATTAGTTGATAATGTAATTTTTTTTACAGACACTGCATAACATTATAACAATTAAACTTATTTATAATTCCATAACATGGAATAGGCACAGATAGATCACAAAGCAGGAAGGATACATTTCAATTGGGGACAATCTTGGTGTTTGGTTTTCATAGCTTCAATAACAACCGAAGATATATCAATGTTGACAACATCCGTGTAACCGCCATCAACCACCATGCCTTCGCTGAAAGCTGCAAACACCCCAAAACCAAAATCAATTTTTTTTATTCAAAAAAACCAACAAACCAAAAACACCCAGAACATAAAAATCTAATCTTTATCCAATCCAAACAAAAGGGTAGGCATCCTTTAACGAGATCTGAAGAAAAAAGACAAAAACAGAAAAAAGAAAAAGATGGGTATGAATGGAGTGAAGGAAAACGTGCCTGAGTTGCCACAACCAACAACGAGAACAGGGTGGCTAGGAGGAACATAAAGGTTGATGATTGGAGCCAAAGTGAGGTACTTTTGGTACCAATCAAAGGGACCAGGTTCGTTGGAGTAGCGGTTGTCCCAGTACCATGTTTCACCGTAGGCTTGGGTACTCGTTGTCATCACTATTCACTCACTCACTCTATTGTTGTTGAATTGAATCGAATCTTCTTCAAGTGTGTGTGTGTGTATGTGACTCCTATTATGATATTATTATTATCCTACGAATGATGAATGCCTTATGAGGGAAGATGTTGCAGTCACGAGTTTGTTTTTGTTTCGAATCTTGAAAGGGAAATAAAAATGGAACAAGATGAGAGAAGAAAATCAAGAAATGAAAGCAACATCTAGTTTCATGAAGTGGCATGCCACATCGTGGTGAGTGATTCTTTTATAATGTTGTCGGGCACTATAATTACATTCTCGCACAGACTACTTAAATAATTTTATTGGAAAAGAAAATAATAATTATAGAATTATAAAATTAACGATCTTACTGACGAATGTCTTTGAAAAAATATTTATTACAAAAATAATAGAAAAACATAAAATAAAAGTTATAAATCATATAATTGTGTACATTTCAATAAAAATTATTATTTTATTTCATTAACTAGTACTTTAACATTTGCCATTTATGTATTATTAATATAAAATGTCTATATTTTAAAATAATTATTTATATAAATTTTAAAATGATAGTTATTATAAAAATTTACAAATATATTATTTTTTACAAGCATTAAATATATCATGTTAGGAATAGAAATTTGTAATTAAATAATGATAATAATATATTATTTTATATTGCAAGTTTGTAAATTATTTTGCTTAATTAATTTAACGGTCTTTTCATAGGATATGCAATTAGAAACTGTAATTGTCAAGAAGGAGATAATTTTTTTTAATGAAAAAAGGGGGAGAGTTAATATTTTTTCAAAATCAAGATTATTATATTTTTTTATGATAATTAATTTTTTATTTTTAGTTATATTATCCAATTTATTTTTAAGTTTTTCATCTGAAATGTATCATTCATGAAATAAAATTTAGAAATTATAATTAAAAAGTATTATAATATATTAATTTTTAATAGAATAACATAATAGAAATACACACAAATATGGATACAGACACTAACGCCTGTGTTTCCAATAATAAATAATGACATTTTTCTGTTCCAGCTTCAAATTATATCTAGAATGTGTCTCTATCTCGCCGATAATCACGAACCGATTTGCCAATAACAAGTAACCAAATGTTGTTTGTTAGAGCAATTGATGTGCTACCTGTGATGTGATGCACATTACTTGGCACCAATGGACAACGTGTGTCTGATTTATGTGAACACTGGCCACCACACAAATTATGACAAA
Organism: Glycine latifolia; assembly: GCA_013407115.1. Lineage (NCBI taxonomy): Eukaryota > Viridiplantae > Streptophyta > Magnoliopsida > Fabales > Fabaceae > Glycine > Glycine latifolia. Next base: position 5,166,228 of record CM023949.1, read on the forward strand.
GATTAAGGAAAGAGGCAACTGAATTTGTTTTAACTTATTTTTTGGAAACACATGCAAAAGAGCATATCATGACTCAGTCATATCATTGATTAAAAAATCAATAAGTAATTAGGTTAAATAATACTAAATTTAGTCCTTTAAGTAAAATATCATATTTGAATCTTGTGAGTAAAATAGATGTGATTGAGAGAAATATCCACTGATTCTCAGATAAAATTTAATCATCCACAAAATTAGTAGATATCTATGTGAGTGACCCAAAAAATATCAAAGGAGAACCATGTGAATTCTGTACAGGGAGTATAAAAGTGAATTGGTTAATCTAAAATGCTATCTTCCTCACATTTATTTCGAGACTTTGTTGTTTTGGTTTGTTGAAAGCCTCGTAAGAGACATTTGCAAACTGTTTTTCGCGGGACACAAAGAAGTGAAAGACCCAGTTGTTCCATTTATAGTAATTGTTTATTGCAACTTGCTTGTTAGCTTTTATGAATAGCAATTGCTTCAAAATGTAGTAGTCAAAAGATAATTATAAAAATGTTTTAAAAATAGACTTGGACTGATCGGTCTGATAAAAAACCGATACTACAGTCCGTTGAGTTTCATTATTGGATCAGGAATGTAATCAACCCGCTATGACATCATCGAACCCGTTTAAAATCGGATTTAACCAGCGTGAGCCAGTCTCGAACTGATCAGATTTTCCCTTTGTTCGAAATTGTTGTTATTATCATTATAAAAACCATGTAACTTTTATTTTTGTTAAGAAAAAAACAGTATTATATTGATTGCACATTATAAATGAAATTGAAACTTTGAATAATATAACATGAATTTGAAGACATAATTATGCTCGGGCTGACATGACATCACTTACTAGCTGAATTTGATGCCCAGCAAAATTAGGAACAAAAGAGTTTCACACCAATTTTGCAAATAATTTTTTATACAAAATGTTTACATTGATCATCCCGGTAATCAGTGAAATTTGATACTTCTCTCCTTCCATAACTACAATTCCAATAGAGGTAGTAAAACAAGAGAAATTGTAAAACACAAATCTATTGACAAGCCATAGGGCAACATGAAAATCAATGGACCTTTTACCAACTAGCTTTTGCAATTTAAGGAACAGAAGATATTTTCTATACTGCCTATTGGGCTATTGCCTATGTTTCAAAGAAACGAAGTTCTGCCATAAACTCTTGGCGTTTGGGGCAATACCATGCAACTGCTTTTGCTGAACCAAGTACTTGCAATGCATATTCCAAAGCAAATACGGGTTCCTGTGCATGAATAGGCCTATCAGGGTTCTTCAGATCAACTGTAATTCCTGAATCAACTCTAAAACTGACGGGACCGACAATCTGCAAGATATACATAAAGGGTGTTTGGTTAATGCTGTAGCAAGCATTACGAACCGAATGCTTGAACAATTTTGCAGTGCAAGATTAGAATCACAAGATAAGAAGAGCACAGATAGAAAGGCGGAGGACAAGACCACGAGGGGCAGGATAGCAAAATTGAATAAAGAAATTTGATTCTGTTTAATAATTAATAATCATTACATACTTTCACTTATGAACAAACAATAGGAAACTGTATAAATAAGAGCAGGTCTCTATAGCAATTTATTTACAAATCAAAAGGTCCTTTTTGGATAAAGTTCTTCATATGAACTCATAGGAGAAGAAAACAAGGTAAAATGAATCAACTGCTTCTATGAGTTAAAATCAACTTATGGTCTTTAACTTTTGTAGGAACTCTCTCATCTAACTTCTACAAAAATTGAATTACATAAGTTGATTTTAACTTATGGGAGAATTTTAAGTCATTTTATCTTTTTATTTTCATCTCCTAGTTTATGCAAATAGGGCCAAAATGTATTTTTTAGATGAAGCTTACTAATCAGCAAAACTTTTAAAACACTGAAATCAATCATGTGAAAGAATTGAAGGTACCTGCTGCTGAAGTGATAGTGTAGCATTGGGTAAAATCGCCTGAATAGCATCCATGCTGGGATTTTGAGAATTGAGAAGATCTTGTGTTAGACCAGTTGCAGCTGAAAGAAATTTGAAACCAGAAGGAAAATCTAGCTGGGCCTGAAATCGAGTAAGATCTAGAAAAAGCCTTTGGAAGTTTCCATGTTGGGCTGTAAGTGAAACGGACGCAAATATATCAGCTAGAAAGGAAGACTTTATTCCAGAAGCCTGGAGAAAAAATCCTGGACTGCCATCTTCTAATTGTGCTCTTGCCGAATTATCCCCAAAAGCAGTGGTTGCAGCAGCACCTTACCATTAAAGAATTCAAGGAATAGTAAGCATACTCTAAAAGCATTCAAGCTTCAAGTAACTTGGAAATGCTTGATGTCAAAGATTCTTGTGACCAGTGCCAATGTATTTGATTAGTTATTACTCTAATTATTATACCCTCTTTGTACCCACTTCCTCAAATCATACATCCTAAAGGCTCTCAATTCCTTTCCATCCAATGATAACAAAAACATGAAATTGAAATGTTAAGAAAATATCTAACAGTTTCCTCCCTTCTTCGCTAGGCAAATGAATAGTTATCTATATTTCACAGCCAAGCATCCTTTTTATCCGGACTCTAAAGTGAGTTAGTAAAAAATGTACAAACAAGGTGAAAATTTACCAATAATCCCCGAGGCTGACACATGAGGATTCGAAAGAAATACATCATATGGTTGCACCAATTTCAACTTTTTAGCTTCACTTCTCCAAATATCAACTTTCTTCCTGTACGAAAAGGCACTTTTGAAGGCCAAGCCAGGAAGTAAAGTAGGTGGTGGCACTCTATCATTTTGATTTTGAATATTTTCAAATTGCTTGGGAGACCCCGAAGTGTAGCGCGCAGACAAATGATAAGCGGTAGAAGAGTCACTGGTAGTCACAGAAGCAAGATCAACTGCCATTGAAAATGGTACATCCCAGTAATTACTAGTCGTGTCAATAAAAAGTCCAGGATAAACTGCCTCCACTGTTAGATCATGATCTGGAAACTACAACCACACCAATAAAAATTTGAATCAGTAAAAACTAAAAAAGACCAAAATCTAGTTATATTCATGTCAGAAAGTGACCACAGAACAGAACAAAACAAAGAAGATCATTGATGTAATTTGGATTAACTTCCATGACCAGGTGGGTAGCTAATGTGGGATTTATACACAACTGATAATAGCAAAAGCCGTCTTTGGGATGCAAACTTCATTCCCAGATACACCAATTCATAAGCAAATTCTTAGTAACTTCATCCAACACGACTGCCATAATAGTCTAGAACAACATACTTGCAGTAAACACTAAAAACCATCAAGAATAAAAACACTTAGAAATGCATAAGAGGATACATTCAAACGCTTACCTTATGATGAAAGACTGCTTTCCCACGAGGCTTCTCTGTATCTTCATATGCATCTAAGCCAAAAAGTAAAGTATCATCCATCCCTAACTGGAACTCTGAAGAGATACCCAAGGCATACAAGGATTTCTGCTGTAGATATCTCCCAAAGGTTTTCAGCCAAGAGGAAAGCTCCTTTGGCTTCTCCTTACTGCTCTTAACAGAAGAAACAAACCTCTGCAAATGGAACTGACCCAGTAAAAATACAAACCTGCAAAACTCTCACCTTTATATCAGCCACCATAAACCCCACCAGAATTGACAGACATACACAATTCACTTATGATGGAAACACACAACCAATAATTACAACAACAACAACAAAGCCTTGTCCCATTAGGTGAGGTTGGCTACATGGATCAGACAGCTCGGTTAAAGACCAAATGTTCAGAGATAGTATTATTGAGGCTAAAACATAATTTTGGTCCCTCATTTAAATTTTGTTTCAGTTTTGTCTCCTAATTTTAAAAATTTTGTCTTCGGTCCGCTTAAATGTTTTTGTTAGACCAAGTTGATCCTTTTGTCAGTTTATCATACTAATTCGGTAAACTTGGTGGCACATGACAAACTACGATAAATGCCATACCAGATTACCATGTCTGCCAGCCAAAATTAACATCGGTAGTGCAACAAAACTGATGGAAGGACCATTTTTGTGTTACGAATACAGTTTATGAGACCAAAATGAAACATTTTAAACTTAGGGAACCAATACGAAACCAAAAATCCAGATGACACCAAAATCATATTTTAGCCTATTATTTACCATGAGATCCCTCTTAAGAATTTTGTTCTTGTTGGTGTCCCCTCCTCCTTTTCACACCACTATGCAATTTTAATTTGCTGGATAAAAAAAATCAGGTGAGTTAGGTTCCGGGGGCTCACCAAGGTCAGGGCAGGCCTCAAGGCTAAAAGAGCGCTTACAGAGAGGTAGTTACAAATTATCCATCAATAAGGTTCTCGCATTGGCAGCGGGAATCAAACTCACGTTCTTGTAGGATATGAGTTTTATTCTTACCAACTGAACCAACTTTGTTGACACACCACTATGCAATTCATTCTCCACACAACCAATAATAAGCATCACTAATTATACTAATGAAACAAAATTACTGACTTAATAATTTCCATAACAGCAATACCATATAATCCAAAATGCAACACAACTATGTCAAAAAAGAAAATTCCAGCACAAGACCAGAGAAGAAAAGGGGCGAAATTGATGACAAGATTGAAACTTTAAGAAATGGGGGGTGGGTGAAGGAGAAGAGTTGAGTTAGCATACCAGTTATCAGAAAAGGGAAGGATGAGAAGACGGTGGAGAGAGAGGCCGAAGGGTTTGGCGTAGGAGGGAATGAAAGGGGCATTCATGAAACGGTGCATGAATTGGAGCTGTCTTGGTCTGGAAAGCCTTGTCCCTCGTGAGAGAGACAGGGGAAGAGGGTCTCCGGGGACGGGACATGCCAACCCATCAAGGGTTTGGGGAGTGGAAATGTCCAAATCCCAGAACCCTCCTCCGTCCATTACCCATCTCAGTTTTCTCGTGGTCATCAGAGTTCAATCCAATGGAAATGGAATGAATCAATCAACTGTTTCTTCTTCTTGTTCTTCAGTCACTCTTCTACTACCTTTTCTTTTTTCACACTCACTTGGTCATAGTCAGCTACCCAACTGTGTTATCAATGCTTTAAACGAAAATAACGAGAAATGAGATTTAGTACACATAATTAGGAAAGTAGGAAGAGAGAGACTAAAAAGAAAAGAAAAAAAAAATTATTAGTAGCTAGAAGTTTTTATGTTAGTTTATTAAATTATAAGAATTTGAAATTAATTGTTAAAGTAATAAAAAATATAAAATGACATTTAAAAAGGTTAATAAAAAATTAAATAAATATTTTAAGAATAAAAAAATATAAAATATAAAATATAGTATTTTAAAATATGTTAATTACTAGAAAAGTTATAAGTTATTTAAAAAATTTATTTATCAAACAGTTAAATAAATTTTTTAATTAATAAAAAATTAAAAACTAACTAAAATAATTATCAAATGTAATCTAAATTTCAAACATACCTAAGAATGATGAACTGATTAAGTATGAAGTTAGTAAAATATATGTTTTAATAAAAAAAATTTAGTCTAATATTAACAAATAAAAAAATTCATATAATCAACAATATAAAAATTTCCATGAAATTCTATAATTTTTAGTCATATTTGATAAAAAATAACTAATTAGAGAAATCTATAATCTATAATAATTATCAAAGTGATCTAAATATAATTGTGTTTAATTAAAAAAAATATCTGATAAAATTATATGAGAATAGGTAAAAAATATCGTTATAGGTCCTAAACAAAAACAAGCTGCAAATTACTGGTGCAAGATGTGTTTTAATTTAAACATTCTTATTAAGACCGTACTCCTTCTATTTTGTTTTTTGTAATTTAAAAGAAAATTTTGGTTTCTATTTATTTGTCTTTTTAAAAAAACTAAGATAAATTTTGATAGCAATTTTGCATAGACTTGAATCCAACCTTACCAAAACTTAATAATTTATCAGATAAGATTGAATCAACCTAGTTTGCTAACATATTATACAATATTATGTAAAGATAAACCCTATAAATAAAGAAATATAAAACTAAAATTATTTATGGTATACATCTCAAAACAAATAATATTCAGTAAACAAGAAATATTGCCTTTCAAAAAAAAAGTAAACAATTAATATTATTAATATATAATGTTTGATAGATGACAAGAATTCTACTAGTGTGATGGACGATTAACTTAATCTTACAAAAACTGAAAACTATACAGTCCACTCCTTTTCTCATTCCTTTGCATCAGACTTCGAAAATTAGCCATATGGTTCCAGCCAGAGTGTTTAGAGAAGCATTGGAGAACCAACAACATTAGCTCTGCTGACATCTATGCAAAAACAATCTCAATAGAGACAAACTGCTAGTTAATTTCACATCTGTTTGCTTTCTTGTGATCTACAAGATAAACTTACAACATTTTGCCTATAATTTCCCCAATGGCAATACTAAATCAGAAGTCTGATATCTGCAAGCCATTGGCCACAAAATAAATCAAATACAATTCAATCACGTTATATTTACACATTTCTTATAGTCTACTCTACACCATACCGTCATCGTCACTGTCACTGATAGAAAATATCGAACCCTTCATTTGAGATTTGTCCTGCTGTAGTTTTCTATCCTTAAATCTACGGAAAGAAAGTGTAGGATCATGCTTAGTGATAGAAACCCCAAGACTCCGTGAAGCTGCAAGAAGACGATTCCCAATTTTCGATTTTCTATTTTCGCCCCCTGATTGAAGATGTTTCCCAACTTTTGATTTTCTATTTTTGCCACCTGATTTAAGATGTTTCCCAACTTTCGATTTTCTACTTTTGCAACCTGATTTTTTGGGAACCAAGTCAACATGCAATGGAGCATGCAAGACATGTGGGGGTGTTTTGGGAGTGAACTGTGGCAAGGAATTGCTTTGTCTCTTCGAGCAATTGTGTTGTCTGGCATTTGAAAGAACTTCAATCTCACTATGAAAAGCTTTAGATGTAACATCTGAGTTTGAAGAGCTGCTATAATTGTCAATCCCATTGAAACTTGAAAAATATTTATGGATTATACCTGTGACTGATATCACTTGTGTTGACACCTTACTGAGACTGCATCGCATCGAGTTAGTATGCAACTCAACCAAATTTTCAACTTTATTCTCCAGTATTACATCTGAACTCTTATTGGTCGTGCCAGTAGATTTGTCTCCAAATCTGCAGGGATATCTTTCTGGCATTCCAGTGGCTGCATTCTGCGTGTGGTTTTCATTAGAAATTCTCTTTTTGTTCAGCTTCTTTGAAACGTGATTATTAGTTTCTTGCTCTTCCACGAAACATGAACGGGGTTGGAATCCTTCCATTTTATTTTCCTCACTGTTGCATTTTGCCTTATCCTCACCATTGCAGGTCTTTAAGTCCTTATGTTTTGAAAGACCAGCTGCATCACCAGGTGGACACGGAATGCACAAACGCTTTAAATGCTTCACTTCCACATGAAGAAACCATGTTCCTCTGATTGCAGGGAAAGCATACTTTATAGGGAAAGAATCAGGCAGGTAGTAGAAGCATGATTTTCGCTTCACCTAGGAGAATATGCAGTAACTTGAGCAAACACTCATTGGTGCAGAAATTCATAAAAGGATGCATAGATACTAAACAGAAAGTAAAGTACTTACCATTAACCCTTTAACTTGTATCTCTCCTATATCGGGCAAACAATTGAAGTGTGCTTTCTCAAAGTCTCCTGCAGACCAATCATTGCACCAGTTATTTTTCATGAAATAACCTACCACACTGCAGGTTGAACTGCAATTTCATCACTGCCCAGTTTTTTCATTTTTTAAAGTTTGTGGATAATATGACAATGGTCAAGAATCAACAGTGTTCCAGACCATTAATTATACAGAAAAACTAACCTGAATTGGAGGCAAAGCATTTCATGAAAAGACTCAAACTCAAAAAAGACTTTGAACAATGCATTTGAAACCCCACCTTTATGAAAAAAAGGAAAGATCATATCATAAGAAACAACCAAAAATTGAGAGGTGAAGAAGCCCTTTGGAGCCCATTATCTCCCACGTCTAATGTTATACATACAACGCCAACCAAACTAGAAGCAGGCTGTTCTGCAAGCCGCAGACTGAGAAGCAGAAATTGCAAATATGTCTAGTGAAAATGGAGTTCCCGGCCACAGGAGAGAATTCCATAATTTGATTTAAGGAATCAGGAAAAAGAGAAGCACTCTCCTTGACAATCAAAAACTCCGTTCATGCCTTCACAAAAGAGTTCCAAGCAAAGGGAGAAAAGACAGGATTGGCTAAACATAAATTATTTGTTATTATCTTTGTTGTCTATTTATTTTCAATAGCAAGATAGAGGAACTTGCTGCACTTTTTGCATCCATAGGAAAAACCAATTTCCCTGGAAAGAGTTATGTATATTTTTATTAAATGCCAATAACTGCTGTCTTATTATCTGATTAAGAAAATAAAATTCAGGACAAGCAATACTATCAGTGCAAGGAAGTCTGCCTTTAGAGGTCAACTAATTAGGAATATCCAAGGCAATTATACACTTCTCTCTGTAGGAGTCAAATGCTTTCCAGCTTTATTGAATTTCAGCTGAGCAAAAAGAGAGTAATACGTTCATCTTGACTCTTTTAAGAGTGAGAAGATCTTAACACTCAAATCCATATGATATACATTTAAGCAAAATACTGAAAATTGATGCAACATGACCATGGTTTCACTGATGATCTGAAGTAGAGCCATGTATGAGCTACCATCATCAATTCATTTTAAATGAACTATTAAACGGCATGACTAGGTTTCATCTTTCATCTTCAAACTTACTTGAACACAACCACTACGCCATGTTGGTGGAGAGAACAAACGTATTCGAGTAAAAATGGAAAATGAGATTAATTTCATTTGAACAAACTCCACAATAGATGCCCATAAATGCTTGAAAATGTGCAAAAAGATTTGAATAACCAAATTAATGCTAGCAAGATACAAATCTATCTGAACCATTGCAAAAGACACCCTCATTCCCAACATAAACATGTAGAACCAATATACATAACACATAAGACAGACTCCTCCTCCTAAAAGTCATCATCACAGCAACAATTCACATAAAACAAAGTGAGACAGTGTTATTTGAACCAATAACATGTAAACACATGGAGGCAAAGGTTGCAAGTGAAATAACACAACAGAATCAACAAAATCTTCAAAAGGAGGGTTTTTTTTTGTTTGTTTATGGACGTACTTTTGAGTGATGCAGCTGTAATGTCAGGAGGGGCATTGAAAGCAATGCGAGTGTCCAAGTTTGTGTCGGCGAAGACTGTAACTTCACCGTCGCCACCCATTCGGCGTGTCGTGTCGCTGCGTTGTTCGGAGTTCCTAAGAAGATGACAACGACATCATCAGTTCAACGAATGGAATGGATGTGTTGTTCAAACCCATAGGACATAAGAAAAGAAAACAGTGATGGTAGAAACCTGGGTGGGCCACAATTTCTTTGTTTTCGCTCCATGAACGGGGCCAAGGTCCATCCTTCCCCTGTATATTTTCTTACTGATAAAAATAGAGAAAGGCTATATATTAGGATTTTTTTTCTATGAAATCAATATTCAACAACGTGGCTCTCGCAATTGATTAGAAATAGGTTGTTTTCTTAATAGTTGAAAATTGGGGAGAGGGGTGACTTGGCAGAGATGATGCATTTTTCATAGTTTCCATGACTTTTTATGTCAAAACAAATTCATATTTTTAAACAAAATTGTAAAAAAAAAAAAATCATTTTAATTGTGAATCACTTTAAGACTCGTTTAGATCGAATTTAATCAAGATTAAAAAACATTAATTTAATTAATAACCATAAATATGTCTTCAATTTATGTTTTTTCTAAAACTAACATCGTTATTAATCCTCCTCTCTTCTATTTTTTGTCATTATACTTTAATTAAAAATATTAATAGTCAAAATAATTAAAATAGAGGACATAAAGAATTAAGCCTTATAAAAAAGATCAATAATCACTTTTAATTTGAGTCATATAAATATAAATAGAAAGAAGAGGAAGCAGATTTTGCTAAAATTATATAACGCCTTGCCTTTTTATGTAAATAAAAATAGATGATGAATAAATTAAATATAATTTAAGGATCCATTCCTCGTGACTGGTGTGAACCACCAAAACTTGTTTTACTCTTAAGACCTCTTCTTGCCGGCACTACCCTTAATGCCTAAAGTCAAATCCGAGAGATCATACAGTTCTAATTTTCTCAATCAAAAAAACACATGCACAACTTTAAGTAAATATTCCAAGTTTCATGCGTTTAAATTAGGGGTTACCTTTTTCTCGACAACAAGGAGGATGTTCATTCTCCATATCACCGTGCAGCGATAAGGAGAATGAATTAAAAGCATAACACCAGTTAGCTTATTAAAATATACGACAACTCACCCATAAGAAAAAGAAAAGAGACAACAATTGACACTACACATCCCAAACCATTTAATACATTGGCTAAAAATTCTAATTTTAACAGCTAATCAAAACTTCCAAAAAGAGAACACAAATCAAGTAATCAAGGAAGGATCCTGCGTCGCCGGCGTGGAGTCTCTCGCTTCACATACATCTTCTCCATCTCATTCAGTGGTCGGCTTGATCCATCTGGCATGCTTGCAAATTTCCAGCCACCACCACCCCCACGTTTTCCACTGGATCCCAATTTCTCTACTGTAAAAGTCCATCCATCGGAAGGGCGTCGTCGACTATACTTGTGGCATTTTACCTCTCCAGCCATCTGCACACAACCAAAACCACATCATTCAAAGAGATCCACAAGCAAAAATCAGCAGCACATTGGACAGAGAAGTAAAGCAATGGAAAAGGAAACTAAATAGCAACCAACTTTTATCTCACTAAGGAGGCAGCTAGATGGATTAATTGATGATATTGAACTCTATACAAAACAAATTTATTGTAAAACCATTAAAAGAATTTCAGCTTATAATGGTTTCTCCCAATGTTTTTACATCTGCTATTTTTAATTGACCTATCTTCTGTTAGATTTATATTTCTCTCACTAGAGCTTCTATTTGTCTTTTTCTATTTGGAGTTTAGACAATATTTCATCATCTCTTCCATAGTAGGTGCTACTTCCTTCCAAACAGTGTTAAATAGCAGCACCATGGTGGAATGGCATGGCAGATTTTTTGCCAACCACCATAGGAAAATTGTGAAGGGAAGTCCACTCTAGCAGCACATAGGTCGCAATGGTGTGTTTATATGATGGACTTTTGGCCTTTTGCCATACTCCGCCATCTGCTGAACTGTTGATAACACTGCTTCCAAAGATTTATGATCCAATTCTTATCTTTTATTAGATGTGCACTCAACCACCTTAGCATTTTAATCTCGCACATTTTTTGTTCCTGTTTGAATTTCACAGCCCAACATTCACTACCATAAAACATCATTGGTAACTGTTTGATAAATTATTCTTTCAAGTTTGATAGGCACTTCACAATCACAAATTACACCTGAAGCATTTAGCCACTTCATCCACTAGCTTCAATCTGCGTGACATCCCCATCAATCTCCCCATTACCTAGAGATGGTCATGGTTTGGATTTTCCACAAACCAAAGCATAAAACCAGTTTGGATTTAAAATCCAAGCCATATTTTTTCAGAAAATCAGTTTTAAAACTGATTTTTTCCTTCAAAAACCAGTTTTTCTTATATGAAAAAAAAACATTTTCATATTTATTAAATTAGAAAATAAATAAATAACTCTGCTACAAATACAGAGAGGAAGACTACTACAGTCAACCACTCGTCACAAACAATATTAATGAAAGTGTAAGGACAAATATCAGTCATTTCAACTAGCATCCCTCTTACATTACTGGGTCTCGTAACCTGCTAGAGAAATGCTCCATTACTTAACCATCCAGATATAGAAATATTGTGATATGACCATTTCATTAACTATCAGATCATAAATGCCAGTAACAAATGAAAAGAGACCAGTGACAAATTGATTGCCATGAACAATGCTAAAGTGTATATCAAGATAACAAGCAAACACAAGATAGGATAACTTTAGAAAGTCAAGTAAACTGATAATTGACAGAGAAAATTTGTCCTAGTGACCCAAAAAACAGCATATTGCCTTTCATTTGTTTTTTGATCAGCAGCATATATTGCCTTTCATATACTAGTAGCAGTAATTTAACGGAGATATGGTTTAGAAGTCCATAACACATTACTCCTTATAACCACCTCCACGGCAAGAAAAACTCTGTCCAAGTGCTTATGCAAAATATGTCTGACACAACACCTAATAAAAGAAACTAAAACACTGCTTATACCATATTTTACTTGACAGTTCATAAATAATGTATTACCTAAATGGCTAAATAATTAATAAAATTATCTGTTAAGATTTCTTTAAGTTCGATCATTTCGGTTGCACTAATCACACCAATGCAACTGTACTTATTAGCCACAAAATCTGTCAACTTAAAAATAAGCATCTTATCACAGTCCTCACTCACACATAACAGGCCAGATTATTCTCTTTCTCAAGAAACATCATTTAATTTTTGGAATGGTGTTTCTTTTGAATATATCAGTCCTACTAAAGCCATACATTGCTTACTAACATATTGCTCTTAATAGTCGATAACATCTTTTTAATATTTTCTCTGAACCCCAACATATTACTTTAATTCAGATTAAGAACATTTCAGCACCAGGTGTTGCTGATCCCCATGGCACATGGCATGAATGCAAGCTTGATAAAAAAAACTACTCACTGAGTCAACTCAGTGTAATGCAAGGTGGATATTTTCGGATCTTAATAACTAGTTACACGGAAATTTGCTGACACCTAAACTCAAGGATTTTTGCTAGGCTTCTAATCAACCTTATAAAGTTGTTTATAATTTGCCCTGTCTCAGTCAACACTCTACTTGACATGTATCATTTGTTTATAAATTAAAAAGTGGCATGAGTAAAAACAAAGCACTGGAATCATAACAGATCATAATCTTCTACCATTTGGTTGAAAGCTCTATGAGATCATTTTTTACTGCAAAGATTCTACAACAATTTGTGACTTCATTTGATGCATAATTTCAGAACTCATGATAGAATTCTTAAGGGCATTCAGTGTGGTTGGGACTTGGGAACGCTGCATCTAAAGGGAAGTTCATAGATGGTTGCTATGCACACTGCCAAATTGGAATGCAAGAAATGTGGACGAGAAATGACTCTCCAGTGTTGGCCAATACAATAAGAAACTATTAGTTTCTCCTTTCTACAGAATATGTGCATCTTCGTGTGGCTTGAGGCTTATTACTATTCAAGAGCTAACTTAATTGCATAATATTCTGCACACAGTTGCAAAGGCAGTGGGAGATTGGTTTTTATGAACTTAAAGGCCTTTCCATCAGATAGATGGCGCCTACCCTTGCAGCACTACTTGACTGAGTATCACAGTAGTAGGAAAGTAAAAGAAGACCCTCATTGTGGCATTGACACAAAGCAAAAGGAATATAATCTACTCGTGAGTCACCAGCTGGTTACTTCTTCCTTCAAAGGGAAACTGGCTCCCACTCAGGCAGGAAAGTGAACCCTCCAGAGCATAAAGTGGACAAAGACAAGCAATGTATGTGGAAGAGTGATAGCTAATGGCCCAACCAAACTGCAAATAAAGAATATTCCCTTTTCTTCTATGTTCACAAACCAACTAAAATTTTCATTCCTCCATTTGATTCAAACAACTATTGGACCAAGACCCAATTGTTTTGTAGCTTAGTTTTCATTTAGAAGACAAGATAGGAGAAGAACTCTTGCTGTGAATTCAGGGATAGGAATCCAAGAGTTCTCCAATCAGATAAATTGTGGGACAGGTGCTACAATGTTTGAAAATCCGCTCCCCCAAACCATCACCATACAAGGCCAACAGAAACAACATGAGATATCCATCTAACAATGTACACTCTGAAGTTACGAATTAATTAACGTGATCGCCTGATAATACACGAACATCAAACCGTGAGAACATAAAAACGTGTGTTTACAGAGAATCCCAAGTACTGCGGCAGTGGTGGTAAATCTATCTGTGATACTTGTTTCAATTTTTACCAAAGAAAAACCAATATATATATATATATATATATATATATATATATAATATATAATTTTAAATTACTGTCGTGGTTATGGTGCGGTAAAGTGACTCAAAAAATACAATTGATATGATCGCATTTGTGATTATATTACAATAAATCAAAATATTTTGATATTATTCATGATCACAATTGCAATTGTGGAACACTATTTAAAATCATTATATATGTGTGTACGTGTGTTCAATATCTGGCATGCTACTCAACACATTTTTTAAACTAACCATTAGGCAGAATTAATTCTAGACCCGCCCGCGCATACCTATTCATCTCATTCTAATTTTAACATATCAATGGCCAAGGGGAACTTACTTTCTTTTTGTTGAAGTTCATCTTCTCGACAAACTCTCGGTAAAGCATCTCATCCTCATTCTTGGAGATCTCGTAATGCACCTCATCCACATCCTTGGTAATGCCATCCCACCCCTCCGGCATGACCTTGAAGTCCGGCTTGTACGGCAGAGACGCCACATGAAACTCCCTATCATGCGAATTAAAAAATCTGCAATGCAACCACACCACAACACATCATCGACACATTCCAAAATTCAAACAATCCACACACACACACAAACGAATCTCAACGCACGCACTCGGGGCAAGAATCGAGCAATTGCTCAACGGAATCGTCGAGCGGGCGGCCGAGCTTCTTCTCCTCCTCCTCCTCGATCTCCTTGAGCCAGAGGATCGCGTGAACCCTCTGCCGCATGATTCTGTAATCCCTAGCTAGTTTTTCCACGGTGTAGACCTCGGGGTTCTTCTTGTGCAGTCGGTACATCTCTGCCTTCTCGGAATCCTTCAGATACGAGCCTCTCGCGCCGGGCTCCTGAACCTGCTTCAGCAACACCGTCGTCTCCGCCAAGCGACTCCTCCAGCTGTCACAGTAGGCTTTCCCTCTGCGGTTCTCCGCCTCCAACTGACGGAGGTTGTCCTCTGTTTCCTGGAGGTTTGAGAGGACCGCCGAGGGGGACTGGCCGTTGAAGTGGTCGCCGGCGAGGCCCGTCGACCACGAGGAGGAGCTCTCCCATGCTGCGTCGAAGGAGCCTCCTCCGGCGGGCGAATCGGTGGAGAATGAGAGGATTCTGGAAGTGGCTCGGGGGAGGAGGCTGTCGTGACGGAGCGACGACGCGGCCACGCGGCGCGTGGAGGATGCGAAACGGTGAAGGGCCTGCATTGTGAGTGGGAGTGGCGGCGAGTGAAATGGAGTGACGGAGAAAGTAGAAGCTGATATTAAGGGACTAAAATTTTCACAAGAAAAAAAAAACTAAAATTATTATTATTTATTAGTAGTACATATGTATATATGTAAAAAAAAATATTAAAAATTATAAATATATACAATATTGATAATCAAATAGTTCTATATTTATATATGTCATATATAATTTTAGTTTATATAAATATTTATGTTAAAAGTTATAATCATTATAAAAACTAATATAATAATTTTGTCTTACACCGATGTGTGAAGTTTATAATTTATTGTAATACAGAAGAAAAAAAAATATTTTTAATACCAAAAAATGTTATTTTGATTTATATAAATATTTATTTCCAAAAATATTAATAAGTAATTTTTTTAAATAAAATAATTATGTTTATGATTTTTAATGTGTTTTTCTAAGTTTTTTTATATTTAAAACAAGCAGTTTTATGTTTCTTTTGAGGTATCTACTTTTAAAAAATATTTTTTTTATATAAGTATTTTTTCTTAAATGGGTTTTTAATTTTGAACAAACAAGTTCCAGAAATTTGGTTAATTTAATTAAAAACATTAAATTTGTGTTAAATAATATATTTTTCCAAAACTATCCCTATAAATTAGATTATCAAATATTAATGAATTATGCTTCTCTATTATTACATCACTTTAGATATAATGTTAATGAAGAACATTTTTGTGAAAAAATAATTAATGCATGAAAAATTATAAATTGAACTTAAAAAAAAAAAGACTAAGTTATACTTTTAATTTGAACCTTATAATAAGGATCAAAGAGAGATTTAGATATATACAAAATTTAAGACAAAATATATTATGTTTTATAATTATTCATTTTTTATAAAAATGTTTTCATTATAAAAAGAAAAATGACTAACATGAATAAATAATATAAAACAATCATTACTTCTCTATGTCGTGATCATTTACATCGTTCCTTCAAGCAATGACAGAGTATGAATATCATTATACTTCTCAAAAACCTAACAGAAATCCTGAATGACCACAACCTTTGCCACTAAAATCGCTCCTTTGCTCCAATCCTCCACCTGGTCATTGAGGTAATGGTCTCTCCTTTTTATCCTATTATTCTTCATTATTTTATCTTTTTGTTTCTTAAATCTTGGATTGTGTAAATTTATACAACTCAAAATTTATGTTAGTTTCAATAAATTTGTGGCACAACGCATGCTCAGTCTCTCAATCCTTTCTCTTTCGATTAGTCTCATGCTGAGTAAACTTGTCCCTACTAATTTTTATTTTCAGCATATTTTAATTGGATTGCATTGATATTTAAATTTCCTAGAAGAAAAATGAGAACTTGATGATGGTTTTCACATGAATGAATATGAATCAAAACCCAGAAACATAAAACTTGATATTCATCTATTTTCAACATTTTTTAATTGGATTGTCCTGATATTACATTTGTTATGCTAACATGCTTTCATGCTAGATCATGTATTATTTTTGAATTAATTGTCTAATACAATGTTGGCAGTAGTTGTTCTCTTTTGTAGCTAGTTCCTTGTAAGAGTTCCATTGTAAATTATATTGACTATGTTTCCATATTAAAACCATTGAATCAAACACTCAATATCTGGTTTTGTTTCTATGCATGCATCTTTGAATATCTTGTTTATTTTTATAGGATAATTGTTTGTTTACTAGTGCTCGTTGTAGTTACCTTTGGTGGTTGATTGTTGTGTCGATATCTTATATAGTTGCAAAATTTAGCAGAACATTCTTGGTGACTTTGGTTGTAGGATCTATATATTTGATTATCACTCTAGGGAGTAATATATCACATTTTTTGTATATTTTATTCCTAATAATCCTATGGTCCATTTCTTTTCTTGTAGGCCTATATAGTAAATATGTTGCCCAATAATGGCGTTTATCTATTAGGCTAGACTCTAAATATCTAATTTAGTTTCTATGCACCTTTGGATATCTTATTTCTATGCTCATTTGAATATGTCATAGTTTAATTCAATTCGATTCTTTTGGTCAGCCTTAGAATAGTAGGTTTAGCATGTGTTTGGAGAATCATTCTTTCTCAACTCAACAATATGAATCTCAATATTTGGTTTAGTTTCTATACAACTTTGAATATGCAAGAGTTCAATTCAATTTGATTCTCATGGTCAATCCTAGATTTATCATGTGTTTGGAAAATCATTCCCTCTCAACTGAACAATATGAATGATTAACTTCTTATTTTTTTCATCACAAATTAACAATCTATCGAAACATTAATTTCTAAACAAGGGTAATATTATGGTTATGGTGCATCAATAGCAGTCAAACACGCCACTTTTAAACTATTTCTTTAACCTAGTGAACATAATGCAAATGAAATCGTTGTACTTAGAAGAGTCAGTTGTGTCAAACAACTCTAATGTTTCAGTTCTTTATTTTGGTGAATACTCTAATGTTTCATTTCATAACAATAGCACCTTGTCCAATGACATCGAAGTATCTTCCTCATGCATTATAACGTATAGGAAAAGTTTTTAGCCAATGGTGCCAAAAGAGAGACCTGAAATAATCTTACTTCTAACAATAAGGAAATGTTTGTGTGGGATCCCTTCTTCATGATTGTTTCACTAGAGATCGACCCATCATTATGATCTTTATCATTGACTTTCATTTTATAATTTTCTTTCTACTCTTCGTAGGATGTGTTTGGATCTAACTCAATCCCAAAAGTTAGTTAAAGGGATGAAGATTGTCCTTCACTTATAACTCCTTTGAAGGATGTTAGCTTCTTGCTCTGTGGCCCCTTAGATCGAACTTCTCTCACAAGCACTAGTATATGTTGTCATTTGACTTGAAGGTTTATCTTGGTAATAGTTAAAGAAATTTTCTATTACAGAAAGTTAAACTCTAATTCTGATGTAAGAACAACACCAACAGTTTTTATAGTATTATATCTAATTATGTGGAATGAGACACATGCCCTGTAACTTGTGAAGTATCATTCTAGATGCTAGTCTTTGTCATTAATGTTTTCTAAAATCGCAATAGAATCGAAACTTAAACTTTAATTGTATTTTGATCTAGAAACACCAAGTGGACAATTCTCATAAATATTATTGAACATTACTTTCTTAGAGACCTATGATCGTGTCATGTTTTAATCTAATATATTGCCTTTATTATTGCATGTGTGATATTAAGTTTATTAATGTTGTAATTAAATCCAAAAGATAAGGCTAGACTTTGGGTGTGGCAAAATATTGGTGATGCACATGAAGCCAAAATGAGCCCACGGTTTGAGGCTGATCCCACTGAAGCTGGTCCCTGTGAGGTGATCAGGACTCCAATCCATCACTTCTTTCTTTGGACCGTCATATATATCAACATGATGACTAATTGAATTTGACCCCTTCTGCAAGACTATAGTGTGAAGCATACTTGGCTAATTACTAATTAAGTTCTAGCTCTGACCTTTTCTTGTTTAGTATATATATGATGGATATGTATTCATTCGACTCACACCTACCCTACATGCTCCTTCACGTGCTGGTTGGTTGGTGGCTATTGTGATCAAGTTAAGATTTCAAGGAATTGAAAAGAAAGCTAATAACCATTCAAAACCGGTACTATAATTCTTATTTATTGTCTAATCTGAAGTTGATAAATGTATATATAAAAGTGTGAAGAGTCTTTATTTTTTCATAGATATGACATATATCCTTCACAGAAAATAATTTTGATTGAGTTTAATAAAATTAGTATATATGCACGATTAAATTCTCTCTAAAAAGTTTTAAATGTTTAATATATTCATAACTCAATCTTAAAATTAGTGACTAGAACAACTATATGTGTAACTTTCGATTTACATAATTAATACATGAAGAATCTTTATTCAATTCCACAAGTCGAGGAAAAATTAGGATGATGGTATTTCGTTGCTCATGAATTTCAATTTTGAAAGCTTGATTATCGTGTACACAAACAATAAAACTTAATTATTTAATTAGGTTTCGAACATCAGACTTAATTCAGATGAGAATTTTGATCATGGCGTTGATCATAAACTAGTTAAAAACAGATAATATAAAAATGGTGCCAGGAATATATAGAAGCTTTGTGATCATAACGAGGAAAATACAACCTGCACACATTACAAGAAAAAATAATATATAAACAAGAACAGCACCAAGAAGTTTCTCTACAAGACAAAAATCTAATCAATGGAACTCACCTTTAAAAAAGAATAGAGAGAAAGAGAGAGAAGAAACTAAACTGAACTAGTACTATTTGGAAGCTAATGCATAAAAGCTTTATATATGAATTACTAGCATGCATATGAACCTGAATATATAACTAAAGTCCACTTCAACTGTATTCTGGATTCAATATAATTGAACCCTTTTACAACTAAATATTTTCATCACATAAAATATATATACCTATAATTCACTCTCATAAAAGGTATCATTGGGGAAACCATTAGCAGTTAGATCAGCCAAGTTAAAATCATTATCTAAGAGCAAACCATCAGAGACATGATCCATACTAGTAGTGTTAGGCCTTATTGAGTTACCCGAACTTGGAAGAAAACCATGGTTCTTTACATAATCAAAAGAGTAACCACTCTGCTGAGGCAATTGTTGTTGTTCTTCTTCTTGCTTCTGCCAATTAGGAAACGGTGCAGGCACTTGATGAAACTGGTTGTTGTTGTTGTTGTAGCTTCTGCCACTAACTGGTAGCACTACGCTACTACTTGTGTTGTGGTGATGAACCTTTTCTCCAGTACTACTAGTTCCTTGTTGGAAATTCAAGGTAATAGGGCCCTTATGGACCCCTAGTGTTGACATGGTTGTGCTAGGACACCCTGTGAATTGTTGTACTAATGCTCTAAAATTGGTGGTGTTGGCATTGAGAAGTGTAGTTGGGGTTCTCTTAGAGGCTCTAGACCTTCTTCTTATTGGTTTGGATACATTACCCTTTGGACTCAATTGGCTCAAGATGCTATTGCTCTCTGATGAAGGTATGGTAGGAGTGGGAGAACTAGAGAAGCCTTCTGTGGTGTTTGGTGGCAAAGCATGATGATCATGATCATGGCCATGCCTATCCATTAGAGGTTGTTGATAGAACTGCATCCATTGATCAGTAGTGGCAGTCATGGTCATGTTATCCCTCATGTGGGTTTGGAAGTAGGTGTGTGGTAAAAGTTGAGGATCAGTGATCACTCCCTAACTCTATGACATCTTCATTTATTTTAAAAGAATGAATGAAAGTTGGCTCTATTATGTATACACATGTGCCTTGTAATGGTCAAAATAAAAATGTCCAAGTTTTGACTATTCTTTGATAGGGACTGAGGAGAAACTTGAAACCAAAGAATAGTGTGCTTCCAGGAAATAGCGTGTTCATATTATTATTATTTCCAAAGAATACATGTATTCATTCTCCACTAACGTGTCGTTATTCTGATTAAAACTAAATTCGATTTGTTTAAGTTTGAACTTTAATTTGAATTTTATGAACGAAAAAAAAATTAAGAGAAAAGATGTATGTTACTAAAAGATAATCAATCAAATTTTTATAAAAAAAATTAATTATTAACAAAATCAATAAATATTCTTCATTAAGAACTCAGATAACAAAAAAAAAACTCTATTAGATACATCTTTATTCGAATTGAATAAAACTATTATAAATAATAATAATAAAAATTAATTAATTAACACAATACACAATTATATATCTTAAACTCATATTTTATATTATTATTTAAATTATAGCAACCTCGTGTGAGTTGATCTGAAGTTTGGCAATATATAATGGCATGTTCATACTAGTGACGACATGAAAATCGGGATTAACATCACTTTTGGACTCTCTGTTTGTTATGTTGGAGCTTTAGAGGGGGTCTAAGTGATATTGGTCAGAAAAATGTGTACTGTAAAGTTGAAAATGATAAGCTCTACGTGCTCTAAGCCACCCACCCACCCACCCACCATACCTTGTTGATTAAAGTTTCATGTTTTTATACTATAGATGACTGTATGATACTTCTTGTTATAGTAGCTAGTGATTCAACTTGACAACCTACTTGTTTTTACTAGAAGCAAAGTCTTTGTCAAATTGATCTATAAGGAAAGGAGAGAAATTAATATGGAATACCGACAATAACAGCAAACCAAGTCTCTTTTTGACCATAGTTAAGTGAAGGCACAAACAAACACTGCGATCAAGGTTTTAAAAAATAGGTTGTGACTATGATTTGGGTCATATTGTCAAAAAAAAATTAACCGTATGTGATTACAACATTACCACATTAATCATATTTACTGGGATTTATACATAAACATGGTACATCTCTCGCCGCTAATATATATATTTAGAACATGTTAAGATTAACATTTGTGCTGGTGTCAACACTACAAAGGCGTTCACTTTGGTACTGCTCTATATATATATATATATATATATATATATTGTATTGCCTTTTGTTTTTTAACTCTGTTACCTGAGACAGAAATTTCATATTTTTGGAGAATTTATAATTTAATTAATTTGAAACTTTTCCCATAACTTTGTGGGTGCCTTTTGATTTTTGTTACAGAAATGAAAGGCTAATTAAACGGCCTGAAATATGTGTTGCATGTTTAAATGGTCACTGAATAGAATGAAATAGTAAAAGATTAATAAAAGAGAAAAGTTTTAATTTTGTTACTCAATAAATCAGAGGACAAATTTGTATTTAAAGCACGACAACATTCAAAATTCAACCAATAATATCAAATGCCTGCACCGTGTATCAACTCAAGGTTATAGTTAAATATACTAGAATCAATTCAAATTACAAGTATATAACAAGTAAAGAAATAGTTCGATCAGTTTTCATTTCAGTAAAGAAACTTTATGATTCTTATTTATTTTTCATGTTGGATGGATTCCCTAAAATCGTAAAAGGGGTATGCAGTGTATATATATCCCAAGGATTAAAATGCTTGCTTAAAAGGGTAAATTTTTATTTCTCACTGCCTCTTAGGTAGACGATTTGCCTACATCAGTATTCAGTATAAATTTTTTTGTCAAAGCATGTAAAATGTCCTCACTTTATAGGAAATTGAAAGGGCTTAACTTAATCATTAATAATTCAATAACAAACTTCTATTTTTAATTTAATATGTGTAAAATGTGCGTGATAATTAATTATATTTCACTAATAAAATAAATTAAAATAATTTTGTTCTTATCAATCTTAATTGTCACTATGTGTACCCAAAAAAAAACTTAGTTGTCATTATAATTAGTTAATATCCAAATTAATAACTCAGTACTCGAACCGTACGCGTGTTTTCTTCTCATTTTAATAGAAAGAACAATGTTGTATTTTATTATACAAATCTTAGCTTGGCATGCACTTATCCAAATTAATGGTCACTATGTGTACCCAAAAAAAACTTAGTTGTCATTATAAATAGTTAATATCCAAATTATTAACTCAGTACTCGTACCGTACGCGTGTTTTCTTCTCATTTAAATAGAAGGAACAATGTTGTATTTTATTATACAAATCTTAGCTTGGCATGCACTTGTTTACAAGGTCAAGCGAAATTTCCGAATATATTAATTAGCAATATATCATATTATCAAGGACTATTTTTGTAATTATGCTTTACATTATAAAATAGACGTAAATAAAATTAATGGTATCGGCAATACATGCCTACATCCATTGTTCTGCTATAACGAAATGGGGAATTTATAGTACCAAAAACATGGGAAATTTTAAATATTGTAGCTTACTAGCTTTTATCTCATATTTCATCAAAATTAAGGGTTTATATGTAGGGACGGATCCAGAACTCTTGTAAAAGGAGGTTAAATTTTTAGTAATTCTTCCTTTTCTAACTATTTAAGTATCTAATTTTTAATAATCAATTAATCAATGATAGATTCTACAACATTTTACTAGTTTTACACATAAATTAAAATTAATTTTTGTTTCAAACAATAACAAAAATGTAAAAGAAAAATCATCAACTAATCTATCCAAATTGTAATGTATTTGTCCGTGTAAGCAAGGGTGAACACCTCACTTGTTAAGTGTAAGTTCAACCGTTTCTCTATTCTTATTCTATAACAAAGTTCTCTGTATGATCCAAGAGCACATGATGATTACAAACTTCACTATTGGATTTTGTTATTGTTGTTATTCAGTTATTCACGTTTAAGATTATGTTGTTAACGTGATGATTGATTAATTAGCTATTTTTTAGGAAATTAGTTGCAGTGTTTTTTTTTTTAAAGGGAGTTAGTTGTAGTGTTTAGTCTATAAACTTGACTATTTTCATTTGTCGGATAAGATGCGCTGAACGTTTATTCTTAAATATGAGTTAACAATCCCCAATCAATCCAATGAGACATGTTTTATATTAAATTTAAAAAATAAAAACTACTTCAGTTGCACAAAAATAGAGTTAACAATTAGATATTAACAAAGCAAAAGAAAAACTGATTATACAATAACTAAAGTTTGATAAATTTTCTTTAAAAAGAAAAAATTACTATTGATTTTATGATTTAAAAAAGTTAAGAGATAAAAATTGATAAAATATAATATTGTGATGAGATTTTATTTTTAAAAAAAGATTATTGTTGAGTTTATAATTTTTTAAAAGTTAAGAGATAAAAATTAATTATATAATAATTAAAATTTAATATTTAGTTTGAATCATTTTTTTTTACTAAATCAAAAATAGATTTTAAAAAAAGAAATAATAATTTGTTATTTTTTAATTTGAAAGCAGGGGTATTTGGCAAGGCCCCCGTACCCACAACTTCAGTCAGTCCCTGTTTATAAATACCGAGACTCTCTCGAGTACAAATAATTTCACTTATTTTTCATTATTCTTTGAACACTTTGTGACTTGAGCATCGAAGTCTCTGTCACTATTAATCACAATAGTTTGAGATCTATCATGATCTACACACTTATAAGTGATATGTTAATTAAAGTAATTATGAAAATAAGTTAAACATTACTAAAATAAACTCATGTATTATATATATTTATTTTGATCAAACCAACTTATTATGAAGTAGCAAAACTAACTAATAATATAAATTAATAAAGTGACTTATCAAACACACCTTAAAGCCATGTTTTGGTATGGGAGAAATTTTTTCATACCTGAAATTATTATTCATGTGAATCATGAATCTTGTGGATGATGATTCCTAATAATAAATAAAATTATTTGATTAATTATTTTAAATATTTAGATTTCCATAATAATCAAAGAGTTATGTGATATTTTTATTAGTTATCTTAATTGTGATATTTTTATTAGTTATCTTAATTTAATAAGAGTAACATTTTTTCCTAGACTAAAAGAAAAATTAACTTGTGAAAGAGAGATTCTCGCCTCCCCTACGTGAAAATTTCCATAAAAAAACTAGTTAAAAATACATTTCCAAAAAATATCATTTCTCAATAATATTGTTTTTAAAAAATAAATGCCAAACATGAAAAATTAGAATTTCCAACCTAAAATTCTGATAAAACTAAAAATTTCATTCTGATAAAACTAAAAATTTCATCCCTATCAAACGTATCTAACATTATCGTAATGAATTTCGACGTCTCCTACGTATATCATTATTTATATACACAAGTGACTAATCGTATCATACTTGGTATGAAGGTAATATAAGAGCATCTCCAATGGGAGATGCTTACTGCGTTTCTTAAGCTAAGCACCCGTATCTTGGGATTTCGTCCGCGTTGGAGCACAGTGACGTGGCAGAACTGATATGAAGTGCGGATCCTGGGTTCCTTATATAAGGAACCATTTCTTCCCATCCGTTTCTCCCCAATTTATGTTATTCCCAATCGTTTCTCCCCAAATTGATGAATCAAAATAGGAAGATGAAGAACAGTTGCAAAAAAAATGAAACCAATACTGACCGTGAAGAGGAGAGGAGCGACGGTGACGGACCGCAAAGGCAACGGCCACCCCGACCCCGAAGGCGACAGTGAATATGACCCTGACCACCCCGACAACGACCCTGTTCGCGTTCTCGAAACTTTTGGAGTGGGTGGAGAGAGAGGAACCCGTGTGAGAAGCGGAGAGAGAGGGTAGAGTGGGTTGAGTGGGGAAGAGAGAGCTGCAGGTGTGGGTGTGGGGAAGACCAAGCGATTGTGGGAGAATAGGGAGAAAGTGTAGGAACAGAGGGAGAACACGTGGGAAAAAGCCAAAGGAGAAGCTTCTGGAGGTGTGTGTGGTGTGAGTGAAAAAAAAAACTTCTTTTTGTGGGAGAATAGTATTTGCTAATATGTTGGTTTCTTTGTTGCGTAAACATCGCAGCTGTTACTTGCAAGTTGCAAATAATTATTATTGGATCTTCATGGTAAGAATTTTAATTGAGAAATAAATCATAACTTTGAACTTCATGGCAACAGTTTTAATTGAGAATGGATCTTCTTTTTATTTTTTATTTTTAATTTCAATCAGTTTAGAATAGGAAAATTATTCAACCCTATTCATGTAGTTTTCTTATTTTTATTTAATATTTAATTGTTTGATTTAAATTTAAATCTAATATGTGACTAATTTGTAATAATTGTTTTTTTTTCCGGCAGGTTAATGGGCATTTGATTCTTGCTAGCATGCATGGTATAATTTGTTCACAAGAATGCATATACTTTCAATGTTAAAAACTCTGTAAATATCCTCAATAATTAAAACAAAAGTTAAAATTAAAAGTTTTATTGTTTGTTCACTAAATCTGTGTTTAATTGTTGCAACCGCTTATTCTTATTTATTGTAATTAATAATATGTGGATTTTGAAATGAGTGGGTTTTGCTTATTAATGGGAAATATGGTGCACAAAGTACATGTTGGAAGGTTTTGGACAAAGCAAAAGAGGTGAGGGCACTGAGGGACGCGTGTGCTGATTTGAAAAATTGAATGCACAAAATAAAAATTAAATCCGTTCAATGAAAATAAAGACTTAATAAAGGCACAAAATAAAAATTGAATGTGGACAAATTGAATGCACAAAGCAAAAAATTGAATGCACAAAATAAAAATAAAAGAGCCATTGACCATAATAAAGGCAAACAAAAGTAACACTCACAATTTGAATTGAATCCGTTGAATGAATGTAAAAAAGAATTAACACTCACAATTTGACCATAATAAAGGCAAACAAAAGTAACAGTAATAAATATAACCGTTGAACTAAAATGACCGTTGAATGAATTCGTTGGAGTAAAATGTCCATTGAAGGAATGCTTGTTTATAAATATAGTTCATTTTTCTTCTTTTTTGCAGTGCAATTCACACTTCAAATTTTTGGTGTTTCAATCTATTCTCAATCTTTTTTATTTTCTCTGAAATGGATCCCAATCAGTATTATCAAAGTGTTTATAATTTTTTGCAAAATCAACCACCCCCAACCAGTGAAAATTTGCAAAGTAGCCCACATCCACCGCCATACTTTATGTATCCTCAACCACCCCCTACCAGTGAAAAATCACAAAATCCACCTCAGTATATGATGTATCCACCAACCCCACACATGTGGTATATGCATCTTTCATCTAATGTAGAGTCACCTACCGGTGGTAATTCTCAAAATCCATAATTTTGTAGTCAACCATCACCCCCCATTAATCTAAGCACGTGTTATAGGCCTTCATTATCCAATATTTCACCTCCTATGAATGAAGTTGAATCCACAATGGGTGTAGAAAATATTCTACTAGATGAGGGTGACAACAATGGTAGTGGGAAAAAATCACTATAGCATTCTCGGTAGCAGAAGATGTGATTCTCGTCCGATCATGGCTCAATGTATTAAAGGATTCAATAATCAGTGTCGACCAAACATCAAAGCAATATTGGACAAGGATTAAAAATGCGTACAACAATGACGATGTGCGTGAAAGTGGGTTATTTGTGAAAGAAGCTCGACTCAGTTGAAATATCCGTGGAACAGGATCCACCCAGCAGTTCAAAAGTTTAACGCGTGCTACAAACAAGCATATAAGCATAGGAGAAGTGGAAGTTCAGAGAAGGATTGTATGACTAATGCTCACTTGATTTACTCACAGGATGCAGGTAAAAAATTTGAGGTTGAACATGCTTGGTTGTTGTTGAAAGATCAGCCAAAATTTGATGCAGATTTTATGTCAAATTCTTCAAAAATAACAAAGGTTTCTACAGGTGGAAATTACTCGTCGTCTTCTAACACTGAGACACCCGTTGAAGCCGAAGAATATGATACGCCTTCGCCAATGTCTCGCCCAATTGGACAAAAAGCCGCAAAAAGAAATAGCAAAGGAAAAGAAGCTTCTAGCCATATCGATTTATATGGCATAGAAAGTGTAATGAATGACAAGAATGCAAATACATTAAAACTTATTCAATTAAAGGAGGCACAAGAAAGGCGTATGGAGTATGAAATCCTCATGAAAGATACATCTAACATGTCAGATAAACAATGCAAAGACCACAAAAAGTATTGTGACCATATTAGGAAGAAAATATTTAATTAAAGTTTAGTCCCTATGTTTGAATTAGTTGTTATTCATTTACTTTGTATGCAGTTATTAACAATGTAGGTTAGGTTATTGTTGTATGTTATATTCAAAATTTTATTTTATGAAACAAGCTGTTGGAAAATTAGCCGTTGGAAACTAGTCGTTATTTATTTCGATGTTATTATGTTTAATTATTTATTATTATGTAAAATTTTGTTTTATATTGTTACGCATTTTGTTTTATTTATTTTAATTTATATTTATGAAAATTGACAAAATTTTAAGTTTTATTAAAAAAAATATAAATATGTAAATTTTTTTTAGTTCCTTATGGTTTCTTACATTGGAGCAAAATATTTAGTAAATTCCTTACGAGTGACATGGCACTGTGAGGACCACAAAAAATATTGCGAAAACCACCAAAAATTTCTTAAGAAATTCAATTAGGTTCCTTGCATTTGAAGATGCTCTGATGAGTTAACTTTTAAAGCGGTAATATTGTAAGTTCTTCTCTGTTTCCAGATAAAGTCTTAAAGAAAATTATCCTCTCATCATGTCTGTTTATTTTAGGTAGGGATCAAGCGGAATAGTTTGACGTGCCAAATGCCTAGTCAATATTTGCTTTTTGGCTATGATTTTTTTTCTCCATGGCTTATTTTATCTTTAATATGATAACGATGTAATATAATACTTGAATTACACATCGAAAATTACATTAAGAAAATTAAATTAATATAATACACCCCAAGAACATCGCGCGATTGAGTGACATAATGAAATTCGTGATAAATATATACAGCAATTGCAGTCAACGGAAAGAGACATGGACCCATAACATAAGGCTTCACGATGCTTGGAATATATGGTGTGAGGACCACTTCATTTAATGCTGAAGAATTGTCTGAAATGTTGCATTCTATCTTCAATTCAATATCATGCATGAGCTCGTATATATATATATATATATATATATATATATATATATAGGCTCTGCTTAGGTTTGACTGAGTAAAAGAACAAAAGAGGCAAAAAACACATAATATAAAATTATAAATATTACATAGAACCTTAAGTTATATATAAATCATAAGATTATATATATCCAATGAAAAAAGAAAGAGAAAAAATAAACCTATATTTAAACACTGATTGGTTTAATCTATCACGTAAACTGATCTTCTAAATCTTATTATTCTAGCATCTATAAGTATATCATCATATGAAATTTCTTTCAATATATATTTGAACAAAAACTTAACATACTAAATTTCCATTCTACTGTAGCCATATTATTAGTGTGAAGTGAGTCAAACATAAGAATTAATTAAGTCATATATATGTAATATATAATGCCAATGCGAAGACCTACCTTATCTGAACTTGATATATGCTGCAAATCTTCCTGAAAGAAAGGGGTCAATTCTTTTTTTTTTTCTATTATCTTGAAATTAACTAAAAGAAAAAAAAGAAGTTATATTTACATAAGTTTCAAACTTGAATTTTGACTAATAAAGACTTTCATCTTTTTTAAAATTTTATCCTTTCTCCAATATTCAGAAAAGGAAATAAATGTCCTATTCTTTGTTAGCATCCATGAAACATTTATTACGGCATATATTTAGTCAAACTTAATTTTCCACAGACAGAGGAATAGAAGTGGGTTGAGGAAGGAAATCTGATTTTTGTGTAATGCAATTTACATGGAAATCAACTTTGACTGGCTATTTTCTTCACTATTCTTCGTTGTTGACTCTTCTGCTTGTTCAATTCAACGCACGCCTAAAAAAATTACTAATTACCAATCAGTGTTGACAATGATATTTCCTTAGGAGAAGTGTGCATAACAGTCATATTATCCAAAGGGTCGCACGAATGCATATTGGATATGTGAGTCAAGTTCAACCTCTGGCTATATTCAATTAGTGTATGTTTGAATTTCAGTTTGAAAAGTAAAATTTGATTAAACTTAATTTTAAAAATTTAAGTTCAATTAAAAGTAAGTTTAAAATAATTTGATTTATGTTTGGAAAATTTCACGTTCAATAAAAAACTAAGAGAGAGATAACTTTGAAATAAACTGCACTTTGAGTGAAAATCACATTCAACTCAATTGGAAAAGTAATTTGTCAAACAAACAAGTGTAACATTTCATGAAAAGTAAATTTAGTTTGAGAGTTCAAATATCAAATCAAAGACATCCTTAAACTGAAGGGCTCACATCTAATGTAAGGTCTTAGTCATGTCATTTGTATCATAGCTAGCAAGCAAGGTTTCAAATTTATACTAAATATGAGGATGAATCCTTTTAAAGAAGGGGAGGGAAAAATATTTCTAATCTCAAAGTTACATGTTAGGTTTATGAGTTCAACCTGATTGCCTATGTCCAATGCCTTACATAGAAAAGGAGATGTATCTTATGCAAGGTATTATATGTTAAGAGTTATATCTTTGTTGATGGATTAAGTGTATGTTTGAATGGTATAAAGAAAGAAACACGGTTATTTTTTTATGTGGTACGTGACAGTAAAACAACCCAGTGTTGCTTCCAAATTTTTACCTTTTTTACATGATTTTCATTGACTCACTTTACATCCAAACGGGCACTATGCTTCCAGCATGGTGGTGTAAGTGTTTTTGGTCGTCTTTTTTTTGAAAGGCGTGTTTTTTTTATCGTATGCTACTGGTCATATCTATTTAACATGGTTAAGGTCTTAAGGACGGAGCTATTTATTTTATGAAAAATGTTTTTATTTTTAATCATAAAAATGTCGTCTTATTTTTAAAAATTTGTATGATAATAATTTAAATAATTTTTTATACAAACTTTTGCAAATAAGAAAAATAAGGTGGAAATAAGATAATACTTTTCTAACTAAAAGTAAAAGCAAAAATTATTACTCAAGTCAAACAACGGTTCCTAATCTTTCTCCTCAATAATGATATGCGTTGTTTTGTATGAGACTCTCAATATCTGAAATTTACATCTAATCAAGATTAAAATAGTGAGGTAAAATAACATTTATTGTTATCATTCAAAGGATTGAAACTTCAAAGTTCAAACCATACTAAAAGAAATTTAAATTCCTTACACTTTGACTAACAAGTGACAAGCATTTGCTATAACTAGTATTTTAAAAAGATACTAAAAAAACAATTATCTTTACTTCTTTTGATTTTCTCTCTTACCAACTACTAAAATTATCTGAGTTTTTACTCTTTTCTTTTATTTCATTTTCTTCCTTGATCATACATACCATACCATGAGAGTTTTCTTATTGATTCTTAACCGGTGCTTAAAAAAATAAATATATATTACGTACCCCAATGTCCGAAGGCTCCACACTATACATAAATAAAGGGAAGGAATATTGTACACAGCTTTATCCTTACTTTTATATATATATATATATGTATATATATTAACCGGTACTTGGTATATATTAAAAAAACTCTAGACAAATTCAAAGGAACTATGTTGTAAGTAGATTAAAACCCAAGTCCCTCACGAGGTTGGAAAGATCTCATCAACCTCTTTTGGACATGTACACATTCACATGGTCCCCTATATATGGATGGCTCCATGGAAGAAGCTAGGCATAAATAAAGACGAATGAAATTGCGCGTTTGGAGGGAAGAGTACCACACCAATTAGAGTCAAAGTACAATTTACAATTAATTGGCATTTAGCAGCTACTACAGACTACAGTTACAACAGCACAACTGGAAGGAACATGCACAAAACTGGAATTACAAGTTCTAATCAAAAGTCATTTGTACCCTCACAAGCTAAAACCTATAATAATTATTCTCATTTCTTTCTCTCACTTTTCTTTTGTGTGTACAATGATGACAAGATTTTTCTAAAATATCGTCCAAACTACACAAAACTCCCCCACTACTAGGCCGACGCTAGTAGGTTGCATTCCTTTCTCGTTATTCTACAACTATTTCAAGTATTGTAGTAAGTCTGGGTCTTCTATATCTTTTGAGAAGCAAAGAAGAGCATACGACACTTACAGAAGAGAGAGCCATGCAAGCACCAGCAACCCATGGTGGCAGCTTGATCCCCAGTGAAGGATAAAACACGCCAGCAGCAACTGGTATAGCCACAACATTGTAGGCCATGGCAAACACGTAATTCAATCGAATACGAGTAAAGGTCTTCCGTGAAAGATCGATGGCTGTGATCACATCTTCCAAGCTATTTCTCATGAGGACATACTGAGCAGCTTCTATTGCAATGTCAGTTCCTGCCCCAATCGCCATACCAACATCAGCAGCAGCTAATGCAGGAGAATCATTGATACCATCACCCACCATTGCAACTATGCTCCCATCTTTTTGGAATGAACGAACAACGTCAGCTTTTCCTGCTGGCATAACCTCTGCCCTAACATCTTGGATGCCAACCTGTCATACAATACATTTGTTAACACAAGTTTGACGACACGACAACTTTTATATAAATCTTATGATGCAACTCAATACGTAAGTAAATTTTGCTTTAAACAGACAATTGGTTTTACAATTCACAATAGAGAGCTAAAGAAACTAGTAACTAACGAGTAAAACATTTAAATTACACCAGTTCTTTCAACTATATTATAGTTATGAATAAGAAAACCAAGAGTAGGCCTTCTCAAAAAGCAGAACGCCAATTATAGGTATCAAGCTTTTCCATCCTTTGATTTCAATCATGCCTTTTCTACAATTCAATTCAATTTTCCTACTAAACACCCAAACTACAGTACTTGTGTGTTTATTGGTCTTATTTGCACAAGCAAGATTACAGTTGTTGAATGCTGATCCTAGAAGCATAGCCTTTGAAAATACACTCTAGTCAGAACACAGATTTTAATGGCAAATGCAAATAAAACATACTACAAATTATACAAACCTCCTTGGCAACAGCACGAGCTGTTCTCCAGTTATCTCCTGTAACCATAACAGGTTTGACACCCATTTTCTGGAGGCCCTCTATGACTACAGCAGCCTCTCTCTTTAGTGGGTCTGCAATCCCCAAGACTCCAGTTAATATATCATTATATGCAACCAGTATCCCTGTTTTTGCACTTTCTTCCAGCTCTACCACAAAATTTTCCACTTCTGTTGAAATATCTATGCCATTTTCCTCCATCAACTTCCTGTTACCAACCTATTGAGGACAAATTGCCTTGGTTAAGAAACTCTTGGGAAAGTAAGAAGCAAATCCCATAGTATGTAGAAATCAAGAAAACCATATTAGGAAAGTAAAAGGACATACCAAAATATGCTTCCCATCTATAAAACATTGAACACCTCTTCCAGGAAGAGCAACGAAGTCTGAGACATCAAAAAGCCATCCAGACTTTGCATCAGTTTTGGC
Source organism: Glycine latifolia (assembly GCA_013407115.1). Classification (NCBI taxonomy): domain Eukaryota; kingdom Viridiplantae; phylum Streptophyta; class Magnoliopsida; order Fabales; family Fabaceae; genus Glycine; species Glycine latifolia. The sequence continues at coordinate 5,199,563 of CM023949.1, forward strand.
ATCATTCTCAGTACCAGTAGTAGCAGAAGAGTCATCAAAGAAATGAAAATGGCGTGCATATGCTAAAATTGCTTTTGCTAGTGGGTGTTCACTGCTAGCCTGAATCATAAAATTAAAATGAAATATAACAAGTCATAATTGGTTCCCCTAATGGCATCAAACAATAAATAGAAGGGCATACTTTTCTGATAATCAAACATATAAGAAGAAATGATGACTTTTGTTAATCTACTATAATCTTGTTCCTCGTGCCATGATGGCATGCCATAACACTATGCAAGAAGTTAAGCTGTCTGAGACAAGAAGAGGGAAGGAAATATGGAGAATATCCCATATACTACAAATTCACCTGAATCTATGCTCTGAACCATATATGTATCAATAATTCAATATTATAAATAGACGAAAAGAATTAAAAAAAATACATAAATTGAAATTCACCTCAGCAGAAGCCACCAATTTAAGAAATTCTCCACGTTCCATTCCTGTGAATGTCTTGGCAGCAGTAACAGTGGCTTTTCCCTGAGTTAGAGTGCCTGTTTTATCAAATATCACATACTTCACCCTCTGAGCCCTCTCCAAGGCATCTCCTCCTTTAATTAATACTCCATTGCTAGCCCCAACCCCTGTTGCCACCATGACAGCCGTTGGTGTTGCCAAGCCAAGTGCACAGGGACACGCAATCACTACTACAGATATTGAGAACATTAGGGCAAGAACAAAGTGATTTCCATTTTCTGGCAGCCATTCTTCTGGGTAAGCTCCAATAGACCCAGCAACATACCTATAGATAATGATCCAAATTTAAACAGAAGTAGGAATAAGCATTCCAATCACATTAGAAACCAACATCTATTAATATGCCCAAACCAGTTAAGATGACCTTACCAACCCAATAGTGTCAATAATGCTAAAGAAACAACCGTAGGAACAAATATGCTTGCTACCTGCAAACCAAGAGAATGGAACTTAAGTTCATATCTAATATTTGTTCAATCATCTATGGATACTCAATGTAATAGAACCAACCAAAAATGAGAGAGAGAGACTATTTTTTGAAAATGATGAGCAAGCAAAAACAGCCCCTACATATAGGATGGAAGCCACAAATTGGAAAAACTAGATTCATTAACACCCTAATTTTCAGTGATCATAGCGGCTTCAAAAGACTAAATGCCGATTCCTTTCTGCTCGATGTATCTTTTTTTAAGATGAGGGTATGCCAACTTCCCCAAGTTTCACTTAACAAAATATAAATAAAGTAACAACCCCAGTAGAAGTGTAGAACTACAACCCATTCATCATGAACCATTATTACCATCACTCTCTCTATATAGCCATAATATATATATATATATATATATATATATATATATATATATATAAAGTTATATCAGGGTGGTAAATATAACTTAACAATTGGGATTGACAAAATAACAAGAATTGCAATATTTGAAGGGAAAAAAAACTATTAGTTTTCAAATGCCAGGTCACCCTGAAACATGAAACATTTGACTGAACTGAGAACTATTTCACAAGCTAATCCTTTCTTTACCACAAAATACTCTAAGCAAAAGGCGTACACTATGAAAGTAACTCTCACCAAAACATTAAAGGCATCCCAAGTGCAACATAGGCAAACACAACCATGACCAATATACTTACATAATCAGCAAACTTCTGGATGGGAGCTTTGGACATCTGGGCCGTCTCAACCAAACTAATAATCTGACTCAAAACTGTATCAGATCCTACTTTGGTAGCTTGAATGTGAAGGACACCATGCAAATTTATTGTGCCTCCAATAACAGAAGCATTCACCTCCTTCATAATAGGTACAGATTCACCAGTTACCATGCTCTCATTTACATAACTTGAGCCCCAAGTAACAATACCATCAGCAGGAATCTTTGCACCAGGAAGAACTTTCAATGTGTCCCCAGGTTGAACAAGCAAAGAATCAATTTCCCTTTCTTCAATAGATTTACCGCCTGAAAATCAATATAATTTTAATTGTTGTCATCAATTTCGCCCAGAACATGACATATGTCATAAAATTAATTAATGATTTATGATATTTCAACCTACATATAAGATTATTTTTTAAGGAACCTACATATAAGATAATCAATGCCAAATATGTTTCATATCCCTTTTTTATTAATAAAACAAGGCAAATAGAATGAAAGCCATAAACACCTTTATCTTTGACAACTAGTAAAGCTGTTGCAGGAGCAAGTTCTACTAATTTCTTGATAGCATCAGATGTCTTTCCCTTGGCAAGGCATTCCAAATACTTGCCCAACAATACAAATGTTATGAGCATAGCACTTGTTTCAAAGTAAGTTGGAGACCAAAATCCAGTAAGAGCACCATATAGAAGAGCACAAACAGAATAAACGTAAGAAGCAGTAGTTCCCACGGCAACCAGGACATCCATGTTTGTAGAACCATTTCGAAGAGCTCTGCCGGCTGCAATGTAGAAGCGCTTGCCAATCACAAATTGGATGACACTCACCAATGCCCATTTCAACCAATCACCCATGAGGAAAGGCCCACATCGCCGAAGTAACAAGGAATAGAATAGTGGAATATGAGGACAAACTACCCTCATAAAGAAGAGAGGAATCTGAAACATGCAACCATGAATCAATTAAAAATACATTCAGAAGATCAAACGAGAACCTAAAAACACAAGGGGGTGTTAACACAGTATACAGACTCAAATTTTGAATAGGATCATTTTTTCCTGTCAGCAACATCAAATCTTGTGTTGTTTCTGTATATAACTTTTCATGAAGAGAAGATGACATGATATTATGACAAAACACCTGTTCTTTTACGTGAAATTAATGTATGTATGAATTCCCCATGAAGCATATGTTTATGGGATTTGACAATTGCAGAGTCCCAACAGATGGTAGAATGCCTTAATGTTTGAGAATACTGCAGCAATAAATGATTTCTATCTCAATCCCTTGTATCTCCTTTACAGCTCTATTTTTCCTTCCTCAAATGCAATATATCTAAGAATATGTTTCTATGAAAAGACAAGACATTGACTCCAAATATTAGTGTAAATGTGTTTTCAAGATAAGGCACAGTTCACAACTTTACGCAAATGATATGTAGCTGTTTTCAGTGTCAGTACATCATCTAACAAGAATTTTGATGTGATTTTATGTATCCATAGAGATCAGAGTTAGTGGAAAGGAATACAAATAAAGAAAGAAAAGGAAATACAATGAAACTATATGATTGTTATATGAATTGAAAATTTAAAAAATACTCACACTAAGAAACAGACTGGAGATGAAGAGCCGAAATATGGTTGAGATCTCTTCAACGTCTTTAGAAGCCATTCTTGTATAATGGCTTCTAACATGTAATTTAAACTTTCCATTGCTTCCCTCCTGGATTGCATCAACTACGGATCTAGAACTGAGAACTTCAGGATCAAACAGAACATCCAATTCACCTGAAACCTGGTCAAAATGAAACTGCCTTACTCCTTTTGTGCTGCTAAGAATGCCTTCTAAAACTTGTGTGTCAATCAGACTGTACACACCAGCCACCCCTAAAATTATTTTATCCTGCTCATTGCTTTGTATAAATGAACCATCAAAACCAGAATCTTCAATTGCGTTGACTATATCATCTTTACTAATTACACTGGGATCATATTCAACTTCACCTGACGAAGTAGCCAAAGCTACAACAGCCCTTTTGACCCCTGGAAGATTTCTTAAAATACCTTCAACAGAATTTACACATGCTGCACATGTCATACCTCCAATTGTGAACTGTCCCACCAGGGTTTCATGTGCAACTGTACTGGATTCAGGCAATATGTCTGCTTCAAACCCAGCATCTTCAATTGCATTTTTTATGTCTTCATCCTGGAAGATGATAGATTTGAAAACATAACTCAATATCTATCAAATACAAGCTTCCAGTACTAATTCACACAAATCACTGAAGAAAGATTATGTTTTTATTCAATTAATATAGGAATATAGGACTGGCTCATCATCACTTAACAAGCATCAGTGTAACAATAATATTGCATACTTCAGTAGTAGCAGAACCAGATGGTTGAAGGAATCCTGCCTTACTGACCAAATTATGATATCTCACCACAAAAATATTTATTCCACCACAAAAGCAATAATATGCACAAAGTGAATGAGTTAAATGAGAGGAAGATAGATATCAGTTAAAGTTTTATGAATATAAATTATCATGAGTCATCAATATGGGAATGTACATGCAGTAGAAAAAAGCTGAGAGAAGAAACTTCACATCAATTTTAATCAACATCATAACAGAAAACATTACACAGGAATAACCTGTAAGTCTGTAACCGAAGAGCCCAAAAAACCGTGATTTCATATCAAAATAAAACACACACAAAAAAAAAGAATCCACGGCAGTCATAACTAACAAAAACAATTGCAATTACTATATGCACACTTTAAAAGCTGAGTTGGAGAATGCATGCCAGAGAAAAAGTTATATCCTTCCTAACAGGCACACAGTAAATAAATGTCCACTTAACTGCAACACCAGCTAGTCAAAGCAATAAATATAGAAAGCAGACAAAATTCACCGGGAAAAAGAGGATAACGAGATAACCAACAGCATGATTACTGATTTAATGAGCACGCATCTCAATACAAAACGTTAAACACAATTGACCAAACAGAAGCCATGCAATCAATTAAGGCAAAAAAAAGAAGAAAAAAAGCAAATAACTAAACGGTAAAACCGAAAAATCATAACGGAAATACTCTCTCGAGACTCAGCGAGAGATAACAATTAATGAATTGAGATTTTTTAAGAAAGGGTCTTGCTAACATGATTAAGGAATTAAAAGGAGAAATCTTTTATTGGAAATTATATGGAGCGCATTTAAAATCACAAGAAAGTGCATTTTTACGCATCCAATAAAAAGAATTCTCATTTTTACTTCCTTAATTAGTGTGCTGTAGTCTGTAGAAAAATACATCAAAACAAACTCACCTTAAAGTCTATTCAAATAAATTTCTAAGTACGAAAGAAAAAGAAAAAAAGAAGCTAAAAATGAAGTACTCCTTAATTTAAAATTCTCCATACATTAAAATCAAGTTATGAAGCGCAGGTTTTCTAGAAATTAACCGCTTCTATACATAAGTTAATTTTAATTTATCACATAAGTTCAATTCACTTTAACTTCTTTTATCTCCTTATTTTTTTTATACTACAAGTGCTTCCTGCAAAGATTTAGATTTTAGTATATCCAAACAAGACCTAATTAAACCTTAGTCAGCTAACACTTCAAACAAGTTCAATTGTCCGAAGCAGTAAACGATGCAAAAGCAAATAAGTAAGAGCGAGACGAACCTTGAGCAGAGCCGAATTGAAAACGACGTCGGCTTTGTTCTGAAGCAGCGCGACGGAGGCGCTGATGACTCCGTCGAGTGATTTGAGAGCTGATTCGACGGAATTGGAGCAAGCGGCGCAGGTCATTCCGGTGACCGACACCTGAATCCGCCTCACTCCGCCGTCGATTTCGTCGTAGGAGTCCAAGAGCCGCACGTCCTCGAGCTCATCGGAGTCACCGGCGAGGGAAGTCAGCTGCAGGCCTCTGATTCCCGGCGCCATCGAGTGAAAGAAAAAATAAATTAAAACTGAGAATAAATTGTAAAGAAAAAGAAAATGGAAAAGAGGGGAAAATATTTCGATGGCGATGTTGCGAGAGTAACAATTTTTATCGTAGATATTTATATTATTGGTTTAATTATTTTCGAATTTTTAATCTTATTAATACAAAATATTCATCATTTTTTTTCATCTTTTTGTGTAATTCTTTTCTCCTAATTTTTTTTTTCTTTTATAAGACTCTGACTCAACTCAAGATGTGGGACCCAATCTAATATCACTCATCAAATTATCAATTAGGAACGACTTATCGGTTTAATTATTTTAGGTTTACTTAAATAATAACGCGACAGGTCTTAAAATCAGGTGGAAAACGAGGAATTGAGGGCGGTTTTGTTTCCGGTTTTGCCCTTGGACTTTTTGTTAAATTTCTATTGCGTCCGTTGTACTTCCACGAACAAGTTCGTTGTACTACACGTTACGTAGACCGTGTCTGTTGTTCCAAATTTCCAATGCAACTTGCAGATTGCGTAAATACTAAAAGCAAAAAATAGAAAACAAAGAAGAAAAAAATGAATACATTTTTATACTGATTAATTCTATATATATGATAAAGGTTGTTGATTTTGATAATGATTATCTTAAAATTTATACTATTAAATTTGATTTTTAATTAATTGACAGTGAAAAAATTAATTATTAATAATACATATTCATTAAGATCTTGTTTTTATTAAGGTAAATGGAAAATAATAAAAATATATTTCCACTTATTTAATTGAATAAAAATTATAACAAAATAAAACAAAAAAATGATATCTTTTTTGTCATTGTTTAATTAGCTCTCACTTCTTTCCTCAGTTTCTTCACAAATTTAGAAAGAGAAAATCAGACACATTCCATAGATAAAAAATAATAATAAAAATATGGTGTATTCTATAATTTTATACTGAAAGAGAACATGAAAAATTGTGTTTTTATTACACCTTTTCTTTTCTCTCTAAATCTGCAATTTTAAACCAATGTTGTGTTGTAAATTGGTACGCCATCAAGTGAAGGTAAAGTAATATGGACCCAATTTTTTAAGCATCTGATAATACTAAATGAGTTTAATTTTAATACTACTATATCGATAGTGTAAAGAATTTTGTACTTCTAATTAACTAAAAATTATTTTATATGTAGTATTTCATAATTAGATAAAAATGTAAAATACATTTACATTGTCAATATGTTCTAATTAAATTTGTAATAAATATATGAAGAGAAATTATTATTATAGGAGTATGTGACACTGGTTAATAATTTTGTATGAAATGATTTTTTTAAATTAATTATTGAATTATGATACACTAGTTTTAATTATACTCGTCAAAATTTAAATTAGATATTCATCGTCTATATATTCTATATTTAATATTTTGATTGTATTTTATAACATATACTATTATACATCAAAATAAATTATGCAATAAAATACGAGCAAAGTTTTAGTTTATATTTATTTTATCGAATCATTTTTTTGTTTTAATGATTGAATCAATAAAAAAAATTAATATTCCTAAAAATATTAAATAATATAAGTATCAGAAATTTTCGTTAAGAAATCTTACTATGTTATAAATTTTCTTTACTCCAATGAGATTACTTCTCATAAATGCTCATAAATTTATAATCCTAGATAAAAAAGAAGAGTAAATTACTGTTACAAATTTTAATATCACGTAATTCTATTCTTTTATATTTTTCAACACTAACTTCCTTTTAAGTTTCAAAAGATTATACTAATACTCTTTTATGTGTTAGAAAATATTACAATAACATCCCTCAAAGTTCCCTCAATGTCCTATTAAATCTTACACTAATATCCTTTATAAAAGAGCTGAATGTAATGGTAAAAAAAGCAGAGTACGATCGTGTAATTACACAAAAACTTATGAGTTGTTGTTATAATTTGCTCTAAAAGAATTACTTTCCTATCTTATATCTACTAGTTTTTTAGTTAAGATTCAATTATGTTTTTAATGGAAGTTCATACTTTTTCAATTTTCATCCTTTGTAATTTGTTTTTGTTCTTTTTCAGTATTTATATGTTTTTTCAATTTTTGTTTCTCTAAGTTTTTATTTTTTTCAATTTTAATCCCTATGAATTTACAAGGAAATGAAAAAATTGAAATCTTAAAAAGATTAAAAATAAACAAAAAACTTACCAGAATTAAAATTAAAAAAATAAATTTACATCAACTAAAATAAATAAAAAAATTACACAAACCAAAATTATAAACGCGGGAAATCACATGAATAAAAAACTTACTTATCCCTTAATTAATTAATAACTACAACATTTTATAGTTTAAAGTAAATCTCTCTTCAAAACAGCTAAATTCAATTGAAATACACTCATAGTCAAATTCAAGTTTATTTTTCTAGATTTTTTATCCACATATATTTTCTCATAAATTATCATATTTGAAATACGATTCAACATTAAATATTAAATATGAATATTTCTTTAAATGAAGAGTTCAAGAATTAAATATAATAAGAATAATTCAGTTGACAATATTCTAATTTTATGGTGGAAAATTTACGTTTTATTCCTAAATAATACATTGTTAAAAATGAGAGAAAATTTTTAAATATATTAAACTTCGGATGAAGGATTAATTTTACAGTGAACCTACCGAAACTTAACTTGTGAAAATATTCTGGAATCGTACCATGGATTGAAATAGTTTAATTAGAAGTGGTTACTTAAAAACATTATATTAAACATGACCTTCGTCACGAGAATGTGAAATGAAGTAGCCAATCACAATTGTACTGCTGCATCAACAATTCTTATTCCTCAACGACCGATTCAAGTTCAACTTTCATTCGCCACTGTTGTTGGCTGTTGCGTTTCTTTCCCTTTCGTAACTACTTCACCATGACTTCACTTTCACTAACCTTCTCCAAAGAGACACTCAAGGATAATGTATTTTTTATTTTAAATATATTTTGTTGAAATACGTACGCCAAGTTTAGATTGGATGTGAGAAGAAAAAAATAAAAATAAAAAAAGTAGAAAAAGAATAAATATTGAAGTTATTTATATGAAGAAAAAATATATTAAAAAAAGTTAGGTTTTGGCATAAAAAAATAAAGATGATGAATAAGTGATTTGATGTCTATTTTATCATGCTACTTTCTCTGGTAGATTTGTGGTTTACATATATTTTCTCAAAATATTAAAGTGTGAGTTCAAACGTGATATTTAATTAATGAAAAATGTCTATTTTATCCTTATAAAATGAAAAAAAAAATCTGTACATTAAAGATAAATAAGTGTCATTACCAGAAAAAAACAATAGAGAGAGAGATAAATATGTGTAAAATTGAAATGCATAAATTATTTCTTTAAAATTTGAGTTTTCTCTTCATTTAAGAAAAGAAAACTTTTATGTGAGCTTATAGTATTAATTTTTTCCTTCTTTTTTTTTTTTTTCTTAAAACAAACAAAGTGCTAATGTTAGACGATAAAATGTTGGAATTGGAACTATTGCTATAGGCTAAAGTGACTCATGCAAGTTGGCCTAGACAAAGAGTTACTTACTTCAGAAATGAATATCATAAACTCTTAACCAATCAATCTAATTCAACTCACTTTAATAATGAGTAGAAAGAAAACAATACTAGTGGATTTAGCTGATCTGGCATATCTAAACTTCAAAAAATCTAAAAATACAAAAACAACATAAAAATAAGAAGAAAAATCATGCAAATAAAAGCATTCATAATTTGCCTTAAATATTCATTAAAATGCCCAATTGTCAGAGTTATGAGCTTAGCTTGTTTGTCCGTGTACAATATTATAGTCATGGGTTGACAAATCAACATCAATTTCTTCTTTTTTTTTAAGAATAATCAACATCAATTTCTGGTTTGTTATCATAATAACTTTCACAATATTAACAATGTATATACATAGAGAAATGTTAGTTTGCACAAATACAAAATATTTTATATTCATCAATCACAACTAATCAATCATCATGCACGTAAAATCAATGATTTATTATTGAATGATAATGTAAAATTATTTAATTATATTATCATTGCATTACCATTAAGCTCAATAAAATATACTATAACTCAATATTCATTTATTATATATAATATAATTATATATAATAGTGTAATATTTTAAAAACCAATTACTATGAATGAAATATAAATAAAGGCAAATAATTACATGGAACATCACATATTGAATCTATATTTATAGAAAAGTCCTATTTCTATAAAAAAAACTCATTTTTCATATAATTCTGAACTTTGGTTTTGATTTTGAACATCAAATCTTTTTCCATTTTTCTTCTTAATTTGTTACATTTATAATTATCCAATATTTTACTACTTATTTTAGTTAGTAATTTTAAATATGAAATAATCGTACATATAATAATATAATATTACTACAAATAAAAATGGGAGGAAAAGGAAATAACAATGGACAAAATAGTAGTGAAGGTACAGATTATCTCACGTATGAAAATGAAGATAAAAAAGATGACAATGTGCTGTCACTGCTGTGTAGCACATCATCACATGTGGCATCCACAAAAGCCTCTTCTTTTCCCTCACAAGTTACTAGCATCCATAAATGCTAATAGTTAAAAAAATAATAATACGGACAACACAGGTTAATACCTTAATATGAATGCAAAAATGGAAGAAAGATGGGCTAAACTAAGGATATCTTTGGGTTTAAATTTAGATCTAAAGTCTCTAAAAAGACCACGTGAGATGAATCAATAATTGTGGGGATAATTGGTTGTAAATTTTCAAATTTTTTTACCATAATAATCTCTTTCTTGTCACAAATCATTGTTAAAATGATTTCTCTATTTTCCAATTTTTCCATTGATTATTTTAAATTTATATATTTCAAATTAATAGAGAGTGATTTGGATTTACTCAATGATTTATTATGCTTTTATTTTTTATTAGAGTTTAATGGTTATATATCAAAATTGTAAAATAATTTTATTGTTAATATTATTATTTAATTATAAATTATCGTTGAAATAAATTTTAAAGTATTATCATAAAAATTAATAAATTTATCACAAATGATAAATTGTGATTTGATAGCATAAAATGGTTTCACACACTGTAGTGCATAATTATTTTTCTTTTTTATTATGCTAAATGTTTGACATGTATGCATCATGATGTTTGCATGATAACTAGTTGAATATTTTTTTTTTTAAATTGAAAAATAGAAAAATAAGAATTTCTTTGTTATAATACTTTCTTGTTGCAATTGTTTAAAATCTTCAATTTGTTTTCATTTTTATGTTCTCTCTATACTAATTATTTCCTTATCATGTATCTAATTATTTTTAAATTATTTCTGTAATAATTTATTGTAATTTTGATCGATAAAAAGATCACTTATTATCATATGAAATATTTTACATTTATATTATTATATTTGGGAGATGAGTTAATTGAGTGTAGTTCTGCAACTCAAGTAAACTTAAAAATTAGAAAATAGAAAAGTATCTAGTCTTTCATCTCACACATAAATATAATGTTTATCTTCATCTTGCACCATATTTTCATTAACCTAAGACAATATCTAATACTTGATAATCATTACATGATATACTCATGATTTTTTTAAAAATAGTAAAAAATATAAATAATTGCGTAAAACAAATAATACCATGTCTCCTTCAAATATAAAAAGATGTCGATACTTATTAAATAAAAAATAAAATGCATAATAAATCAACAAAAATTAAATAAAAAGTTGCATATGTTAAAACTTAGAGAAAATTAAACAAAAATACACTAAGTTACATATGAATAAATGAATTGGTATAACATCTTTTATAAATAATAATAAAAAAAATATTCACAATTTTTCTCATGAAAGTTGTACATTTGTTAACTACTGAAAAATGAAGTCATGAAAAAAATGGCATGTAAGATATGGTTGTTTGCATGTAAGATAAGAAATGGGCATTCACCAATAAAATTTATGTAAGATACGATGGAAGAAAAATAAAATAAAAAGAGTAAATAGTGAAGAAAAATAAAACATTGATTTACCTATAATTTCTTTTATGTTTTTATCAATGATACGTCTTTGCAAAAGAGTCAACAATAGATAATAAAAATTATATAAAAAAAACAATAGATAATAAAAAAAATACTAAACAATGGGGTACGGTGTGCAAGAAGAGATAATTGAAGAAAAAATAGTGAAAGAAAAAAGAATATTTATTAGCCATAATTATTATAAAATAATTTAAATAATATAATTACCTTATTATAATAATCTTAACTATTTTATCAAAAAGCAAAATCTTAACTACCTTAATTAAAGCATATATGTGTTGATCATAGTTAATTTAATTATTCCAAACCAGAATATATACCTGTTCTAATTATGTTAATTACTATATTTATATAATGTTATGAATTAATTTTTTTTCTCAAAATTTATTGCTCGATTACATAAAAATTTATCGCTCAGACTTATTATTATAATAATAATAATAATTATTATTATTATGTATGTGTGTGGAGTAAAATGAATATTTGTTAAGTACAGGGATTGAAATGCAAAAAATGTGCAGGTATAAAAACTAAATGATTAATCAAACTTAAACAAGACTATGTCCATTATAAATTTGAAAACTGTCAAGTCTGCAACCTTCGTAGGGACTTTCAACCCTTTTGCCGTTTCGAACTGTACAAGATGTACAAGATACTATAGTAGTTTTCTTCTCTCTCTTTTTGATTGAGTAAAATATTAATATTTTTATATTATTACTATGTAATTACTATATAGTAATGTATAATATTATTATTATAATTATAATCATATATGCAATGTAGCTATGGTGCTCCCGGAAGCCTGAACTGATCTAGAAAAAACACGTTCAATGAAAATCAAAGCCTCAAAGGAGTAGAATATGCCTCGACTAACCTCGTGGTTCATAAAATGGTTATTATGTTTTTAGTTCTCTAACTTTTTCAGGCATTTTTAGTTTTTTAACAAATTTTTAAGTAGCTTTTTATTAAAGAAAATTGTTATACACCTCATTTACAAGTTTGGATATTACTAGTAATTTAGTAGAAGACAAAGTTATGTGAATTTTAAAAATATACTTATGAAATTAAATTTTGAACTAAAAAATGGCTAAAGAAACTAAAATGACGGATTCAAGATTCAAATCATCATAAGTAAATTTTGGTGATTATTATTGGATGGAATGATGTTGATATGAAGAAACAATAAGTTAATTAATTGTTTTAGAATTTGTTTTTTCTTATAAAAAATGTTTTAGGAATAAACGACAATTTGATGAAGCTTGAAAGCATAAGCAAAACACTGTAACCACTAAACCAGAGCAAGGGAAGGTTACAAATAGAAATAGTCATGGAAATTGGAAACCCCTGGCGACTGCTATAAACTTAAAGTTTGTGTTAACTTTAAATATCGTCTTGATTTTTTTTTAGTTTAATGTCTGTGTATTGTACTGTATTTTCTGCCTGATAAAAAAATTTATTTGTACTGTGATGTGATTATTTTACTGAGTTTATTGTAAAAAAAAGTTATACTGTTATTAATTAAAAATATTTATTATTATAATTGTAAAATAATTATTAAAAAAAATATAAATTTAAATATGTTTTAGGTCCTAATAACCTAATGAATTTTGTTTTAGTTCCTATTCTTTTTTTTTTATGTTGAGTTTCTAATAAAACACATTTTATTTCTGGTTCTTGATGTTTTATTTTAGTCTTTATAATATATTTATGTTTTCATTTGAGTCCCTAAAATATGTAGATAATTTGTTATTAGTTTCTATCAAATATTTTTGTCAATGAACTAATATCAAATCAACATAATATTATAAGGACTCAAACTAAAAAAAATAGATATATTAAAAGAACTATGATAAAATAACAAGAACCAAAAATATTTTATTTTATTAAAGACTTAACACACAAAAATTTATTAAGAATCCAAAAAATAAATAAATTCACTATCTATATATTTAAGCCAAAATTACAAGACACACAAACTGCATGAATCACAAGTTAATTGAAGCATTTGTGGGTCAGAGTCCATATATCCTATTCAAGTGTAAGACTTGTGTTGGATTTTGGGTTAAGTGTGAAGGGTAAGGGGAACAATAAAAGTTTTGGGGTGTAGGAAGCAATTGTCCATCAAGAAATATGAGTGCACGAAACAATTGCCGATAAAATTGGGGGTGCAGGGAGTAGTTACCCTAGTCATGGATCATTGTTGGTTGCTATTTGATACCTTTTAAAAAATAAAAGGTACAATAAGTTGTTCATGTATATATTTTTTTTAAATGATTCAGTAGCAAGCTCCCAGCTATTTCATTGAAATTCTCAAACAAAAGTTCTATATTGTAGCACTTTGAAAGAAAAAAATTAAAATTGCACCTTTAACGCAATGGTATAAGATATTGTTGAATTTATATATGATTGAATAATCTATTAAGTGAGATAATTCAAATTCGATTATCTCAATATGCAAAATTTTCTTGGACTATCGATAACCATATACCGTGAACAAAATTAGTTTTTGATCCAACGAGTTGGAAAACATATGTGGTATTTGAGTCAAGACAAAAAAAATATACACAATTAGGTAATGGCTGTAAAAACTCTCCTTGTCCCATCCCATTCAAATCTCTAAAACTAGATCCAGTAATTTGCATTGTGTGTTTTGAAAAAACAAATAAAAACACAATGAACGTACGATTCTACGGTGTCTTTTAAACCATAGACAACAAAATCATATTTATGTTCAGATTAATAAAATGAAAAAAAAAAGTACAAAGAACCACAAACCTTGACGAAGATGACAACAAAATGGGTTGAAAGGAGAAGAATAGGAGCAGGGATCACCCAAGGAGAAGGAGAATGAGGAAAGGGCGAACAAGGATAGGGAAATTAGAGAAGAAGAAGGAAATGGAAAACGAAAGTTTGGGGGTGAGAAGAAGGGAGTTGGACAGATGGGAAGAGGGAAGGCCGAAGGGGTGGGTGTGTGGAAAAATGCCTTAGAGGTTGTTTTATCTTTTTGCCCTCATTTTCAAAAAGTGGCAGTTCCAATAGGAAAAGGGGAGTGACAATAGTAGTTCTCTAAAACAACTTATATGGGCCCATTTAGAAAACACAGACCAAGAAGGCCCAACCCAATCCCAAACCTAAGAGATGGATAACACAACACAACACAACACTTTAGGGTTTCTATAAGTTACCAAAGCTTTTTTCGTACAAAACCTTCAGGTCAGAGACAGTGAGACGGCACAGACGGAGAGGTCGCAAACGCAAAAATGGTGAAGTTTCTGAAACCAAACAAGGCCGTCATCGTCCTTCAGGGACGCTACGCCGGCAAGAAAGCCGTGATCGTTCGAACCTTCGACGAAGGAACTCGCGAGCGCCCCTATGGCCACTGTTTGGTGGCGGGGATAAAGAAGTACCCTGCGAAGGTGATCAAGAAGGACTCGGCGAAGAAGACGGCGAAGAAGTCGCGCGTGAAGGCGTTCGTCAAGCTCGTTAACTACCAGCACCTCATGCCCACGCGCTACACGCTCGACGTGGACTTGAAGGACGCGGTTAACCCCGACGTTCTCAACGCGAAGGATATGAAGGTCACTGCTCTCAAGGAGACCAAGAAGCGCCTCGAGGAGAGGTTCAAGACCGGGAAGAACCGGTGGTTCTTCACCAAGCTCAGCTTCTGAGCGGTAATGTTATCGAGTTTTGTTATTCGAATGTTTTTGGATCTTGCTTTAATTGATACTTTATAATCCTGTGTTGAGATTAGATTTTGGAATTTTTGGTTAAATTTTGGTCATATTGGATGTTTAAGGTGGTTTGTTGAGATGATATGTTAATGTTGTTTAAAATTGGTTGCTAAATTGGAGCGATTATAGATTAAGCGTGTTTGTGTTTGTGATTCTGAATCTCTGATGAATTTGGTGTCGGATTAGCGTGTTGTTAGATCGCTAAGTTACCCTAAAATTTTAATTAGGGAAAATGAGGTTTCGACTTTCGATTGTTAGACGCTAATTTGCCCTAAAATTTTATTTTAGAAAAAAGTAAAAAGTGAGAAATTATAGCCTTGATTGAAGAATGGTGAGATTTAAACAACTATATAATCTAGTGCGTAATTGCTTTTACATTTAATTATAATTTCAGGTATTGATTTTAGTCAAAGGCTATAAATTGTTCGTTGCACTCGAGTGAATCCTGTTATTTAGAGAAATGAAATCCATTTTCCTCGTTTGTTCGTTGCAACTTGCAAGTATTCAATGATATGGATAATCTAGAAAGTTCAACACAGGATCAAATTTCAAAAGTAGGTTCCGTGATGGTTTTGCTGCAAGATTTAATGTCTATTAAGGAATAAGGAATAATAAATAAATAATTGATTATTACGGACTAATTTGTACATGATCTTAAGTGGAGTAGTTTCTAAGGATAATTGCTATTTGATTGGAGTAGTGGTTTTGAGGGGCTAATACTCTCCCTCGTGCGTATTAGCGGTTAAAATCACTACTCTCATCAAATAACACTTATCTTTAGATCTTTAGAATTGTTCCACTTAAGTCCATTTACAATTTAGTCTGTACTAATCAATTTTATATTTTTTAGTTCTTAACAAGTTACATGACTTAGCAGCAACAAATTTTGCTGAGTGTCTTGATAAGTGTAAAATGGTGCAACGAATTCAAAATTTTGCTTACTATTCTTGATCAACTATTTAGATGCTTGCTGATTGAAGAATGTGGCATCATTTTAGGTGTGTTTGGGGCTTAGAGTTTGTAGAATTTATTTTTGGTGAACTTGATTTTGAAGAGAGATGCATTGGTACTGCTAGAAGTGTGTTTGATTGATTTGATTAATATTTTGAAACACTTGCGTGAAGACATGATCAAAGATGCTTGGATGGTATTTACTTTTAGACCTTTTCTTACCTTTTAAAGGTATGAATCGTAGACTCGTAGTTATCAGTATGGGATAGTGGAGCCGAGCCATTGATCTTAAAACTGCTATATAGCAGCACTGAAGTATATATCTCGATGGTTTTAATTGTGAATATATATATATATATATATATGTATATATATATAGATTACTAAATTCATATTTTATATTTTTACTATATTCATAGAAAAAAAAAACTATGCATATGTAAAGAAATTGTTTCCGGATTCGAATTTATGACTAACAAATCACCAAGATATAATTTTATCGATGTGTCAGGTCCTCAATATTCATAGAAATGCTAAAAAAAATAATGAAATGCTTGTACACCATAAACACTGCCGGAGATGGGTGGGGATTGTTATATGCCTGATAAAATTAGTTGAAATATTAATTTGGAGCTGAAAAATTAATTATTAAATAATTAGTTAGATTTTATTAGTATTTTTAAAAATGCTGTTTAAAATAGTATTTCAAATAATGTTATAAGCTAATAAAGTTTGTTTATCTATGTTTTTTGGTTAATAAAAAATACTGAAAGCATTGAAATGCTGAAAATAGCCGTCTTATTTGGATATAAGTTATAAGTGGTAATCTCAATCTTTTTCTTCTTAAATCTCCAAAATGATGATATCTTTTTTCTTTATATATCGAACGATAATCAACTTTTTTTTTTTTCTGAATCAAGTTTTAATTAAAAATTAAAAACAGAATCAAATATCCATCGTCTGTTTTATTTCACCGCCTCCATCCCACGGCTCTATTTTCCCTCCACCGTCGTTAATCTCAACATTTCCATTTTCCACCCTTTTATTGGGAGTTTCATACCAGAATTCACTGAACTTGCATTACTGCATTGTCAATATGCTATTGGTTGCTGTTTAGTTCATGTATATATGCAGGTTTGCTGGAGATGGAATTATTGAAAATACAATAATTTAATTCAGTTTTTAAATAAAACGTGATTTTATTGTTGATTAAAACTTGATTTTATTTGGCTATTATCGCATTTGTTGCACCAATTATTCTATGAATGACATGTGTATAATACACAAACTAAACTACAACTCTTCTAAAACAATAAACGCGTTCACGTTCTCTCAATTTTGTCCTTTTAAGTTTTGATGTAACTGCATATCATAACAGACTCTACCTTTCTATCTTCTATTCAAATTCCATTTTCGCTGTAAACGGTGCACTAGAATCACTCACTACTTTCTCTTATAAACTTGCATGACAAATTAATAATCTTACACTTTTAAAAAATAAAATCAGTGATCAAAAATTAAATTAGACAGTTTTAAGAGAAATAAAAAATGAGCATGTTTGTAATGCTTATTTTTTTTTAGTTATTTATTTTGCTGATTTTTGATTCTCCAGTATATTGAGAGGATTTAAATGAAGTGTAATCCATAATTTTGGTCAAATTCTTAATCTTGTTTATATATTTTTTTATTTAATTGAATTTTAAATCTAATATATTCACTCAAAATACCATACAAAATAATTCAATTAATTAAAATGTAAAAGATAGAAGAAAGACATGTATGTAAAATTAAGAATCGAACAAATTTACGAATTTTCCAAAAATAGGAATATCAAAATTGTAAAAAATAAATAAATAAGAAAATCAAAACTGCAAATAAGAAATTAAAGGAGATTTCTTGACAAATATTTAAACAATATTTTGTAAACTTAAAACAAATATTAACAAGTACTTGACACTGGTTAATTAAATATAAGAGAATTTTTTTTTATTAAAATGATAAAAAATGTGTTCCCCTATAATTTTAAAATACATTTTCATGTATATATTATATAAAACATTATGTCAACACACGTGACACATATTGGTTTAATTAAGTCCCACACAAAATCATAAAATTAAATTTAAAAAATAAATAAATCAAACCAAAATTTTAATTGATGATATAAAAAATTAATAAATTACCACTATTATTCAATTTTTCATTCATTCTCTAATTCTCCAAATTTGACTATATACATTTGTTTATATCCTCTATTCATTCTTTAATTCATCCTCGATCATTTAATTGTGATTCAAGGTTATTTACTTGTTTCTAATATTATTAAAATCTTTCATGTTTTAATTTCTTAATCAATGTTATTATAAGAAAACTAATTAACAAGATATTAAAATTATAGCTTTTATTTTTTAGAGTAACAACTCAACTCAATTCATTAACATTAACAAGATACTAAAATTAGAGCTTACTCTACTTTTTATCCTACCATTTTCTTACCATATTATCATATTCTATTTTATCTTATTGGCCATACTAATAAATATCCCCTCTGTTTTCTTCATCTGATTTTTTCACAATGAAGACCTGAACAAAGTCATGATAAAATAAAATAAAAATAAAACGAAATAAAAGGAGTGAGATGAGGGCAAAACATGCGAGCAAAGCAAAAATCTGATCCCTAATCTCTGTTTTTGCTCTGGACTCTCCCAATCACCACCCAATTGAAAAATTGAAATCCCCTTGTTTGCGTGTAAACGAAAGAAACGTATTCACCCAAACCCTAGAACCACCACCAGATCAAAACCAACGCGATTGCGCGATCAAAAGGTCTTTTTTCTCTCTCGATTCTCGCGAAACCCGCTTTTTCGCTCACCTTTTTTTTCATCTTCCCCCATCTGTCGTACGTGCGCATCGTGAATTTTCTTATTTATTTATCAATTGATCAATCAGTACAAAGGGTGAGTGAATGAATATTCTTGTTATAAAATAGTATACCGAATATAGGAGAGTTTGCAATAATGTGCGAAAAGGTGGTGCGATAAATTTATAGGTAGATTGTTGTTCCGTTTACGATTCTTCTCGTCTTTTTCTGTGTTTCGTTAGAAGGTTTTAATGTTAAGTGGCAGTTATGTATTGTGTATGCATTCCAAAAGAGGCGCGCAGAAAGGTTAAGGAAGTAAATTGTAATGTTACTATTGCATTTATGTCATTTATGACCTGAAGCTCTAATTCTATTATATGCAACAGTATCATGTTTATCAGTTTATTATAGCATAGAGGCAAAGTTGTCCCTTTTCCATCAAATGGGGATCAATTGTTCCAAATTCATCGCTGATATTCCTATTAGTCTATTGTTATGTGTTAGTTATTATGATATAAATTGTCCATGTTTCTGTTTTTGTTGGTACAAGGACGCTTGCATGTCATGGAGCATAGTTGATGTGTTTCTATAATATGTGCTGACATTTGTCATTAACTATGAAATATTGAAATGTAACAATTACTGATTACTGATGCATGTGTATGATGTGTTGCTAATAAAGAGCATCAATTTTGTAGCAACTCTACCTGAGCTAGCAAGAGGAGTGGAAGGAGTATCTTAGATCGATTGCCACAACTGCCAAACCAAGGTAATCTGAACAGTGAAACAGCTGTTATGTTCAATCTCCCTTTTTCTGTTGGGCTTGCTACAGTAAAGGGAGTTAGAAGTTTCTAATCTTATTGATCAATGTTGTGAAAATCGAGATCTTACATGGGATCTAGAGGGTATGAGAGATCACAAATCTAAGGATCATAACAAGGATAGTAAGTTTATCCCAAAAGATGCAAAATTTATACATAAAGATCCAGATGCGATAAAAATAATATAATTAAGGAAAATATCTTGTAAATGATAACAGTAAATTAAATTTATACTGAAAATTTATATTTATAGATTTATTAAGTTATAACTAACAGTAGTTCCAAAAGAACTCATAATAAATTACATAGAACACAAAAACATAATTAAATCATAGTTAGCCAGCTTAAATGCCTAGAACAAATTGTGCAAGCGTATCAGATTAAGGCAGGACAGACAACTGCACAAGCCAACAATAAAATAAGAGTTTCGGATTTCAGAAGTGTAGGAGAATTGAAGAACAGAGGCTAGAATGCAAGGCAGTGGAAAACAGAGACCGACCAAAACATGATTGAGGAGAAGTGGACTCAAGAGCAGAGGCACAACAAGAGAAGAACAAAATGTACTTGTGATTAAGGTCCAAGTTCAGACAAAGAAAAAACCGTAGATAAAGAATTGGACATGAAGAAGCACAAACAGGAGAACCCTAGATGAAGGAAAACTGTGGGAGAATGATCATAAACAGAAGCCATCATTTTTTTTTACGACCTGGGTTGGGTAAAAAATATACGGGTTTGCAAACTGAAACGTGAGTACCTGACCCAAAGTCCTGTTTGTGGAAGATCAACATGGATTTTAATATTTAATATTTAATAACAACTGTTTTATACCACTGTAGTAAGTAGTGGTAGTATAAGGTAGAAGATTATTTTATATTTAATGTTTTCTCTGTATGTTTGTTCTGCTGGTTCTTTACAACTACGTATTTTTAATTAAGTTTTATAGTGAATTCTTGTTATGCCATAATAATATGTTGGAACTTTGAAAGAAACAAAATTTGGCTTATATACTCTCATCAAATAGTTTGGTTTTGTTACATTTCAAGCTGATAGCTGTTTCATATGATTCTAGTGCTTACATTTTTTACTTTTATTTATTGTAATTTATATATATATATATATATATATATATATATATATATATGTACCAGTTTAGAACTTTCACATGACTGTGTGTATTTTTAATTTGGTTGCGTCCTCTTTTGGTGACCCAGAATTTTCTATTGGGAAAGGTTCATGGTCTTCTCAACTGTCTTTCTCCATGAAGATGGCACCTTTTTTTTCTAGAAAAAGGCCAAGAGTGTCAGATCTTGGACATCAAGATATAGATTTACATGCAGATGCAGGAAGTTCCAGTGATATTTCCTTGTTCTCACATCAAGATATAGAAAGGTCTTCAATTTCTGTAGGCATTACATGATATTTTGAGTTGTTTGTTCTGTCATGTTGACATTTATCTGGTTGAATGTGTTAATCAACACTGTTGTCATTCATAACTTGTTAAATGCGCTTTTTCATTCACATCACTGGAAAGCATGAAAGACATTGGTTGCATCTCTTCTAATAAATAATTTTATATTTTAAAAACATGAAAGACACAGAAAGATGGTGACAATTGGATGGAATTAAATCAAAATATTGAAGATATAATATTTCCTTATGATAATAAAACTGCTACTGAATTAATGCCCCATTTTTATTCTTGAGATATTAACCTGTGAAAAACCTTGCCTCCCATTCTTTTCATATTAAATTCTCTTATTTGCTTGAATGCTTCCATAGGTGCAGGGGTACTGGTGATGTTCCCTCTTCCAGCAATACTGATGATAAAGTTGATCCAGATTCTGGAATGGAGATGAGCTGCCCATCAAATGTTAATAGTGGCTATGTCCCTGTGTGTTCTACCACAGCGCATTTTTCGCACATGGACCAGAGTTTCTGTGGCTATGTGCAACAACCTACTTTTGTGAGTGGATGGATGTATGTGAATGAAAATGGGCAAATGTGTGGTCCCTATATTAAGGAACAGTTATATGAGGGCCTAACTACTGGTTTCTTGCCATCTGAGCTTCCTGTGTATCCAGTGATTAATGGCACACTAATGAACCCTGTACCACTGAATTACTTCAAGCAGTTCCCTGATCATGTTTCATCTGGGTTTGCATATCTGAGTATGGGTATCTCAGGCACAAGGGTGCCTACAATGACAGTATATGAGCAAGATAGGTCTTTTAAGCATGCTGCTCCTCTAGCTGTGAATCCTGATTCACAGCCAGTTTCACAGTCGCACATCAATTACTGTATTAAGGAATCCAATCACGTAAATTCAAACTCAGAGGGATTCAAAAGTTTAATATCTTGTCAGATGGTAGTGCAATATCTGCTCTTTGTTTTGTCATGTACAAGTCAGTTTGACATACACTGACAGTGTGTCTTATTGCTTATTTCAGTTAGGTGTAGAATGCTGTTGGCTTTATGAGGATGAGAAGGGTATGAAACATGGGCCTCATTCTATTAATGAATTGATTTCCTGGAACCGTCTTGGATATCTTAAAGATTCAACAGTGGTAAGATGCAAATATTTTTTTCAATGAAATGATAATATAGGCTGCAGATCTGTTGCTATAAATGAATGAATGATTATCCCATTGTTTGACATAATTCAATCTTTCCTTCCTTTCAAGGCTAGAAATACGGTATTTGTTCTTAAACTTTGGATGTATGCTAATCCTTTTCCATACTCTAATGTCAATCATTTACAACATATAAATAGGAAGAGAATAATAAAAGCCCAATCCTAAAAATACATAATATTAAGGAACAATTTATTCTCCCCTTATTTCTAGAGATTCTGGTTTCCTATCGTAAAATGAATTTAACACTGTAATCTAAACTTTCCTAATTTGCTGACAGCATTCTCAAACATAAATGGGAATTGATGATTCATGCAGAAGTATAGTGATGTGCCAATTGGAAAATTGTAGACATAATCAACAATTTTTTTGTTTCCACAGCAGCATGTTTATTGCCATCTCAGTACTTTCCCTTATGATTCTTTAATGATTCCTTTAAAAATGATTTAGGGTACCTAAAGCCCAAATCAAATACACAAGTTACGAGGATATCTTCTGGATTTATATGATTAGAATATTATAAGATTGGAGTATTTGTTTGTTAGTATGATATTGAGTTTCTTTGAAATTTTGTTTTATTTTATTTTGATGTTGTGAACAAATGAATCGATCAAAAGCAGGAGAAAAGAGAACCAAAGTAAGTTGATAATAATGATCAGGATAGTGGTTGAGATTCATGGTCCTCATGGAGTTGTGGCAATAATAGTTGTAATTCTGATAAAACCACATTGCATTTTGGTTCATTGCCTTTATATTGCTGGGTAGATTATCTATGGGAGTGGATGGTATTTCTTTTCACATATGATCTGGGCAATGGTCTTCTGAGCCTAGCTCATCTGGTTGGGACATTTACCGACAAGTTCTTATTGGGATGCTGATGGAACATCCTTTCCCCTCTCCCTTCTCCCCAAGCTTTGCAAGTTTGGTGTCTTGCCCTCTCATAGGCTCTGTTATAGTCTAGAACCCACCCCCTCCCCAAAATAAACGTGGGCAATGACGAGGCTGCACTTTAACATGAAAATCAAACAAACCAGATTACGTGATATAAGATACTTTTGAAATTAAGATTTAGTCTGTGTAGCTTCCCTCAAGCATTTTGGCTGAAAATGTTGCAGGTATCCAACACCAGTGACAACTGCTCCCCCCTTTCTGCAGGTCATTGACATTATCCTTTCTCTCGCCAGATAAGATCTCTTGTCCAACTAAGCCGTCTACTTCAATCTTCAACCAATGGTAGATGGTATACAAGTCCTCTTCGCTGCCACCAGTGAACTTTTGATGATCCGAACACTCAGTGCATTGGCTTGTTTTTCTTTCTCTTGATTTGTTCCGGCAACTTGCTCCTCCAGCAGCAGCTGTGGCTAGTGATGATGAAAAGATTGAATTGTTACAACAATTCTCTCTATCTGTTGCTCATTTGCTGTTTGTCCGGGTCTGGAGAGGACCGATAAATAATTATCTTAAGGAACATTAAGTTGCATATTAACAAAATATGGCATATTCTTGTTGCATTGGTGGAGAAGGGAAAATCTTCCCCACCATAAAAGGCACCATTAAACCCATTGACAATCTCAATTCCAATGGCTCTTGTTCTTCACTCTTGAAACTTCACCGAACTCATAACCTGGTTAATGTGTTAAATTTTACTCTTTTTTTTTTGGTAGTTTCCAACCATTTGTTATTGTTGTTATCTCTGTATTTCTCCTCTCATGTGTGATTCCATTATCAGTGCTTAAATAGAATCTCCTGCTCTTTGCTTTTTTTCTTACAGTGATGTGAGTTCTAGCCTTGTTCTGTGGACTCTAATTCTGCCCTTGCTTTCTCTAGAAAAGTAATGTTATTCTGACACTCACTTTTGTGACTGATTTATGTTAATTTACAGATCTCTCATTCTGACAATAAGTACGACACCTTTGTGCTATTGTCTGCTGTAAATGCATTAAAAGGAGATATCTCTGGAACCATTTGTAGATCAGGTTCCCCAAGTAACAAGGTTGGTGATATGGTAAACTTACTTGGTGAAATATCTGAGGACATTTCTTCCCAATTGCACATGGGTATCATGAGAGCTGCTCGCAGAGTTGTGCTAGATGGAATTATTGGTGATATCATTGCAGAATTTGTTACGGAAAAGAAACGCAAGAGGCATAAGCTTGAATCAGCTGACTGTACTCCTGGAAACAATATGGTGATGTTTAATTGCTTTGCAAGTACTATTGTTGAAAGCTTGAGATTGTGTGCATCTTACTAAGCTGTTGAATATTTGCTTTAACAGTCTAAGTTTTCTGCGGAGATTAGTAGAGGTTCCGCTATTTCCAGTGATCCTGCATCTTCCCACACTTTGGATGATCAGACTTGTCATGAAAGTTCCAGACTGCCCCCAGCCATCATTAAATCAGTTGGAAGCATTGAAAATTTTTGGTGGTCATATGCTGTTGTTCGCAAGGTACTTCTTGATTATTCCATGCAAGTCATGTGGAATGCAGTGTTTTTTGACACACTAGCAGAATACTTATCTTCCTGGAGGAAAAAGAAGCTTTGGTCTCATCATAAGCCTCAACCTTCTGCTAATGAATGTGAAGATCATACTGAAAAGATTGTATCAGAAGCTGTGAGTACTGACTACTGTGTAGCTTGCTTGCTTGAGTTTTTTGCTTAAATTGTACACCTATAATGATCATGCAATTATCCTACAGTTGGTTCTCAAACCAGATTCTTCTGAAAGCAAAGTTGATGGCTATAATCAGTTTGGAGTACTGGCAACAGAAAAAAATCGTCCCCAGTTATTTTCATCTTCCAGTATCCTCAAAGGTGGAAACTTACTAGAAGGTCAAAAAGTTTCATGCCTTTATGATAACTCTAGAGATTTGACTTGCATTCTTGAAAGTGTGGAGAATGAGCTTCACTTCTCTTCAAAGTTGTCTTTAGCTGATTACATTCAAAGTTTTGTTGAAAAGGAAGTGAACAAATTAATTCCTTCCCCAGAAGAAAACAAATTTAATGAGGTAACTTAATTATAAGTATTATTATTAATTTGTTGTACCAGACATTGCTAATATTGAAGAATCCTTTAATTGTTGTAGGTTGCTGTTGGTGACACTCGTTTTTCAGAAAAACTTGCAGATAAAACGTCTGTGAA
The DNA here is from genome assembly GCA_013407115.1 of Glycine latifolia. Classification (NCBI taxonomy): domain Eukaryota; kingdom Viridiplantae; phylum Streptophyta; class Magnoliopsida; order Fabales; family Fabaceae; genus Glycine; species Glycine latifolia. The sequence goes on from CM023949.1 coordinate 5,225,446, forward strand.
GGAAATTCTAAATGACAAGTCTGTGGATCCTGCAAAGGCTGGAAATTCTTTTGGCGAGTCTGCATCTGGAAACCATATGTCTGACGTATTTTCAAAAGCATTTAAGGAGTTGTGTGGATATGTAGATGATGTGGTTGAAGAGGAGATTGATGACCTACCACCTGGGCTTGAGAAATCTCAAACATTTGTCCCTCGCTACAATTCCAAATTTCGACCTTCAAGGTCGGCTGAATGTAATCCTAAGATAACAGAATATGTTGCTACAGCACTGTGCCGACAGAAATTGCATGATGAAGTTCTGGAAAAGTGGAGGTCGTCGTTTCTTGATTATGTGCCCAAGCAAGTTTTTATATCAACAAGTACCATAAAGAAACATTTCAAGTCTGATGGTCATAAGGTAAGAATTTTATTAATCCAAATATTCAATATTTATGAAAACATAAAATACTGCATTTCACCTCGATTTCTCTGACTACCTGTCTTTGTTTAGTTTTTATTTTGTCTTATTATTTTAAATTTATTGTTTTATTTTATAATTCTTTAGAAAAGAAAAACGGTCAATGCAAGCAAGGAACATTTGAATAGTGCTACTTCTGGACTGGGAAGAGTGAAGGAAGGAGCAAAGAGTTCTTCTGAAGTTCCTCCGGTGATTGGAAAGTATACCTTTTGCCGCAAGAAACTGTCAAGGAAGGAGTTAATTTCCTCAAAATCTTTAGCAGAAAATGATTCTAGGCCAGGTAAGCAGCCTGTGGCCAAGTTAAGGAAACATTTTTCTGGAGATGTTGGTGAGGCTGCAGAGGTTAAAATAGCTTCTGTTAAACATGGAAAGACAAAGATGATTAAAGGGAAGAAGGATACAACTTCTAAGGGAAAATCTTCTGTCAGTGTCAATAGTAGCTCACACAATGATCAATTATCTTTAAAGAATAAAGCTGGTCGAAAAGTGTTCAAGTTTTCGGGTGAAGTTCAAAGTATTTTTCCTAGTTAATTTGTTGGCTCTGGTTTCATAATTATAACTGTGTGTAATAATAATAGCTGTCCACTTTTCCTTATTCAGATGATGTTAAGGATTTTGTAAAATCCAATGTAAAGAAGCTTTCAGCATCAACTGATAATAGTGTTGGCATGAAGAAGATTGCCAAAAGTGATGGCACTGTTAAAGAGAAGACCACAAGTCATTGCTCCAGAGAGATACAACATGGTAGGTTAATGATATATTCTCACTGGAGTCTTGTATTTTTCTCAGCTTCTTGTTCCTTGTTGAATCTTATCTGACTGTTTTAGGATGTCTTTATTCAATGTTCAGTCTTAACACACAACAATAACAAAAGCCTTATATAACTAGGTGAGGTGGCTACGTAGATCACATGATGCCATTCGGCTTGGTTAAACCAAATCTTCTGAGATATTTATCATGAGATCCCTCTAAACAATTTTCTCCAATGATCTTGGTCTCCTTCAATTTTCTTTGTGGTAGTTAATTTTGTATGATTCATGATACAAGTCATGAAGATGGCGATACAAATCGTTGAATGAATCGTTCAACGAATCATTTTTGTGCCTGTATCACACCCTGAATCGGACCTGAATCGAAAGAATCACAATCTGGAGAAGAATCGCATGATTCTTGCATAAGTTTTGTTAGGCCCCAGAAGGAGTTGCAGCACCCTGTTGCTCCTCCAAGGGCCGTCGCAGCTGGCTGGAGTGGTGCTTTTCAATGCCAAAATCGAAGAAAACGGTGGCCTGAGCGGGCTAATCACATCACACTGCAACTGTTCCACACTTCCGCTCATGGCTGCGCTTTCATCTAGCGGGTCAGAGAAAATAAATGACCCGGTTCACAACCCTATTGGGCCTAACCCTAGTATTATGTTTTTTTTTTAATAATTTTTTAATTTACTAAGTAAAGTAACTCTGGAGTCTGGACTGTTTTTTTACTTGCAATGTAGGCCTATTTCGACTTTGGCTTTGGGCACTCAATTTTAATCTTTAATGTTATATTTATTATATTGTATCAAATAAGAAAGTATTTAACTGATATGATAATGCTTTTTATTTCAATTATTGTTTAATATCTTTTTATCATAAAATCTTTATGTTTTTCAACTACAAATATTTAATTAATATACTAATTTAATAGCAAAGTATTTATTATAAATTTTAATATATAATAATTTTAATAGTAAAATATTTATTATAAATTTAATATTATTCTATTATAATAAATTTTAGCTGAAGTCATGCATCTGATGATCTTAAAAGTTATTTTTTTTAGTTATTAAGCATGAATATGTCTTTGCTAGTTTGCATATGCTATGTTTTACAATTAAATAATAATAGTAATGATAAACTAAATAAAGTATAATATATGTAATATAATAAGCTAATGAATATACTTTTGGGCTGCCTTTTTCTGTTAACAGCAACAAAGAAAGTATCAAAATCAAAAAGGAAACATCAAATGGATGGTACAGCATCTTCACATCCTACAAAGGTTTTGAAAATTTCAAATGGTGGTGCTTATCTGGGAGCCAGTAAACAAGTTACTGTGGCAAGTAGGAAGTCTGCTAAATCCAAGCCACTGAATTTGTGTCCCAGATCTGATGGATGTGCCAGGACTTCTATTGATGGTTGGGAATGGCATAAATGGTCCCGAAGTGCCAGTCCTGCATATAAAGCACGTGTTAGGGGTCTTCCGTGTGTCTGGAACAAGTGCATAGATTCTGAAAATAATATATCTCAGTTGTCAAATGGTAAGGGTCTTTCTGCAAGAACAAATAGGGTGAAATTGCGTAACCTTCTCGCTGCTGCAGAGGGTGCAGATCTTCTGAAAGTGCCTCAATTGAAGGTGATTGAAGAAAGTGTTTTTGGTAATTTTTATTTAGAGCATATGGATGCATCAGATTTCATCTATTTATTTGCATTTTTCAGGCACGGAAGAAGCATTTGCGTTTTCAAAGGAGTAAGATCCATGACTGGGGTCTTGTTGCCTTGGAGCCAATTGAGGCAGAGGATTTTGTGATTGAATATATTGGAGAACTAATTCGTCCTCGGGTAAAAAAATATTGTTACAAAGATTCATATTTTTAAGGTCATATTGTGTCAGTTGATTTTACAAGTGAATTTAGAATTATATATAGTGAATGTAACAATATAGATAAAGTCAATCAAATTATGCAGGTTTCTCTTTAGCGTTTCCATATTTCTTATAAATAATCTGATGTTGAGGAATATGGGCTCTACTTTTTGCATGTCTAATTGCATTAGAGTGAGCACAGATATTCTGGGGGGGCAGGGTTTCTTACAAGCTTCTTATCTGGTGGCTGCTTTGTTAAAGAGTGAATACACTGAGACTATTGAGGAGACATAAGGTGAGTTGGATGGTCAAGGGAGAAGGGAAGAGTGGAAAGGTCGCGGGTTTGATCCCCTCTGCTAACAAAAACTAACATTCTAACAAACTAACATTTGCCGATTAAAAAAAAAAAACTATGAGGCTATTGATTATTGTAAATAAGGTTATACAGTATTGTTGAAGAGATCTTTCCTCGTTGCATATGTATGCTAATGCTTTACTGATTTAGTTGATGTCATGGTAACTCAAATGGCATAAATTGCAATTAATGTGAGTCTTCACCCAATTGATACAATTTACATGGAGCTGTTTAATAACTGGAATCTCACATTGAATTACCGGATGGATGGAGAAATTGCTTGAATGTTGTTTCTCTTGTGATTCTGGCAATAAGGCATCGAGGGATAGCAAGCCAAACTGCTACTGTGGGGTGACGAACCAAGGATGAGGTGGAGGGGTGTGTCCAGAATGCTTTTTGTTTATAAATTTTTGAGATGGTAGATGGAGCCATCACTCGCTGTCTAGATTGATACATACAGTGAACCAGTGATCAGGGAACTGTGGTGTATGGATAATCCAGTGAAGGGATGAGCTCTGGTTGTTGGA
>CM023949.1:5229503-5249124 GCA_013407115.1 Glycine latifolia
GGGGATGTGTGTGAGGTGAAATCTCATCAGATTTGTTACAGGGGCAGAGGAATGGAACAGAAGAGGTGGCTGAACCCTGAATAAAAGTTTTTTTTTTTTATAGTTAGGTTTAGAAAATTAGAGAAGAGCTTGGAGAAACGTAATAATTATTTTGCTTTGAAAATGAGGAAATAATTTATTTTTAATTTTTGGAGCTCTATTATTTAAAAACAAATTTGTATTATTTTTTAAATAGTTGATCATGAATCTTAATTGGTCTTCTGATTTGCATTTCAATTCTTGATTTGACTGCCATGCAATGGTCAATATTGTATTTTGAATATAGTTTTTTTTTTGGATCAATTAACTGGTATTATTGTTTCTCACAGATATCTGATATACGTGAACGTCAGTATGAGAAGATGGGAATTGGAAGCAGTTACCTTTTTAGACTTGATGATGGTTATGTGGTTAGTATATATTGCTGTAGTATTTAAATTTTAGATTTTGGAAGTTTCATTTATCTTGCTTCTCTAAGGTAATTATGGAGTCATTGTGTCAGATGAATCTTATATTTTATTCTCCCTATCCACCCTATGTTGGTATTGATTGCTATTTGAAATGGAATGAAGTGTATGGGCCAAAGAGTAGCCAGAGTTAAACCTTGTGGATTTTGTTGTGTTTTGAAAGTTGACGAGGATTCATGCTGACATAGAAAATGGTTGCTCTGCAACTTGGGTTTGAACTTTGAATATAATAATTTGGTAAAGCCAACATTTATACAAAGGGGCTAGTGGATGGTTAACTAAATAGATAGTTGTGGTTTTCTTAATCTGATCATTGGGTGATTCATCAAGACATTATCGCCACTTGATTTTGAGAACTAAAATTCCTTGTTATAGTATGTGTGGCTTATTTGGCTCGCACAGGCTCTTTTTGTAAGGCAATCTAGAGTTCCAGACACATGATAACTGTCAGATGACTGGTTAGACCGCTAGATAAGCTTAAATAAGACCTAATATACAAAAATCTTATCCAAATGAAGTGTTAAATTACATGTAATTTTACATGTCTGCTAATTAATATTCTCTAGATAAAGTGTATATTGATAAATTCGAAGCCAATGACAACTATTGAAATGCTACATTTTCTTTTCTTGTCTGAGTATATGTAGGTTGATGCTACCAAGAGAGGTGGGATTGCAAGATTTGTTAACCACTCTTGTGAGGTACTTGTGTACTTTTAAATGCATTTTTGTATCCATACATGACTTCTATTCTTGATTTCACGTTCTTCCTGATTTGAACTGGAGTTTTTGGCAGCCCAACTGCTATACAAAGGTTATATCTGTTGAGGGTCAAAAGAAGATTTTCATATATGCGAAACGGCATATAGCTGCTGGTGAAGAAATTACATACAATTATAAGTTCCCCTTGGAGGAGAAAAAGATTCCCTGTAACTGTGGTTCCAGAAAGTAAGATAGTTATGCTTCAATTTCATAGCATATCTTTATTGTTTTCTTGCTATCATGGCTAGATATTTTAATTACCTTACTTTATTGAAACAGTGCTATGTATACTTTGTTGCGTGTACCCTTTCCTAAATGGTTGTGATTTATGTGTTACGTACACATCTGGTACCGTACTTGTTGCATACACATGGATGTGTACCTAAAATATTTTGTTTATCGTCAAACACGTTTTGGTACACATTCAAGCATTGGAATGAGTTACTACTTAATATCACTCAAGTTCAAGCCAGATCATGGAAACACCAACCTTTTCTATTTAATTGTTTAATTTGCTACTAAATGAAACAAATGGCCACTAAATACTGTGCCCGCTTTAGGCATTTTTTCCATGATATGCTTGGAGTTTTGTTGACAATTTGGAATCAGAAAATTAGGAAAAGTATTTTTGGATATAGATATATGTGGGTTCATTTGATCTTGTATTTTTTTATCGAGAACAATGATGGGGCAACGGCTAGAGTGCAAAAGTCATGAAGGGATATCAAATGATTTGCTTATAAACTCTACATTTGCATCACCTTTAGATTGAGTTCATTGCTTTCAAATTTTACTTGGTGTTGAAAATACTTATTGGGCACATACAACTATCCAAGAGCTAGTGCCTCAATGTGATAAGAACCTTGGGTGAACCACACTACATAAGCTAGCCAATGTAGCTGGAGGGCCCAAGACCTTGTATATAAATTCCAGTGTGGGACTCTAGTCCCATACTCCTAAGACAATGCATTTTTTTGTTGATGGTATAAGCCTAGTTTTTGAATCTTGAGGAATAATTAATAAATTTCGGTTGTGGAGGAGAAACAAAAGATTCAGTGGTGGATTGATGGTACTACTACCAAAATCCAAAACCTCCATTGTTGCCGTCTGCTCAGTCTTTGGCTCTCCCCTCATGTCAAACATATGGCTTCCCTCAATTTTTGCGTCCTCTTTGCAACCCAAAAATAAACCCATCTTTGTGTCATCTCTGCTATTGCAATTTTTTTATCTCAAGAACTTCATTTTTGTCTGTTTTATTATTCTCTGTCCAAAATGCTGTTAGGTTGCTTTTGTTGGGTTTCTCCCAATTTTGTAGCTTTCTTGTTTTCATTTTTTGCCCATGAACCATTAGTCTCCAAAGTTTCATCTCCTGTTACGTTTTGTTGCTGCCTTCTGTCATCAACTTCTATTCTATTCTCATTGGTTCTTGGCCTCCTCCTGAACCACATATCTGCATTTGTTTTCTGTGTTTTGAATCTTGAAGATAAATCTTAAGCTCTTGTTGGAACAGCTTGAGCACAGCCTTCTCAAAGTAAAAAAATGTAGCATTTTGGTTTCTCTTCTTCCAAGAAAACAATCAACTAGTGAGTCCTCTCAATGGCATCCAAACCCATGATAGGTTCTCCTCCTTAAGAACTCTGAGGCCCTTAAAATACTGATTTAAAGCGATCAGTCACCAGTAGGTGTTGTCTGTCCCATTATCCATCAAATTTCACCCCATAGCTTTGATACTGTTTGACAAGAACCTTGGGAGAGCCACACAAAAAAAAGCTAGTTGTTGTAGTTGGAGAGCCTAAGACCTTATAAACCCCACACAAGAATCCCATACTTCCAATGTGGGGCTTGGATCCTAATATGTCACCAAGCTCTGCAGCCATGAAACCCATGTAGGCTGGTTGTACACTAGCCTTTGACTAGTCCCGGTCAAACACTGCCATGCCGATGTCACCACTAGTACCACTCGTTTGCAACTGAGAGACATGGTGGACAAAGTTGATACCAATTGATAGAGACCTAGTATCTTTTTAGAAAGAATAAGAGATTTCTAACTAGCAGAACTTCGAAGGTCTGCACCTTCTAATGCCCAAAGGTTCACAATTCTCACAAATGACTAGATGTTCTCTCCAACTAACTCACTCACTCTAATTATTCTACTAATCTATCTAATGGGTATCCGACCTATCATAACTAATTGCTAATGGGGTTACCAGCAAAAATCATCTGGAAAGAGAAAGACCATGATCTGAATGAATTTTCTGAAAAATTGGTTTTTGATGATGAAGCACAATGGTGTTATTTAATCCATGTAACTGAACCTACATCATGGGGTAGGGCTTGATTGTTTTATAATGTTAGTTTATTTGATAGACTTTTGAACTAGATAAGTATCCTTTCAGAACTTCTAGGGCAAAAATGAAGGTGGAATTTTGGTTCTCCTGGCTAATGGTTGAGATATGCTCATATTTTAACATAATATGTACTTATTATGCAGGTGTCGTGGATCACTGAATTAGGCTTTGATTGGGTTTCTGACGCTGGTATGCACTTTCTGCTGAAGGCAAATTTTGTTGTTTACAGCTTCACGCTAACTTGCTTAATGTTTTTGTAGGTTGTTCTTTTCAAGCTCCACTTGTTAAATTGTTGAGTGGGCAGAATTTTTGCCATAGTATGTATTCAGTCATGGTATCCAATCACAGTTCACATCATTATGCTTTTCTGCTGGCTATGCATTTACCCATGTGTTCATTTAGTCTTTCATATCTTTCTTTGGTGCAACATCAACAACACCTTTAACCCAAACTAATTTGGGTTTGTGGTAGATGAACCCAATGATAGATATGAAGAGGCTGAAAAAAAAAAATGGATTGTTAATCATTTCATTTCAGTAGCTTTTGCCCTCCTTCCCTTTACATGTCCTCTTTTTGTAAATTTTTGGTTTAGGGGGTTTATGCACTGATTTGCACTCAACTCTTAATAAACTTATGAATATGGCTTCAATTTATTAAACATATGTTAATGGGTCTTCTGGAAATGAGCATGCCTTAAATTTGATTGTTTGGTCAGTGCAATCAATCAGAAAAAAAAATCTTTGGCTTTGATTGAAACATTTAGTATGTTTTTAATCTTATTGTTGTTTTTGTTGCAGGATTATACTCCTGCCTTAATTGTTGGATGTTGCATTCTGAAGACTTGACTCTTATTTTATATTTCACCTTGCATCAAATTGAATGAGTTACAAGAATACTTGTTTGTGATCATACCTTGTACGTTTCTACTCTCAAAACAATCTGGTGTTCATGGGGGTTATTATTAGCATGTTATATTATTTTTATATTACTTGATAGTTGATATAGATCTGGGGTGGCTACCTCTGGATTGAGATAGGTGACTGCCAAAGGAATATACAGGGGAATAGTTGTAGAGTCAGTTTCCTTTGTATAAAGACTTGATATGTTTATCTATTAATAAATGCGTTGCCTTATACTTATTTGGTGTCTGCTTAATCTGCAATCTGCTCCATTATGAACTTGCATCGTGTTTTTAGTTATCCCGTTTCCAGGATTTTCCTATCAACATGGAGATATCTTTTGGTTGTTGACATATCCTTATGAAAATGTCAAAGTAATTTTTTTAGGCGTACTCTAAAGCTAATGCTGTCAAATATTTGTATGAACTAATCTAATTCCAACTGCTAATGAATACAATTTTCCGTTCCATATATCAAAGTATAACATAGCACGTGTTGTATTTTTTACGATGGTAGTGGAGCTAGCATGTCCTGTGGCCATGCCCATGAATGCTATTGCACCATTATAAGTGCATACAGCCACCTATATTCTTAGTAGGATAACTAAGTATGTGAATGATTTAGCAATAGTTTCAGACATCATGTATATGTTTTGCAGTTTCACTTTTTCTATGTAAACTATTGTGCATATGATCCATTAAATTAATCATATATTTGTTCAAAGTTAATTTGATGCATGTCTAGATTGTTGGTTTCCTTGATTGTTGGTTTGCTTTAAGATAAACCAAATGGTGAGATTAAGTATTGCTCGTGAGAAACAAAAATAAGAAATGTAGGTTATATTTCCGACAATACTCCATCTTTATATACCAAGAGGCTCTTGATGTCTTTAATAATATAAATTAAACAAAGACATGCAATCTAGTGCATGTGTTATCGGTATTAATTTAAGCATTATGGTGTTTCAGGTTATGGATCAGCATCGTTGTTGATATAGGCTGAACTGATACTACTGATGATTGCTATACAATTTGGATTGCCTGCTCGTTTGGTGATGAAATAAGTAACTCGTTCATTCTTGTGGACTTTTTTGTGGCAGTTGAGTTTCTTCTCTTAGAAGCTGTAAATAATTCTTTCCGTGTATATATTTTTTGGTAGGGAAGGAATGATTGCGTACAAAAAATGTTTAATTCATTAACGAGTAAAAAACTTTGGAAACAATAGTACAAGCTACTGAAAAACAAAAACAGTGCAAATATCAATTCCCCATTCCTGCTTCCTAATTCTTCATCATTTATTTGTTACCCTCGTTTATATTACAAGTATTTGATTCAATTATGAATTATTTAAATAGCTGCGGCTGAATAACTGGCAACTATTTGATGCATCTACATGCCAATAATGACGGTGTTGAAATTTCTTTTGACAAGTGTATTGCAAAATTGGAGGACCTTGACATTAAGTTATAAACCTTTTCCAGCAGTTAACTATTAAATATTCATGTACTAGAATTTCTTTAGCTGCATGGTGAATTTAAAGCTATTTCATTTGGTGAGATTAGTTGCGTGTATCAAGCATAGACTGAAAATGCTCTTTTAGGTCTATGAAATTATGCCTTAAAATAAAAATTATTACTTATGCTTGGTGTCGTTTTTCCCATTTATTAACAATGTTAAATATGGCCCAAACTAGGGAAATTGGTAATATGCTAATATTTGAAGTGAAGGGGATTGTAATTGGGAAGTTCAATTTTACAATTATTAAGGCTGATTGGTTTCGTGTTATTCAGTGAAATATATACTATATAAGTATGAAAAAATTGATGTTTATTTTATCAATCTAGTAAATAAAAGAAATTGTGGTTATAGACTACTTGAATATTTTTAAGTCCATTGTGCCCAATGGTAAAAAACATGTTGTATCAAGATGTGGGAGTATCATTTCCTAGCCTTGGGGGAATTTTGATTAGTGTCTCTTACAAGTGCGTAGAATTTGTTGATGCAAATGCAATTGGTTGCCTTTTTATCTTCTATTTATCTTGCTTCCTTCCTTTAATTCCTGTGGTTGCAGGATTAGCTCAAGTAGGAAATACCGTTTTAGTTTGCTGAATTGGATTGTGCCTACTGGTATGTTTCTCTTTCCGTCCCTTGTTATAGTCGTACCTGGTGAGTTCTTTCTTGTTCTTCTAGTGATTTCTACTTCCTTAAACCCCTCTGGAAATAAAGTGAGCAGCAGCCAAAGGTATTTGAGAAGTGAATATTGGGATGCACAAATTAAAAAGGGTTTCGCTTTATTGGTTGAATTGGCTCCTTATGTGCTCAGGAACGACAACAAAACTAATTTTTCAAGTCATGTTGTTTTACTCCCTTGTTCCAAAGTGTCATCCTAGGTTTTCATACAAACTAAGAAAGGCCGGTAAATAGATGAAAAAAAGATAATTTTAATTTACGAAAATAACCTTATCATTAATCTTCTTTGTTGAAAAAACGATGCAATACAAAAGCATTTTATGAAATATTATTAGAGACATAAATAAAAAAGTAATTGATGTTACATTAAAAAATTAAAATGATACGTGTTTTAAGACTTATTTTTTCCTTCTAATATGATATTTGTTATGTAAGGGAAAGAGTAATTATTTAAATAATTTCACTCATTCCAACAACTACTTTTGAAATTCTAATATTAAGTTAAATGGGGAGGTTGTGCCATTGAGATTTACTCTATTTTTTTTGTCTTTTGTAGCAATTTAAAAATGATAAATTAAGAAACCATTACTACACAATGCCCACAAAAAAGTGGAGATGAGTTGATAAATTAACATCGGTTTTGAGGAGTTTGCTTAAAGAAAAGTTTCCGAATGTGCATATTCCCTTCGCTCTTTTTATAAAAAATAAGTTATAAGGACTAAAGTTTTCCTTATAAAAAAGAATCGAAGATAACATATAATAAGTTGAGATCACATTATTTTTGTACAAAATAACATTCAAAATGTAATCCAGTGATATGTTTATCACTGGGGCTGTGTTTTTATTATTAGCATTGGCAAATGGTATACTTTGAAAACAACCACCACTGAAATTTGGTAAGAGCCAAGCATGGTATTGGGATTTACTCGGTCGATCTTTCTGCTCATGCTAGTTGCATGATTTGAGTCAGAATATTATAAATCCGTTGAGAATGGTTGTTTGGTTTGGCTTTGAAATGATGAGAACCCAATTGCCAACTTTTAAAAATGATTAAAGGTCTAAATATATGCACGTAAGTCTGGTCTAGTTTGAAATTTGTCATCATAGAGCTTGGCTCCACATGTTGATCGTTGGAATAATGAAAATATCACGCGAACACAAAACTGAACAATATAGTGTGTGTTTGTTTTTCTCCTGAACAAGTTCCAAATATATTTTCAAGGTGAAGTAACAATCTGTTGCTTTTCACAAAATGGTACATTGGAAGACGTGTCAACTGATTGAATCGGGGAAACAAACACACCCCTAGTGTTTAGGCATTTGTACCTGCGTTATACGGGATCGTAAACATTCCCAAGCACTAAACGTGACTACACAAAATTGAAGCTTTTGTGTTGAATGAGATTTCAACGCTTATTGAAACACCCCTAGTGGTGGCTTATATCATAAGATTATTGTTGGATGGATTCATTGTTTTCCATTGGGCATGCTCATCAACTTCCAAATGCTTGGTACTCATCTCAGGGCAATCCTCATTCGCATGGAACAGTCATGTACTTCTAGCAATTAACTCCGCCTGTGTCTCATATTACATAACACAGCCGGTCCCAGCCCGGACAAAGGAGGAGGGTTGCAATTTCAAGTTTACGATGAAAATTAAGATTTTTTCACTTAACCAATGACGTGCCTTTTTAATTATTGAAAATATTTCACATGTTTGATATGTTTCTTATAAATATTTCACAAAATATAGCAAGTATCTATGGCTTAATTTTGCATGGTCAACTTGCTACAAATGATATAAATCAAAATAATTTATACATAATGTGTTGCTTTACTATGATAAACATATGTTGTGTTAACATGAAATAGATTTGTAAGTCTACACATGTTGCACACATTATATTTAAGTTAGTGCCTTAAGAACTTAATAATCTAACTCTTTTAGTTGTGCTATACAAACACTTCAGCAGCCTCACTGATATGTTAGTATTTAAATTTTTAACCAAAATCTGTAGTAAGTGTTTCAGAAGAGACACGATGTTTGATCCTAAATGTATTGAGCTGCTTTATTTGTCTAAAGGGATTTGCAATTCGCAACCTTTTTTATTCTTCACACCCTCTATATTTTTTGAAAAAATAATTCCTACACTACCTTCCACCCGTTTCCCTACTCGGCTTCTCCCACTCTCCAAATACCTCCTTACCTTACCCCCACTGCGTTAACTGCACTTCCTCGTCTTCAAACATATTTGCACTTCTCATCTTCTCACTTTCTCTTTCACAAACATTTTTCTTATTGGTCTTCTATTGTCTTCTCCGCTTGAGTTTAACACGTTCATTCCTTTTTCTTTGGTTTTGTTTCGTTCTTTATGTTTTTTCGCATGTCACCAATTTGTTAGAAACTAGTTTTCATTAGTACAAGAGGCACAACAAGATAAGTTAAAGAGACTAGTTTCCGTTGTGTATTTTGATATAACAGAAACTAGTTTTCATTAAAATGGCAACATGTTAACAAAATACAATTGAAGAATAGAAATGAAGAAGGGGCAGGAATGTGAGAACTCACATGGAGGACGAGAAGGCAGTGGGGGTGAAAATGAAGACAGTGGGGGGAGTGGTGGAGGTGAGGGGCTGCGTTGAAGGGGAGGGGGTGGTGAAGCAAGGGTAGTTTAGGTGTTATGTATGATAAATTTCCAAAAGCTTGGGGTGTGTGAAGAGTAAAAAAGTGCAAACATCAACCCCCTTGCTATGCTAATGCAATACAGCAATATATTATAGTTTTCATGCTTTACCTGTTTGTAATCACTTTGCATATCATAATGAAAGTAATTCATTACTCATGTTTCTTCTTTTTTTTATGATTATGATTTTGGTACGAAATAGTTTTTGTCGAAAATGATTATTAATCTTTGTTGAAGACCGTGAACATATACAAATTGAAATATTCTTCTCCTAATACAATTTATTGCTTATCCAAGAACTAACCAGGATTTGAACCCTAATAATATGATAAACAAAAATGTTTATATAAATCTTTTAACCCAGTATTCCAAACAACATTCTCAATAAGTTGCCCTGCATGACTGCATTATTGACGTGCCATCTAAAAGGTACAAATAATTTTCGTTATTACCCATGTAAATGTAGATATGCTAATATCATGCAAAATATGATTTCAGAGCCCTATTTGGAGAAAATAATGAATTCTGGATATAATGTTTTTTTTTTTATATAGAGTTTTATGATTATGTACAATACTATTTTCATAGCAACCCTAGAACCCAGGATTAGTTATATAGGTCTATTATGGTATAAGCATGCAGGGAAGTAAGAAACGGTAATTATACAAATTGTCTGCATGGGGAGAATTGTTCTTTCAAATGTCTTTTTAATCTTATTTGTAAAAAAATCGGGCTTCAAATTACCTAAAGAACCATATAATAAACTGTAGAAGGATCAAGTCTACTCTTACAGTAGTTTGAATATCTCATTAAGTTTCACTAGTTTTAGCAGCATTATAATCAAGTTGACAAGAACCTATTGCCAAAACCTGGGGAACAGATCAAACTCCAAACACTCATTGTAGAGTTGTTTTTTAACTTTTTGTTTTGTTTTTCTATGTGATTAAGGTTTTTTGATGTGAGTGCAAATATCCAAATAAGAGAAACGTTGATCATATACATTTTTTAACATAATAAAATTTACGTAAAACTTGTGTAAATTTTTTATTTACGTAAAACTCATTAAATGGTGTGCACTCCATCTCTTATTTAATGATTCATTTTTTTATTTAGAGAGGCTTTGCGAGCTTTACTCAATAGTGTAATAGACTCAGTGTTAAAGAGTGCTATTTATACCATTCCTCATTCAATAAAACTGACCACATGTTTTTTTCTTCCAACTATTAGCTTCCTACCTAAAGATGAAAACAACTTTTAATCTGGATTGGTAATTTTGAAGAGTTAATTTAATTGTTTTAATCATAGCTAAAACAAGATATAACTGCTTTTTAATTTTGCTCTAAAGATAAATTCTAATGCGATCTTTTACAGAAACTGATGCTGGTCGTGTTACTATTACTCATATCATTGGAAAAGTATATTAGATCTTGTTTTTTTTTTACAAGAATTTAACTTAACTGCATTGACTGTTTTGGACTTTTTCATATTATCATCCAATCAAATACTGTCATCTATCATAAAATTGTTGACTTTTAATAATTATTTTAAAAATCATATTTTGAGTGATTAATAATTGATTAAAAAAAAAATTTAATATTGACATAACACATGTTTTGACAAAGTAAAGATGGTTGTAGGTGTAGCTACATTTTTTGGAGGGTGAGTGGGGTCGAAGACTCGAAGCATATTTAGCTTAAGTATAGTTGGAACTTGGAAGGAGGTAGAAGTGACGTGCAATGGTAGTAGGATTGGAGTTCAATTATATACGATCATAATTTTGATTTGTGAGCATGTATAGTAATCTTGACGCTGTAAAGAAAGACCTTGCAAACCAAGCATTGAAATTATAGATTTTAAGGTTATATAGTTAATTTTAACTCGATATATAGCTTACATAATGATTCCTTTAACACATGTATGGCATATATAGTTAATTGGAGTTCATTTAAGGCTTAAATATATAAATTTTTTATTTGCCGACGAAAAAGTGTTTCCTTATACAATTTCATGTGACTGTGGCTCTAGAAGGAATTAGTGGCTCTCACGACGTATTTTTTTTTTTTTGCTTGAATTCACAAACCTGGTCTCGGTATATTATTCTTTCAATGGGTCTCCAAGCTTTTATAAATACCTAAGAATTGTTGTCCCATGGACCATGTGATGTGAGTGATTTTTTTTACTTTTCATCCTTAAAAAAATGGCTTTAGTCCTTGTTAGTTATGTTTTTTTCATTCTTAAAACGGTTTAGATAAGACTTAGAAAAATAAAAAAAATATCATCTAAATTGTTTTAAGGACAAAAAAGCAAAACAAATATATTTATAAAAATTAAAGATGAAAAACAAAAAAATTTAAATTGTCAAGACTAAAAAAATATTTTATTTTTTTTGTAATTTTTAACCTCCACAACTGTGTTCTCAAATTTAAATTAAAAAATCAAATTCGGATAGGGAAAAGCTATTACAAATTACAAATTTAATAATTTTTGTTTGATATATAATTTTTTTTCGGAAGAAGGACTAAAAAAATTTCTCATGACTAAAAAAAACTTTAATTTAAAAGACTAAAAAAATATTATTATATATTAATTTAAAGGACTAAAATAATATTTGAACCATCCATCAAATTGGAAAATATGAGAAAAGGAATTGATCCTGTCATAGGAAACTTGGATGTTTTGCCACCACGCTTAGTCGCAAAACTAGGATTTTCTAATGTTCTCTGATGAATATTATAGCTTGTATATGTGAGTACTTCAAAAGTCCATAACTTATCCAAAAACAAAAAAGTTCATAACTTAAGCTGCGACTGCGACAGCGACACTATAAATTTAGTGTTCATTGTTTTATTACAAAGACTTATTACAGCCTAATGCATGTAAATAAATAAATATGAACTCTCGTTTAATAGTTGATGGAAAGCTAAGCCTTAATAATTTGATTAATTGGCTAATTTGAAAAACTTAAGTGAATTCATATTAAAAGATTTGGAAATAATTATTATTTACATGAGTGAATATTCTTAAATAATATTTAAATAAACTTAAAAAATTCAATAATTATATTAATTTATTATTATTATTTTGGACTTACAATAGGTTGAGCCTAGTAAGGACTGATCAATCCACGGACGGATCAGGAAAAAGGAGGGTTGAATTCTTTTTTTACTTTCACTATTCAAATATATAACTTCTAATAAAGAAATATTTAATAACTAATAACTTTTATAAAATTATCATTAGTTTTACACGTAAAATTAAAATTAATTTTTATTTCAAATTATACAAAACGAAAATAAATGTACTTATAACTCGTACATTTTTTTTTCAAATTTTAATAGACTCTTTGGTCTCACAAGTATAATAACTATCAAACAACACTTACAATAATAATCTAAAAAAAATATCAAGTATAACAATAACTATAAGTCATCAAATCTTATCACAATTATATATAATATATATAAATATGTTATATAATGTTAATAATTAGATATATAAATAGATAAATGAGACATATAATAATACACAAAACGTAGTTAATTTAGATCATAATAATTAATGGAAGTCATATAGAAATAAGATATATTAATAAGTATATATATCTGTTTGAGTTAAATTATAATTAGTAACAATATATTATTAAAAAGACTAATATATAATTAATGGTATTAATTATTAGATCTATTAATCACTATATATTATTTTAATTTTACTGGAAGTTGTATATAATTTTTAATTAGTATATATTATTAATAAT
Organism: Glycine latifolia; assembly: GCA_013407115.1. Classification (NCBI taxonomy): domain Eukaryota; kingdom Viridiplantae; phylum Streptophyta; class Magnoliopsida; order Fabales; family Fabaceae; genus Glycine; species Glycine latifolia. Next base: position 5,242,648 of record CM023949.1, read on the forward strand.
ATTTTTATTCACAAAAAATAAAGAAGTTTGAGGAGGGGGGCTAAAGCCGCTGGCTGTCCTTTGTATCCGTCCCTGGATGTATTATATTGATCTTGATCAAAATAAGTTAAAAGCATTTTTTTTTAGTTTCAATTTTGCCATACCAACCCAAACATTTAATTTGCTTAATTCTAAATTTTATTCAGCAGTTATCAGCATTCATTATTAGGCAATACTGCAGACAATATAATACACCGATATTTTATTTCTTTTGTACTTTTTAAATTTGATTGAATATTAGTTTTAAGAGTAGAAAAAAGGAAAAGAAATTCTACTTTATCCGCATATTTTTATCTCTATGAAATATTAAACGAAATTTATCAATTTTAAAGGAATATAATTAATATTTTGGTTTGGAAGTTCTTATAGAAATGAGTTTTTAATTTGATTGAGGAGACAACAAACAAAAGTTTATAACTTACTTAAAAAAATAATTTTTTATATCGGTTATAATTATAATTGATATACAAAGTAATTTTCTACATCAGTTATAATTGTAATTGATGTATAAAAAATTATAAAAATAATTTTTTACATCATTTTATTACTAACGTAATAGTAAAATGTACAAAAATAAAAAAATTGGATACTAATTAACATTTGCAAAATGTTAAAGGTTGGATGAAAAAATTCATTGAAAAAATAACTTGAGTGAGAGAATTTATAAAATTGTGAAATTTGAATGGTAAAATGCATGAAAATAAAATTTGAGTGATAAAAATACAAAATAATGAAATTTTTATGGTAATATTTACAATTAAGCGTAGTTTATTCTAACATTTTAATTCTTGAGCATAACAATTTTAATATACTATGCTAAAACATTTTAAAATTATTATTTCTATGAACTCTTAATCCTCCTCTATTAACTGATTTATATTTAACACATTTTAATACATCAAATGTAGTCTTGAAACGTGGAATGTTCTATATATAATGTGATTTGTGTTGCAAAACGTGGAATGTCCTTTTAGCATTTATCACACTTTATGTATCTTCTGGTAAAGGAGATAATTATTCAACTATGTCTTTTGATGTCCCATGTTGGTGCTGACATTATTTTCGATGTCAACTAAAAATGCCAAAGGCAAAATTAAATTACTAAAGGAAGGGGGGGGGGTGGGGCTGTGACAAACCACTCATTGGAAAGAAAATAATTTGGCTTTAAAAGGAATGAATGTTTCTAACACCCACAAAAAACAAAAGAAATTGCGTATGTGCATGCATGAAGTAGTAGCTAGCATTCCTAAAAGGAAAGAATCTACTTTCAAAAGCTACAGAAATATGTGGTTTAAAAGGAACAAATTTGCTTTAAAATAATTATGGAGTGTGTGGATTCAAAAGGAAAATGGCTATCCACTATCAGGGGCACTTCAAAAGGAAAGAATCTGGTTCAGAATTAAATATTTAACTAGAGGATTTATACACCCTCTTTTCTGGTTGTGAGCACATATAAGTGTAAATTATATTTTTTAACTAAATGATTTAAAATTTAAATTAATACAATGATCAGGAAAAAAAAACTGTGCAATCGGTACCAGTTATTATGCATATATTAGCTATTCAATTTTTTTTATGGATACAAGAGATGCCCAACCCATATACATCAAAGAGTGATAAACCCAGCCTAAAAAAACCAAAAGGTTAGTATATATTTAGTCTGAATACATTATAACCTTTGATGCCTGCTTCTTTAAACAAGCTGACCAAAAATTAATCATCCCCATAATCTAAAATCCTATGTGTTTCCTACATCCTCCCCCTCCTCCTCCTCAAATCCCAAAAAGGGCATGACACACATGGATTAATTATTAATGCTTTTTTTATATAGATAATTAATGATATTTATTAAGCAATCAATAGTTTAAAGGGCATCGTCCACAAAAATAAAATAATAAAATTAATATCAAGTTATTCCCACTTATAACTTTTTACATTTATTTAAAAAAGTGTTTTATGAGGATAATATTAATTTTTTTATGGGAGCAAAAATAAAAATTATTAAATATATTCATGTAGCAAAAAATTTCTTGTTGGGGGCAAATTAAGCTAGAATGTGGATCCACCTATGTTGGTATCTGTTTTTTATTCTTACATATGAAAAAATAAATACACTACTTTTATAAGTACGAATTTAATAGTGTAGTCAGTAATGATAATAATGTAAAAATGGTATCAGCTGAACGCGTGCGTGACTATACTTGAACCACGTACCTAGTAACTACTCAAGTTGCCTAAGCCCTAATCCTTGCGCTGAAAACATTGCTACCTACTAGAATCTGTCCCCATTACTTAATAGTTCATATATTATAACACCTCATTTTCCTAGATTTTACCTACACTAGATTAAGCATTTAGGCAAAAGCGTTTGTAGGCATAGATGAATTTTCTTGTAGTGTCTGTATTTGTCGCCTTCTTTTCGGAGCTAAGCCTAAATCATCCACGCATATATAGATAGAGCTATTGCATAAGCTATCACCATTGTGAGTGCCAAATGACGTTTCTTTTTCAATTCTAAAGTTGTGTTTGGAAATTGGAGCTGTGGTGAGACAAAAAGGGAGAAGAAGCTAGCGTGTTTCCAAAGCAGAAAAGCACAACTTCTCTTACCATCTTCTTTGGACGCTCCTTATATATATATATATATATATATGTTTTTGAAAATATATTTAAAGTTGTTGTATTTAGCTTAAGTTTTCCTTTGAGAGAGAAGTAAAAAGAAGAGTCTGACTAAAACGTTACCTTGATATACTCCGTTGGGTTGGCCAATAATGAATAGTGATAGAGTTTGGATAGTTAATTTGTCGTTGTATAAAGTTTTAGTTTAAAACTCGTTATCATCTTTGTACAAAAAAATATGCTACGTTAATAACATCCCATAAATTGCTCTTGATGATTTCCTATGACTATTCTTAGCAATTTCTATTTTCTTAATTATTTTAACCTGATTCGATCTTTTTTTAGATTTTCTTTTTCTTACAAGTATTCTCTTTTGTAGATAATCTTGTTTTAGATATGGTTGAAACACTTCTCCTGACAAAGATTCTAATATTAATATTAATTGATTACATTATTATCAGAGATGAACCCTTTTTGCTAAATTCAATTTTTCACTTTAATTAATTACATATAAGAAGTCTTCTTTTCCATTTTTTTTTGGTGAAAACTTTTCCATTTTAGTTCACAATTTGTTTCAACAAATTTTGAAAATAAAACTGCAATGCTACAACTATCGTGATGAATAGCTAGCTAATATCACTTCTCAATCTTGTATGTGGCAATGGGCCAATTGATTCCTTGGGAATTCCTTGACACGTGTTTCCTAGATTATTTATTTTTTTATTAATGAATATCCGTTTTTTCTTTTTCTCTTTGAATGGATCCGTTTTCTTTTTAAGAATAAACTGTCCTTTTTTCTCGAAAAAGAATAAAGAATTACTTTTCTATCTTGAGTAGAGTTTATTCACGTGGGGACAAAGGAATGAGATTAGTGATGCTCGTTTCTTTTAATCTATTTTGTGAAGATTCATTTTCTCGGTTCCATCACGTGTCTTTTGTTTTGTGATGCTGGTGAGCATATATTATGTGGGGATAACTTGTAGTAAAAGCCATCCCAATTAAAAGAGATATCATTGGTTGGCCAACACCACCTGTCGGATTTTCATTTGGGAATTTCTCATATGATCTCAATACTATATATATTGTACTATGATAAAAAAAATGTTAAACTACTCACTTTCATTTTTTTTTATAAAATAAAATGTTAATGACATATTGTTGGAAAATTTAATGAGTGTTTGCTTCATATTGACTTTTTTTTAAGGGAGCTTCATATTGGCTATAAAAGTATTTAATGTAGAATACATAAGAGATGCAGTATTAATTAGAACTCATGATGGACTCACTACTACAAAAAGGCTATTCAATGACGCGGGTTTAAGGTCGGTTGGCCAAGAACCGTCCTTGTTTGGAGTGCGGTGGCATAATTGTAAATAAAAGCAACATTTCGAAGACGGTCTTTTAAAAACCGTCATTGATTCTCCAAACGACGACGGTTATAAATATAACCGTCCTTGTATATTGGCACTTGAAAGTCAAAACGACACCGTTATACATATACCAGCCACTTTCAGTAATAGATACCCTTACTCCCCCTGCGCGTCATTCACCTTCAGACACTCACATTAAGCATCATTGGTGCCCTAGTGTCCTCCTTGAAGCTGAAACGCGTTCTCCGCCACTGTTTGCCGTCTTCTCCGTCACGGTGGGTCTACATTTTGCTCGAGCACCGTCGTGTCTGGTCGAGGTGACCCAGAGGCTTGGACTTGGTGACGACACCATTGTTTGAGTTATTCAGGTATCATCGTTTACCTTTCACATTGCTTTGCTTCTCCTTTAGTTTCACTACACACTACAAAAAAAAGCCTCATTTCCCACGGCCTCTTACCCACCGCACTCCTTCTGTTAACCCAATCTCATTTCTTGAGTGTGTATGTTGTTCTATTGTGAAGTTTGTTTGTTTGTTCTTTTTCTCTGTTTTGGCATATCAGCTAACTGGGTTGGTTTTTCTTCTTCTTCCTGAGAGAAAATGGGATAGTGGTGGTTGTTGCGGTAGTGGAAGAGAAGAAAAGAAATAATGAAGGAATGATGGAACCCCCGTTCTCGATCCCATTTCGGTGTGCATGTGTTCTGTCCTATTAGGTTTATTTTGGGTTTTTTCATCTTTTTCCTTAAGCAGTAGAAGTGGTAAGTGATTGCAGAGTTGAAGTGGAGATGGTCAACCTTCCAAATTCAAAGCTTTATGGGAAAGAGAAGATGAAAGGAGCGCAAGAATTAGAAGATGAAGAAAGCTTCTCGCGTGCTATGCAGCTTTGCAGCTCCGTTGTGGTTTCCATTCTAATGGGGTTTCGTTGGGACCCTTGATGGCCTTGCTTCTAGACAAAATCTTCCCACATAGCTGGTTATTCTCTCTCTTAAATATTATTATTGTTTTATTCAGACGAATTAGGGCCTTAATAATTAATAGTCATTATCTAGTGTCTCTCTCTAGAAGGTTATGTTCATTGTGTGAAATTTGTTTGTCGTTGCTCAAAGAAGCTTAACAAAGTATTTGGACACATTACATTGTTTGTTATGTGCCAATTTTCACTCCTTCAATAGTCCACATTTATCTCCTCTCCTACTAATCATAGTGAGACAACAGTTCAATTGTTCATTTACTGAAGTAAAATAACTCTGTATTCATTCTTAGGTCGGAGCTGAAAGACTCAATTCGGGAAGGTGGTATTCCATTCACTACTCTGCCGCATTCCTTGTGTACAAATATTTGGTTTGGTATTGGATGGGATGATGACATTCTTAAGAGTTGATCCTTGATAGATTTCATTGAGTTGTAATTTTTAGGTTTGGTATATGTGGTCTTATGGAGTGTTGCAAACATTGTGATAGACATTTCCATAAGGTGCACAGGAAAGACTTCATACAGTCATGAATATCCTTAGGAGGTACTTGATGCTATTAGGAGTCAGCTAGGTATATGTTGTTGCTTGCTTCTAAACATAAGGTGTTTTTTGTTTAGAATTTTAAGAACTGGATGTGTGATAAATAATATTTGCATGATGATACCAACGTCATTAGGAGATGTATGTTTCATGTCTTTGCTGTCACGTTGGATACTATATGGCATATTAGAAATAATATAATTTTCTATGATATTGTAACTCATCCGAATAAGATTGGGCAGAATACCTTGGGTCAGGTTGATGCTATTGCTGGTAAATACAGAAATTGGTTAGATTAAACCTCCTATAATTAAATTGTAATGCTTTAGTCAATTAGGGATTGAGGAAAGTTGTAGCGGGTGAGGTCTTTAGGGACCATGTTGGATTCGTCCTTTTTCTTTTGAGCAAATCTCGGGTTCTGTTTAGTTTTGCATGTTGAGCTATGGGTAATTCTTCTTGGTGTTAATATATTGGGACCATGGTTATAAGGATTTTTTAGTTGAGTCAAACTCTGAAATTGCTATCAAGTTACTGAAGCAAGGATATGAGAATTATCATCCTTGGTTTAATCTAATAGAAGACAATGAATATTTTATATTGTTGGCTTGTTATAGCAATAGAAATGATAAGGGAAAAATTGTATTGAAGACAATATATTGATTATTATAGAGTGAATCATTCTAACTTCCCAATTTTGAATCATTCTTGAATTTTAATTTAAGTCAAATTTTAAGGATGCCCAGTTCGTAAAAATCCATGCCCAGTTCTTTATTTCATGGTTTACCACAACCAAGCTTTTTATTCCAACAAATTCACTTTGAGACTCACATGCAATCTATCTTTTCTGTCAACTTATATGTCACTCATATGGGTTCTAGATAGTATTTTTTTATTATTCATTGTATTTTGATATATTAAAGAGGGAGTTTTGAAGCTCCTA
>CM023949.1:5251221-5272299 GCA_013407115.1 Glycine latifolia
TATATATATATATATATATATATATATATATATATATGAGATGAATAATAAATGTTAATTAAGTATATGATTTTTTTACTGCAAATTAAGTGTATGATACGTGAAGATGTATAGTTATATATAATTACTTTACGGTGAAAGGTATATATGTTGAAAAAAATGTTATGCGAATATTTGTTTTAAGAAATATATTCACATAATTAAAAATTATGAGACTAATTTTTGAGATGTATAAATCACAAAAATAAATTTTGTCTCAATAAAATTTTATCCATATGCATGGATGAGAAATCGAACCTCTATTTGTTAACATGCTTAAAAATTCAGTCTAACAATATGATGTACTTTGTTGTTTACATCTTGAACATATATTACTGTATAGAAGTCTATACAATGAATCAAAACTAAAGTACTTGTAAACGAATCGGAAACTGTAGTTTCTTCTTATTTCCAACTCTTCCATCCTCATGTATTACGAACAAACAATTTCTACAGATTTGTCACTGACTTCAAGCACCTTCCAAACCACAACAGCGAGAAGCTGCAGTGCTGGAAAACCTAATGCTGGCGGTGCATGAACGAAGCTGATCAGAGAGACCCTAAGATTGGAATGGGAACCACGGTTAGAGTTTGGGATGCCGACACCATGTCCATGCACAAGCTCGTTCTGAAGCGCTGGGTATCTTTCAAGAATTTGGATAAGTTTATTCACAATAATTTCTAGCAGAAAAAATAATAATAAAGTTTTTTCATAAGTTAAATTAACTTATGCATAAATTAAAAAATTAATTTTTAGAAAATTTTATGGAAAATTTTATACAAATTAAGTAATGTATAAGCTGATTTGAACTTATAACGAAAAAAAAATTATCTTAGAAGTTTTTTTGGTTAAGCTTACCCAAATAGGTATGTACTGATTATTGTCAAATATATTCTTAACCCAATTTAAATAAACTTATTTGTATTGAAAAAGAAATAAAAAGATAAAATGAATTAAGTTGTTATCATAAACTAAATTTACACAACTTTTGGAGAAGTTATTTCATTTAATTTCAGATAAGTTATAAGTTGATTTTAGTTTACGGGTTAAACGCAATTTTTATTGTTACTTTTTTTTTACTATAAGTGTTCAAGATGAAATTTATTCAAATAGAACCTTATATTAGTTTTATCTTGATTTTTATTATTGGTCTTAATAAAATCAGTACGTTTAAATTCATACTATTTATTATGAAAAATATAGTAATGAATTTAGAAATTAAATAAATTAGAGTTGATGCGCTCTCAATTTAATTTTAATGCTTTTGCTTTAATTTTATTGAGGTAAATTTCTTAAACGTTCCTACTTCCTACGTATATATGTCATTGTATATGATTTATGCTCATGGAATTCCCCTTTGACTTTGAATCCATGACAAGCCAGGAAATCGTGTTAGGTTTGTCTGGATAATTTTTTTTAAAAGTATTTTTAAAAAAAAATGAGATAACTTTTTTTAAGTAAAAATAAATTTTTATTAATTAATTTTTAAAAATTCATCGATATAACTTCTCTAAAAGATGAAATAATATCTACAAATAAGGTCATAAAAAATTTATTTTAACTTATAAAAAAATTTATTTTATTTTTTTCTTATTTTATTTTTCTAAAAATATTTCTAAAAAAACTTGATCCAAACATATCTTATGCCCTAGTAAAAAAGGCTCAATTTTACCTCCTCTGTTTCTTTCCTCAACAGACAACTTTAACCTCCTGCTTTCGCCAACCCAGGTATTACACAATGTACTTTTCAATTCTTATTTGTTAGCTTTTTCTTCTTAAAAAAGACAAATTAGGCAAAAGGCAATTTCAGCGGCAATTGGCTTAACCGCTTAACGTAATATTATTTTTAGGGGTTTAATATGTTTTTATCACTTTCAACTTCTGGTCCTAAGCTTTTCTTCTCTTTAACATTTTTTTATATAACTATTAAGAGATGATATAACAATTATATTGTTAGTGGTCATGGTATCAACTTTAACATGACATTCACTTTTTTTAAAAATTATATTTTATTCTCCCATTTTTCATGAAATTCACTTAAAGTTCCTCAACATTTTTTATTGATTTTAATTTTTCATCTTTTTATATAATTCACTTTTAGTTATTTAACAATTTTTATCTGAAATTTAGACCTTCAATTATGTTTTTATTTTTTATTTTTAGTAACTCCTATCAAATATCATCGTTAAACAATGATATAATAATCACGTAACTTTTCATAAGAACTACTTTTTCTTAACGTAATATATGTGTGGTAAAATATTTATGATTCAAGAGATATTTTCTAGTGATTTTAAGCGCTACAAAATGTTTTGGCATTGTAAAATTGTCAAAAAAAGATTTGAAATTTGAAAAAATAAACAGAAAATGAGACATCATAAGAAAAATCAACAACTAACAATACACAAATTCACAAGTCACTTGAAAATTATTGCTTATATTGGAACCTATCGTCATTGCCTCTCTCTTCCACCATTGGCACCTCGTGCTCACTCCATCGCAGTGTCACTATGAGTTGTTGATTTTGTGTTCGTTGATTTTTGTAATGATGGTTGTTGATTTTGCTTATTGTATCCCCCTTTTTGTTTTTTTACTTTCCAAATTTCCAAATCTTTTTCTTCTGGTAGTTTTACCCTACCAATAAAATTTGTAGCTTCTTAAAGGAATAGCCCAAAAAGTATCTCAAACTAGCAACACTTTATCATCTGAATGTTATCCCAAATTAGTTACTTACATGGAAAATCATATGGTTAAGACAAATATAGTTAAGAGATTAAGACCGATTAAAAAATTGTTGATTGAAATATAAGGTTGATACAGTGATTAAAGAAAAAGGAAAAAATAGTAGGTTTGAATCCAAATAATTGATAAATTCATGCGATTGTCAAAAGATGATTATCATGTTATTTAATGGTGATGATTGAAGACAAAGATTGAAAATGTCAATAATTGAAAAGTTTAAAAATTAAAAACCGAACAACAAGAACTAAAAGTAGAATTCAAAAAAATTTAGAGAATAAAAACATTTTCAACTCTATTTTTATCTTCTCTGAATAAAGAAAACGTGGTTGAACACAATTTTAGAAAAATAAAAGTAAATGTAATATTTTAATACACAACAGCTCAAAAAATAGTTTTGTAGAAGCCAATTAAAGGATTTTTAACTTTTAAAGAGAAAATTTTAAAGGAAAACCCTGTCATAAATTATCGGAGACTCGTCTGGGTTTGTAGAATAGAAAATCTCTTCCTAATCTCAATCCGAATCTTCCCTTTTACTTTCCTTCTCATACTCGTGTTTTAAGCAAAGAAATATTATTAGAAGACGCATTCCAAATATACATAGTTCCGCAAATTAACACTCCCAACAAAAATCACTATCTGAAGATAAACACAAACCTGAACTCATAACAGGAAGCTATAGTCCCCCCAAAAACAGAATAACAAACAACACATAAAGAAAGAAACCAACGACAAAAAATGCTGCAACTATGTTCCCCTTTTGTTGACACTTATTTTAATGCAGTGATCAGATTCCTTTATGTAATTCTTTTACGGGAATGGTAGAGAACTTTTCTTGCTAGAGAGAGGATTTCAATTTATTATGTTATATTTGGACTGATGTCGTAATTGCGATCAAGCAAATATATAAAAGTATTAATCGTGCTATGCTTATGTAAGGATAATAAGAAATAAGAAATAATATTGCATGGCATAATTTTTTTTTTGTCTTACCTCATACTCTTATAAAACACGTGTCATCTTATTCACTGATTTAGAGATTAATCTCGCCCGCGATGTTGATTATCGTTGATCTAAGAAAATTTTGTACACGATGAAAATCGAACATGAATTCTTCTGCTAAATAGATCGTTCTCACTCATGTAAACACAACAAAATTTTATATCATTATGTCAATTATTTGGATTACACGACATTAATTAATCACATATTGCTCTTTTCTAAGTAAAATTGATGCAATTAGCACAATTCAACGTGATTAATAATTGATAATTAAATGCTGTCTAGCATTTAAACAACTGGACTTGCATGTCAATATCACCGATTATTACATGAAAAATAGTTACTCTTGATTCAACATTATTAATACACATAACCAAATAGCATTCATTGAGATGTAAGACAAGTCATGACCATAGTCAGCCACTCAAAAGGGACTTTTGACTCATTTTGACTTAAGATAAGATTGCAGCAGAGCCTTTTTTGTACTCTCGTTGAACTGTATATAGTAGACCAGTATCCCTATATGTAGTATGCATTGTATTCTTGTAGCAGCATTCTTTGATTTTGGTAGTAATTTAAGAAGTAATTTAGAGATGACAGACAAAAGAATACAAGAAAGTTCTACAACTAAGATAAGTAACACATGAAAATGAGCAAATTTTTTTTTTTTGTTGACATTAAAGAAAATGAGCAAAGTTTACACAACTAGTCAAGTTGTTGATCTTCTATATCCATAATCCATTGTTGTGGAAAACACTTGATTAAAACTAGTGGCCTATAAAAATAATGATTAAAACTAGTGCATCATGCAGGGGCATTTAATTTATTCTTTACCTTTTCTGATCATCTTCTGCATTTGCAAGTTCTAAAAGAAGAATCTTTCTAACTTTTCATTATTCACACGTCATCTGAAAGCTAACAAAATTAAGTGATCTGATGAAAAATCCACGAATTTTGTCCATAAATGGAATTGAATGCACCGATACAATGTTCTCCATCCCCCTTACGCCCCATTAGTTAATTATTGGACATGGACAAAATAAATCCTGCATGGGCAGTGTGCACTGCATTGCACAGTATTATAACATGATGTGTACGTTATAACATATAACGCGTATATGGAGTCATCTTAATTGTTATCCTTATAAATTAAATTTGCAAGTTTAACTTTTTGTATATATGTATTTTGTCGCTTTCTCATTCTCTTACAGTCTTACTTTTCCAGTTTTCTTCCTCTTTATTATATGTATTATAAGCCTCATCAACATAATTTATAATGTGTTTGAATTAGATTCATAGTAAGAAATAATCAATTAAATTTTATGGTAAAGGTAAAATAAAAAATAATTGCTTTTACTTTTTTATGGTGTCACACCATGATTTTATGGAGTATAATTGATTCTTGTGTTGTTCAAAGTCCAAACACTATTAATCTAACAAATAATAAAACAAAATCTAAAGGAGTTCTATGAACAATCTAATCAATTCTATTTTACTTTGGAACATTGAGGAATGAAAAAGAAATAGAACTAACAAACAGAAGTCCGATCCCGCAAGAACCATAAAGAGCTGCATCTGCCATCCTGGCTCGAAATTGACACAAATTTGTAGATTTTGCACTAGTATTAGAAAATGTCGTACCTAACTTTATATTTTTTAGGTAGTCGTACCTAATAACCTTAATAATACATCTAATTTTCAAAAATAAATAATATATGTATATTTATTTTTTACAATATCAACTTTCTGATCATCCCTCTATGAAGTGAATTTTGTCAACACGGGTTTTTATAGGCATTTTGTTACACACGTTTACTATAAGTTTTTTCCTTCTTTTTTTTTTTTTTTTGAGAAAAACTCGTTTACTATAAGTTCTTAATTAAGGGACATTCTAATAATTCATCACTTAGGGATGCCTGGCCCATACGAGTTGCAAAGTTATTTAGACTCGGGAGCTACTATTCTCACTCCATAATTTCTATTTTCACCACCCTCGTAAGTGACTTTTCTTTATTCCAAAATATCCTTCCCATGCAATCATGAATTCCTTAAAAAACACAACGTACGAAATCATATTTTTGTAAAGGGGAGTTATTTGTTTTAATTAAAAACCAAGGAAGTCATTTGGGAAAAGCCGCAACTTGGTTGGATTAAGGCCAACATTGATGGAGCAGCCAAGGGTAGTCCTGGTCCTGTGGGGTGTGAGGGCATGTTTAAAGATCACAGGGGCTTTAATGTCAGAAGCTTTGCCATCTATATTGGTATTCATTCATCTCTTGAAGCAAAGATTATGGGAGCCATCTTTGCGATAGAGCTTGCTTCGGCTAATAATGGCCGGAGTAGGCTTTGGCTTGAAATATATTTGGAGTTGGTCATCAAATCTATCAAGCAGCCAAATATTGTCCCATGGAGGTTGCGTAACAGGTGGAAAAATTATCTCTCTATTCTTAGACAGTTTAATTTCAAGGTCACTCACATATACAGAGAAGGAATTAACTTGCTAATTTTGCTGTAATTAATAGGAACTCTTTTTGGTGGGATATTACACCCATTTTTTGCGCTCAGCAATTTGGCTTTAATTTTATTGGCATGACTGAGTATAGATTCATCTCTCATTAGCTTGGGTTTTGGTTTGTCCCCCAAGCCTTTTGTAAGTTCCTTTTTATTTATTATCAATGAATTTTGGTGGGTCAGTGGTGTGGGATAGGGCTGGCTGGTGGTTGGCAACATAGTTAGGATGTTCCACCATCCCTTGATACCTCTTTCTATGCCTTTTCTAAAAAAATATAGAAGTTATTATTTATAAAAGTAATCAAATTAATTAATTATTATATGAATTATCTTTATTGATAGTATTTTTATTAATTATGATATTAATTTTTATCATAATTAATTTGATTATAATTAAAAAGGTAATTTGTGTCATCATTAATTTAATTTTAATTAAAAAGGTAATTCATTTTTTTGACAGAGAAAAGCAAAGTTAATAAGAGCGTGTACTGAGTTGATCTGTACGTAAAATTGATGGTTATATATTTTGACAGCGGGAGGAGGGGGGAGTTTTTAAAAACATCTTATTCCTTCAATTTTATAATAATTATCATTTAAGTTTTTTTTTAAGAATTAAGAAAATCATTAAATATTCTTAAAGTGATATTTCATTGGAAAACAAAAGGAATATGCGAATTTTTTAAAGATAATAATTTTAAAACAGTGAACGAAAATAGGATAAAATTAGGAACCATGCATAGGTGGCATGAAGTTTGGCGAGCATATTATTGTGAGAATTTTACTCGACATATATATTCGTTGAGTCCCAACACAACAATGGTCAAAAAGTTCAACTGTTTTATTTTTAAATGTAACATGTCTTTTTATCTCATAAGCTAGCGTACTTAGTCTAAGACAAAAAGACTACTACAGCATACTCTAGTCCCAACTTGTATCATTAGCGAATAGAGCTTCAAGTCAATGCAATTGATGTCTAATGTGCATATTTGTCCCACTCGATATACCCAAAGTATATATTTAATTTTATCATTATTAAATTTTTATGTGTGCATATTTCTAAATTTGGCATAATATTTCGTATCGTGCTAGCTTATTCAAATAATTTAGTGGAATTACTAATTTTTTTTCACAGGACCAGTAACTATAAAGAGAGAAACAGCTTTCTGACAAGTCTGAAGAAGAACTATGTTTGGTGAAAACAACTACTGTATATCATGGTGTTCCTTTCCGGCAGCAGCGTGGACAAGTGCGTAGAAACTATAAAGTTCGTCATAGCTGGTTGGCATGCAGTAACAATTCTGCATCTTGCAGAAGTGGTTGGACCAATCGAGCACGTGATCAAATTATAAGCAAATACATAGTCTTGGTCACATTAAAGAAGACGATTGTTGGAGATTCCAAAGTTCAAAGTGTAGAACCCGAGAAACAAACATGCTGACTTCAAGGATTGAAGATTAGAACATAGAGACAATCCTGAAACATGAAAATACCAAAAGCCTAATCGTTCCAAAAAGAATTAAAAAAAATAATGCAAATGCAAGGTTATTGAGTCGTAAATTTCAGAATATGCAATATTTTCTAAGCGAAAAACTTTGTATGAATGATGTGAAATGTAACACATTAAGAATCCAAGGTCCATGGACTTCTTCAAACATGATATCCCTCCAAGTATATTGTGTAGTCGAATTGTTAGCCATGTTAGTAAGTATATCCTATGAAGTAATGAAAGGTTGCCCCTGCATGATCATGATAGGTGGGGTCAACTTAAAAGATTCTAACCAAAGGTTGACCATGACCATATAAGGCCCTGTCAGACACCCCACAACCCTTAACATGAAGCTTGAAGAAGCATAGGTGCTTACACGGTTAGTCCTTTAATTGGTCGGACACAACAAGCCCCTAACATTGAATATGAAGAAATGAAGGCGTTTACCTTGATTGTTCCTTTGGTTAGACACTCCACAACCTATCAACGTTGAGTCTAGCTATAGAGGCAAAGGTATGCGCGCTTATTATGATTGGAAATTTGGATGGACAATCTTCGCATTCGAAAAAATGCAGATGATAAGCAAAAAATCATAACAAGTTGAAGAATCCTTTAAGTGGGACTAGATGCAGGTCAAAATTGGTGGCTTAACCAATATAAATGTTCGGTGCATTTTCTTTTAACCCTACTCCTTGTATTGCTATATTACATTTGATAGTGTGATTGATTTCCTGTGACTTTAATTACTATCATATTATTTTAAATCGAATCAAATTGAGATTTGATTTCTCTCTTAGTATCTTTTCAAAAATTATTCTTCACATTTTGTAAAAATTGTTTTTGCAAAAAATATTTAAAATTCAATTCATCTGATCCCAAGTTTTTTTAAGGGTGAATTCCTTCTTAATAGGATAGCGTTTCCTAATTACAGATTTTGTTAACTTGATTGGATCTTAACATAGTTCCTCCAATTTGTTCATTCTTTTTTACTCTCTTTTAATGATATTGGATGTGATTTTTTGGTGGATTTGTGTGGGTGCCAACACAATTTGTTCATAGATCTTACACTAACTTTTATAAAAAAATCACCTTCCACTCTTGAATTTTACTGGCTATTTGCATTGGTTAACGTTATCCTATTTATCAAAGGAAACATTGTATTCACTGTTACAAAATTCACTTTCGTTTTGTAAATTATGTCGTAGACACATGAAATTAAGGACATTTTTCATGGCCTATTATAGAGTTTGAGAGTTATGGCCTATATAGTGTTGATTAGTGCTAAGAATGTATATGTTGATTGGCCTATAGTTGTTTACGAATGCATGTCCGATTTACTTATATATACCAATGATTTGCTCATATTGATTGCCTCCAAAGGCAACCTTTCCAACTTTATTAAGTTAAAGGTTTAGAAATTTTCTCTTGTCATTTCTGTCAACATCCATTGTCTAGCTAGGAACCATTTTTTTAGTGTTTCTTCTTATCAAGAACATCTACAACATGAATGATCAAAGACTTAGCAACTGGTCATATCTTCATGGGTCCTTCTTGGTTAGTCTTTGAGGTCGTTTGAGATGTCCTTTTGTTTCTTCTTGTGACAATTTGAATGTTTCCTGAAGTAACTCTTGTATACGTGCTTCTGTAAGATCAAGACCATAAACGTTTGTATACGTGCTAAGATATGCAATTTATAAGTACTTGATGTTATTCTTATTAAGTATTCTAAATCTTTGTATAAATCGATCTTACTAATTCCAACAAAACCATAAACGCCAAATAATCCCAAATCATATTAATTAACTTATCTATTTGCCGATATAAAAAAATATTAACTTACCTATACATATGAACAAATACGAATCTCCCAATCCTTCGTCCACCGTTGATGATCGAGTAGATTCCACCATAGACCAGTATGGATGTAGATGATTAACTTAATTAACACCATGATATTCAACCAATGGAACCGCAATGTTGAAGTCACTCTCCACCAACAACTTTCTAATTCCAAACGAAAGCCACCTCCCAAAGCTCAGACAAAGGTGGACCCAAAATTCTGCATAAATCCGAAAACTCAATTCCCATGCGTATATCACGTAATACACCAGCACAAGATTATTGTAACCCATACATGCTCCCAAGCAGACCCATCAATGTCACACCAATAATCATATAAAAGACACCGGGCAACAAAATAACATCCCTGTCACTTAATACCAGAGTTGCATATAATCAATCTTTTCCGATTAGATTCTGTTAATAAGCTAGCTAACTATTGAGAAATTTTTCTTTGACTCGTAATGTTTGTATTTATATAGTATTAATTTCCATGAGACAAAAACTGCATCAATGGAAGCAAATCCAATGGCTAACATTTTTATTATTATTTTATCATTATACATGAAATTTTCTGCAGTGCATTAAAATAAATAATATGAATATTATTTATATTAATAAGTGGATTTAAAAAATTTGCTCTCCACACCTGACACTTTTTTTTGTCTTTACAATTTTTAGTTTTTTTTTTTACATTTTGATCAATATGAAAAAAATTTAACACTGCATCTCGTCTCTACAACCCTACACTTTGACATTTTTCTTTTTTTGTTTTGTTTTGTCTAAATATAAAAAAATCTGACATTAATTTTAGAATTGCGTTAAGAATTGCATTAATTTTAGATAAATAAGCAATAATAAAATTAAAATGGAGAAGCTTATAATTAAAATAGTAATAATTAAGAAAATGGGAATATCGTACTGCAGCGTAACATAATAGCCGTTATTGTAGACCTTAATTTATATAATAAATAATAGAAAAGTGGCATATTAAATGTTGCGCTTCTATATTTTTTCGTCACGTTAATTTCAGGACCTTTGCATGAATAATGCCCTACTAGCATAGTGAAGTTTATACTAGTAGCACAGTAACGTTTTATAATAGTTCTGTAAGATTACTCCAAAGCTATAGAAATGTGTTATGACGTTAGCATACTACCTACCATGCCATGTACGATTCAAGCTTGAAGGAAATTTC
The DNA here is from genome assembly GCA_013407115.1 of Glycine latifolia. Lineage (NCBI taxonomy): Eukaryota > Viridiplantae > Streptophyta > Magnoliopsida > Fabales > Fabaceae > Glycine > Glycine latifolia. The sequence goes on from CM023949.1 coordinate 5,262,037, forward strand.
TTATCCATTAGTACATGATTTATTCTATATTCACTCGAAGATTCTTCTAGGCAAGTAGCTAGCTTGCACTGAATAATCCTCCATGCACTATTTTTCCACTTTACCAAGACTCCTACTACGTGTCCATTCAAAGTATTTTATCTTTCTTATTTTATTTATTTGTTTACTATGCACCAATATAAATGCATGTATACCTAAAGGCTAAAGCATTCAAGGGTATAATGTCTCTTTTATGCATAATGCATGGTAACAGCCGAAAATATAGACCGGCAAAACGTATGTGACATGCAAGGTTTGTAAATGGTTAGGAACTGACCTAATTTCAGAATTCTTGAGTTTAATTTTCCTATTTAATTCACATAAATTTTTTTTAAAAGGTCTAGCTAACTCGAAACTATATTTACAAATCTATTTATAATAAATTGATTAAATAAAATTACAAATATACATCAAGATAAAATAAGAAGCTAGCCTACACATACGTAGGTCAGAATCAACTAAAAATTGAATTTTTAAATAGATTATATAACTACATACTTTCAAAATATTATAATAAAAAATAAATTTTATAAAAATAATAATTTTATTGTTATATTGTTTATATTTATTTTAATAATTAAACTGACTTACTAGGTCTAAGCTGGTCTTTCTTAATGGCCCAAAATATAACCTAGGAATATTAAGTCCAGCCATAATTTCTTACGAGTAACCTAACCTATTTTGATCTCTAAGCATAGGATTATGCATTTGAAAACCAACTCTTGTCACTTAATTGATTAACGAGAAGCACAAATGTCATAGAACAATTATTTCAAAAGTTTAACCTGTTGATAATTGATAAATGTTAATAACAAATTTATGTAATACGCCTATTCAGGTAATGGCATTTCAATCTTAAAAGTGTAAATAATGTATATTCTTAACCTTTATTTAATTAGAATAAATGGGTGACAAAGATCAAAGCTCTTGATGGCTGGATATTCATAAGCTTTGAGAACAATAGAGAAAGAAAAAGCAAAAGGAGGAAAGAATAAAAGCGATTATATATATGTAATAGTTAGCAAAATAATAAAAAGTGAACTTCGGAGTGACAGGAGGATAGTCCAGAAAGTACTTGTGAACAACATTGCGAGATGTTTCTGAAAGAAAAATAAGAATAATTTCATAAGGATAAAATATCATCTCACAATTTTTTACACTTTTTTATACTTGAGTTTGATCTTGTCATTCATCATTCAACCATTGTTATTTGTTATAATTAAGTTTAACGTCTTTTAATCGATGGTGGTTAAGTGCAATATAAAAAGTTCATGATTCAAATCGTATATAACAGAAGGACTACAGCTGAATGCAGTTATAGACACATATGCCAATGTTTTGACTTGAGTATATATATAATAACATTTGCAAAATTAGAAGAATTTGGTCTAACAATAATAGCAATAAGAATCTTACAATTTGATTTATATTTGCAAGTTAGGGTAATTCTAAAAATTCACTGAAACATGAAAATACAATATATTCTAAAATATGTTTAATCAAGAATTCGCCGTTAGACAAATCAAAGATATAAATTCATTCACCTTCAAGTCTAAAATTCGTAGGTCAACTGTGGAGAACGGCCTAAAACTGTTGTTCGTTAACACTTTTATAGGTTCTATAGGTTTTTTTATTTTAATAATTATTATGTCTTTTTACTAGGAATCACGAGGTAAAATAACAAAAAAGGTAAAGTTACTGTGACAACGGCCTAGAACCTTCGAGTCTAAGATCCTATTCTAAAACAACTTTTCCCCATAAATATTGTTTAGCTAGATATAAAGTTATTTATGTATAAGCTAAAGCAAATTTTGTTGTGATCTCATTCTCCCCGGGACTACGAGCTCATACTTTACAACCAAATTTCAGTTTCACACATATTTTAAATATATCACCAAAAAACACACCTTTTTTTAAGGAAAAAAAAATACACCGTTTAATCATATAAAATATGAAAATAAAATTGATTTGAATGTAAGGAGGTTTCCAATCTTCAATTAATGTAGTATAAAAATGAGATAAAATCTTACATCAAATAAAAATAAGATAAATGAGAATAAGATCTATAAAATTGAATCTTTAAAATAAAATATTAAATAAATGTAGTGTTAAAGTTTACTTATATAATTATTTATGACTTATTGATATAAATTTATCTTATATTTAATCTGTCGTATGTATAACAATTGCTTTTAATATTTAAAAATAATAATTCAATCAATTTTTTCCCTAAATATAAAACAAACACTACAAGAACCCTTGGACAAAATAATTATTTTTAATGTTATAATAAGTGAGCAATACTCCTTGATAAAACATCATTAATTCCCTTCTCAAAATTTTATCTTTGAATTACAATAGGATATAGCAGGATCTAGTTTAAAAAGTTCTTTCAAAAAGTATAATTATAGATTATCTGCCACTATATAATATCTACATGAAGAATTTACTTAATTGGGAAATCTGAAAATTAGAATGAACATCTAGATCATTCATAAATTGTTGAGATAGGGGAATCCCAAATGATAGCTTCAGAGAGAGAAATTAAGCACAGTGAAAAAATTATTATATGAACAATAAAAAAACTCATTGATAAAAGCTTCTCTTTTATACTATCTTATAATTTCATCCAAATTACTATAATCTAAGGCTCTAAACTAAAAAGAATACCAAACACAGCATATAAGATAAAGGGGGAATATTTTTCCATTTATACAACACAATACATCTCATAAATAATGCATAAGCCAAATTTTCATTGCATCCAAATACAAAATCGGTGGTTTCAACAACCGCCCAAGATGTCAAGGAAAATCCTAACTATGCATGATGCACATACCATAATTTCATTCATAAAAAAGCTCTTAAAACTAACACGTCCTTAAATGAAATCTAGTAAAGAAAGCACATATTACAAATATATAGTTTTTTCTTCCCCATGCATATATGACAAATTATAATTAAAACTCAAATTTTTATTATGGTCATACAACTTTATACTAAATAATAATATATTATTAATTAAAAATTCACCGCTTTTATTATAATTATAATAATAATGATATTTAGGAGAGAGGGGCCCTATGAGGAGCACCCTTTCTTCTGCTGCCAAGAGAGAGGACGATCCCAGGAAGGAACCTGTTGGCCTTGCCTTTCTTCATGTTGTTATTAGGTTCGCATGAAATTACGGAATTGCTAGTGGCCTCAGTGTTGGAGTAAGAGGAACTAGGGGCAAATTGGGTATCTTCATCAATTACCTCTGAGCCATCCACTCTTAGACCCTCGAACTGGGAAATTGCAAAATCAGATTCATCGAATCGATGTAAAATGCTGCCCAAGCTTTGACCCGCGTACACCATGTAATCAACCTGCACTTAATCATGGTTTACAACATTAACATAATTTGGTAGTACTAATAACAAAAGAAGCTTTACAATATTAATATTTAAAAATATTTTTAAAAATACAAAATGTTTAACAAGTGCCTTAAAGGTTTGATTAATAAAAAAATTATAAAGTTGTATAAAAAAAATGTTACCACTTACCAATACACTCTCAACGCGATTTACAATGAATTCAATTATAGCTTGAAATATAAAAAAATCAATTATTGATTCCTTAAGTAGTGTTCTTAAAACACTTGTTTAAAAGACCCTAGGTACACATTTAAACAATAGTATATGTATTGTATTCTCAGTTATATTGATTTTGTAAGTTTAATTCACTTTAATTATAGAAATAAAAAATTAACTAAGTTAAAAATAAACTATTTTAGTCATATACTTGGACGATTAAATAATGAATTTAAATTTAATTATGTGTTGAGATGCATGTGATGTTATGAATATGGTTTGACATTTCTAGTGCAGCTCCGTCAGATGATAATTGAGAAGCACTTTCTGCGACATGCAATTGATATTGGATGCAAGCATAGAAGGTAGGGCTAGGGTGGCGTTAAGAAATGACATGACTCTTTATAATGTTATCAGGGTACGGATAAATAAAATAATAATGTTATCAGGAATGGGGAAAAGGTCTTGGAACTTATTAAACCTGGGTTGTGGTTATGTTGTAGATTCAAGGACTCGAGGGTGTGTATTCTTTTGTTGATTATTAAACACGGCTTGTGATTATGTTGTAGATTCAAGGACTCAAGGGTTTTCTATGGTTGATTGGTTAATCAATCCTAGTGTAGTGTCTGTATTGATCAATGTTATAAAAAATTGTGATTGATGTATGGATTATGAATTTATGATACACCTGATATTCTCTCAATAGATTCTCTTTGCTGTGGAAAAAAAGTGTATCGACATGCATTAAATAAATCATGCTTAAAATAATTATATGGATTCAACTTTTGAATAGGAATGCATAAAATATTTTATTAAAAATAAACCCTTATTTTATTAGCATCACAATAGAAGCGGTGAAGATGAACTTCAGTTACTAAGGATATAGCATAAAATATTTTCTTAAAAGTAAATCCTCATTTTACTAGCATCACAATTGAAGCGGTGAAGATGAACTTCAGTTATTGAGGATACACACCGACAATATTTTGCACTACGCAAAGTAGGTTTTATTATTATTTTTTCAGACATTTACTAATTTAAATGACAATAATGATAAGCATTAAAATGATTTTTTATATCAATTTAGTTTTTATTAAATTATACTATAAATAATATCAGTCTACAGTAACAATAAGGTATGCTAACAGTTGATGTACTAATCAGATATATTAATTCTCTCATTGGTATCTATTATAACTTTAGTGCATAATATTATTAGTAGAGTATAGACAAACATCATTTATAATTTAATCGTTAATTAGTAGCTAACATTATTTCAGTATTTTATTTCACATTTAAGTCGATAAATGAAAAGCTAATTCATCTATGTATAAAGTAATTATTTTTTAAAAATAGTCATTTACAAAAATAATGATATAAAAATACATTTATAAAAAAAAAAAAAAAACATGTTTACGATATTAAAGTATAATTTTGTTTGCATTGTGCAGCTTACATACCCCCGTTTTCTTCGAAGGGAAATGTTTGTGATGGAGTATGAGATAAAGTGAGAGGGAGAGAGAGAATAAGAAATGTAATGATGATGTAAAAAAACATAAAGTGGTAAAAAGAAGCAGCAAAAGAGATGGAAGGAAAAGTAGTGCAAGAAAATCGAAGTCCTTAATTTCTTCTATTTAACACCAGGAAATTAAGTAAAAGAATTTGAAAGTGACTTGAATATATTTCATAAATGCCAATATCAAATAGGGTAATTTTATTTACCCAAACAAGGATCCTTGCAAATTTTATACTACTAGATCATATCCTATCAATAGTTTTCTACTTTATTTTTCTTTTCTCACATCAAATGATCCATGAGAAAAATAATAGCAAGAAATTTCCTTTCCATTTCCGGAAGACAACATTCTAATTTGTTATATTTAGTGATGCACCCGATGGATGGAATTAAATTTTTGTTCCTTTTTAAAATAAATCTGTAAACTAATAAGAAATTAAGAAATGTTAATCAAGAGAGAATGTAAGATTTGAATCCCCCAATATAAACACACACACACACATTCCCTTACAAGACCTACGTATTATAAACCTTTTAATTTTAGCATTATCGATGTTGAAAGCTTTTACTAAAAATATAATTTAGATTTTGACCACTAATTTGCTTAAGACCAAAAGAAGAAAGAAAGCAAGAGAGTGAGAAATGAGATGAAAAAAAAAGAACCTTGCATGATAGAGAACAGAAATGAAATGGCTCCTGAAGAATCCTGTCACAAGTGAAGCAAGCGTTGGCAAGACCTTTGCATGTCCTTGTTTGTGGTCTCTGATTTAAGAATACTACTTTGGCGCTGTTTATAGTATAGGGCTGCCATGTATCCAATACAAACAAGGAATGTCCATTTCAGTCTCATAACTATGATTATTCTTTCAAAAATATAACACAAGGATTTTTTATAATTATTACAACCTGAAATTATTTCGATATTAATTTAATACAATCATATAGTAGTAGTATTTATTTAATTGCATTTACTTTATCGATGAAAATAAATAATTAAAAATATATCGGACAACTCAATTGTTGTAGTATATAAATCTGCAAACTTTTTTCATGTTGTTCCTTGGCAGAAAATTTGTCTGACCTGAATATTGGAACAATCAATGAGTTTTTCCAGATCATCTAATCGAATCACGTCGTGGTAAACATACCTTCGCACCTGTGACAAGGTATAAGAGCCTCTCGTTATTGGTGATTCAAATAAATGAGGTTTTAACTTCCAAAAAACAAGTAAAAATAAAAACAAAGCTAGTAGCACTAGTACTATACTTTCCATATTTATATCAACAAAGTTAGCTCAAGTTTCTAGTATCCACCTTTAAATCTCTCTCTTTTTTCTTTTTCTTTTTTTCTCTTGAGGGGGGGGGAGGGTGTGGGGGGGTAAACTTAACTGTCACCAGTTACTAGCACAATTAATGAAATGTGAGAATTTATTGGGAGGAAAAGGGTACTGTAAATCGTGAGGAGTTAAATTAAATGAGTCTTAACCAACACATTGGTAGGGTTTCTATGCAAATTATTAAATAATGGGACACAGCATGGAATTGGGAACCAGTGGGTCAAACTTTTCGCTTTCAATGAAAGGAACAGCTGATAAACCCTTTGCAGGGAGAAATGGATAAAAAAGAGATCTTCCATTAATGGGAAAGAAACCAAAACCAAAAAGAGGAATCAAGGAAGACATGGTGTGAACCCTTATGGTAACCATATATAAATATGCATAAACACAGATATGGGAAAACACCAAATACAATGAGACAATATTGGTGACTTCAACCAGGCAATTACTCAACAAGAAGCAAAAAAGCTTCTTTAATTTTAGAAAACAAAATACTCAATTGTTCTTTCTTTTTTCTTTTCAATTTTAAAAAGAGGGGAAAAAATCTAGCAGAAGGAAGAAAACCCTGTAACCCCATTGACCGCATTATGGAAGACATTCAAAGAGAAATTGCTTGAACAAAGTTAAATTAATTAATTAACAATTTCAATTGATACACTCTTGTGGGAAAGATAAGCTCACTCTGGTTTCTTTTTCTTCTTTTTTCTCTCAATTTATTACAAGATTCCAGAAAAGGGATTTTTGAGTGAAGTGTTCGCAGATAATTAACAGCTATGAGAAGGAAGGAAAATCTTTGTGTAACCATATTTAATTTCATGGAAATTGCTATGAAATTCATCTGAAATGAGCAGCTGATTAATTGAACCAATTTTAGAACTGTTCAAAGAATTAAAAAAATAAAAAATACTAGATGCTGCTGCTGCTAGGTATTTTTTGCATTTCCTCGAAAGAAAGTTGCATGTGAGAGAAAACACAATCAAACAAGGTGACAAGAAAGTGGTCTTCAAAAGGAGAATTTCGATAAAATCCTGGGAGATCCATCCAGCTGCATCTGAATTGAAAAAGTTTGAAAGGCAAAAACTCCAAAATAGGAAAGAGTAAAAGTGTAAAACAACAAACAGCAAAAGAAAAATTTTACAAAAAAGGACCAACTAGCTAGTATGTAGCTAGGAACAGGTAAAAGTCCAGGTAGTTTCGAAATACCCATCAAACAATTGGAGGAACCAATAAGGCCTAATTGTTGAAGCAAAAAAGACTCAACTTGCGAAAAAAAAGAAACATCATCACATCACGTGAATAAATTTTCCACTAACCCTTTTGAAAATTGAAGGTGACAAGATGAAAGGCAGAAAGAAAGAGAGTGTGGAAGCATCAAAGATGAGACCTTTTTTTGGATTAAGAAGGAAAGAAAGTAAAATTGAAGAGAAAAGAGTGGTGTAATGGAAAATTGAAAGAAAAAAAAAGATGAAAAAAGGGAATTGGATAATATAATACCTGGAGAAGAGGGTGAGAGCGGTGGGAAGAGAGGCAGTGGGGGCAGATGCTAAGGCAACAGTGCAAGCAAAAGACGTTCTTCTCGTTCTTCCTGCGATTCTGGTGGACCCCACAACCACCAAAGAATGTCTCAGCCATCAACCTCTCTAGCCATGCAGGTTTCTCATTCATATTCATACTCATGTCTCCTCCCCCACCACACCCTCCTGATGATGATGATGTTGTTGTTGTTGTGCCCATCATGTCTCTCACCATTATGAATGAATATCAATATGAATCAATTTTTATCTCTCTTTCTTCTCTTGTTTTGCTTTGGTCCGTAACCTATTTCTCTCTCTCTGATGATGATGAATGATGATGATGATGGATGGATATTTATGAGTTGAGGCCTCTGCCTCTCTGCTGCTATACTAGCTACTTGCTTATGTCAACTGCTTGATGTTGATTTTCTTTCTTTCTTTTCTTTCTTTTTTTTATATGCTTAGGAGAACCCTAGCCAAAAGAACATAATAACATCTCTCTCCATTATTCTGTCTATTTATAGAAGAGATGGGCGGTTTGGAGAGAGAGAGGAAAACAGTGAACAAGACAAGAATCCAAAATAAAAGAAAAATACCAATAGTATCTAATACATTCGATTAAATGATTGAATTTCTTAAATATATTTATTAGAATTGAATTCTTTAGTAGAGCAAATAAAGAAATTTTTATTAAAAAAAGTAAAATTCATTTTAATAATTTTTTTTCTAGGATCTTGTAAAATTCACTTCCAAACTATGATAATACTTTGTTTTCAAAGGAAAAAAAAATTAATTACTAATTATAATAAGGAATATGAAATTGGAAAGAGAGAAGAAACAGTGACAGAAATGAATGGTGTGGTGGAAAGAACAGAGTGGTTTTAATGGCGGGAAGACAGCCCACCAATCTGTACTGTCTGTGCATACTAACAATTTTTCCCCTCAGTCATCTGAGCACTCTCCACTATGACACAACCTCATTTATTAAGGTGTCCCACTTTTACATTTGACCAAATGTTCTTACCGGTTACCCCCTTTACAACTAAATAAATACGCATGTTTCTATACATATATACACATATACATGTTTCTTTTAAAATAATATGAAGAGAGTTTAATAGTTATCAATTCTGTTTAAGTATAAATTACTGTAATATAATTTTTAAAATAATAATTATAAAATTTATTATCGAATTAAATTAGTTTGAATTAAAGATGTTATTGATGTTGGTGTGGAATCATAAAATTTAATAAATTTATAATATATAAAGAGTTATAATTAGAGAGTGATGTAAAATTGTTTTTAAATTGTAAGTTTATAACATATTTTTTCATATAATAAATAATTTAATTTGTATATATTAATAACATTATAAAGCTTTTAGGCTTAATCATAGTTAAGTCAATGGGGTTTTAATTATGCTAATTGAATCTCTAATATCACAAACTGTAATTTTAATGTCAAGATTTCAATTACATCAATTGAATTCTTGAGTATTATTATAATTATACGATTTTACAATCATATATATATATATTAAGAATGGTGGATCTATTCAACAAAAAGATTAAAATTATATAATACTGATACTTTATAAACCCATTTGGGGTCATTAAAATATAAGAAGCTAAAATTACATATTTATAATACATTAAGGACCTAATTGTAACAATTGAAACCTAAGAATCAAAATAACACAATTACAGTACTTTTGAAGCCCAAAAGAGCAATTTAGTCAAACTTTATATTGTCTATCAATTAAAAATTAAAATGAATATAATTCATAAGATCATTATTATAAAATAAAAATGTTAGAAATATAGTTCCTAAAAGCATCCGCAATGAAAGTTATTTAATGAATTATTTATTAAAAAATATATATTAATATGTCTTATGATTTTGATTTGTTTAAATTGGGAGATAAATAACTATTATTCATGAGTTTGCTTAACTTTATATTAAATATAGAAGAAAGAAAGAGCATGTTTGTGAGTTGAGCAACTTGTTAATAGAAATTTTCAATGAAAATAAATTAATAAACTATTTAAGGTCAATGTGGTATAAATTAGATTGCTTATATGAACACCATCGAAGGTGCTCTAACATACAAATATTGATTTGTGTAGTTGTGTGATATTGTAAATTTTTTTTTACATTATCAATGTATAATATATATATATATATATATATGAGATCAAATTACACCGGTGTAATTTTAATAATTATTATATATATATATATATATATGAGATCAAATTACACCGGTGTAATTTTAATAATTATTA
>CM023949.1:5272309-5327944 GCA_013407115.1 Glycine latifolia
CATAATTTTAAAATTTTCAACTAGATAGTGTTTTCTTAAAATTTATTATTGAATTAAAAGTTTATTTCACATAAATCACATTTACAAAATTTCATATTAATAAAAAATTCTATTTTATCTCGTTTATATAAATTAAAATCGACGTAATATAAACATTTCAAAATATATTAAAATATGAATCGTTTGATTATCTTCTTATTATTGTTCAATTTTAACAAAATTTGACACAGGCGACCTTGCTAACATATAAATATAATTCAACAGTTGAATCAATAAAAAATTATATTCTATATCAAGTTATAAAAATAATGTAATAATTGTCAAAGTTACATCAGTCTAACTTGATATTTAGTCTCTCTATATATAACAGGATGTATTAATATTAAATTTTGAAAATTTTCAATTGGTATTTCTAATAATATCTTGTTAAAAAAATATTCTTTTAATTATTAGATTAAGTACTATTGTTATATAATAATTTCCAATACAAAATTTTACGTGATTTAGAGTTTATAAATATATAATTTGCTAGAAACTATTTATTTATATTTTAAATAATGAAAATCAAATGGTGTAAAAAACATTAAATTGTATAAAATCTTATAAATATAATTTAGTTTAAAAAAGTATAAAATTTCCCGTTAAAAAAAGAGTATAAAATTTAATGGTTAGATTAAAACAAATATTTCTTCACCAAAAAAGATATTAATAAAATATTAGTTTACTTTTGATGTCCATTAATCTTATCCTCCTCTAAATATAAATTAAAATAGCCATCTTAAGGAATTATATGACTTTTAAAAAAACTTGACTTATGTGTTTTAATATTGATTATTCATTATATGATCTACTCCCTCTAATTTTAAATATAAGAAAAAAAAATTCAGAGACATTAAAAATGTTAATTAACTTCATTTATTTTTTCCAATATTATCTAAAAAATGAACTACATTCCTTAAACCATCATTCACGATCATGAAAACTAGCATAGTCGAGTATAAATTATTGTAAAATTTCTAATATTATTTTTAATTCGTATGGATAAAAAAACAATCATTCACGCTAAATGATTAAATAATTTAATTTTATGAGTACTTGTTTCAAATGCAAATATTTTGTATATTTTAAAGATCACGTGGTTGATATTACAAGAAACAAAGGTCATTCTTAAAAAAAATGAAATAATATCATTAAATAGTATAAAAAAAATAGTTACAATTTATTTACATTTTAGACTATCATATATGAGTTTTTTCTTCTTATTTTCAAGACTAGAGGAAGTATTCCTCCATTTTCAATCTTTGGTTGTTTTGCATTTTGTGTTTGTTTCAAAATTTTGATTGTTTCAGATTTTCAATATGTAACTATGCATTTTCTTCCAATTACATCCTTACATATAGTGCAGTAATTAAGGCTATATTTAGGGGAGCATTAATCACTTTGATTTCCGCAAGTTACTTATAGTGGAGCATTAAAACTATTTCTTAATGAAATAGTATAGGAAATTGTAAATTAAACAATAAATAGAGATATTTACTTTTACTATTTGCATTTCAAGATTATTTTTTTCATTATTTTTCATTATTTTTCATTGGAACTTGATATTAAAAATAAAAATTCTTAGAAATATAATCTTAATTAATTGAAAGATGTTTTTGACCTAATATCATTAAATAGAATAAAAATAGTTAAAATTTATATATATTTGAGTTTGAAAAAGTTTTTTTGTTACTTATATTTAGGTCCCAATGGAGTATTTATTTATTTGTGTAAAAAACTTAAAAAATCAAATATTGGGAATTTAAGATGTAATAACTAATATTTATTCTTTTCATTGTCAATAAAAAAATAAAAAATACTAGTTAATTTATTAGTATATCAGATCCAGTTAATTTATTAATACATGCATTTTTTAAATACATTTTCTGTCACTTTATTAAAAATGTAAATTATTTAGTTTTATGAACAAAAATCTAATATATTGTGGATTTATTAATTTAAAAATCTGGCTTGAACAATCTCTGTTTATTAATAATAATTCTATTTACTTTTCAAATAGAAAAATACTATAAACGTTATAGTTTATTTCACTAAATAATTTACTCTTGAATGTGTAAGTGTATGTGGTTAATTGACACAGAGTAAAATTCTTATAATCGAATCTAATTGTTTTTGTTAGAAAGGTGTTTATATGTCAATAAAAAGAAAAAGAAGAAAGGTATTTTTTTATTAATCATTAATTATTGTTAATTTTTTCATGTTAAAAGGATTAAATGTAGTTCTTAATTTGAGTGAATCATTATAAATTGTTATGTTATTTTCTTTCCTATTCTTTTATCTGTCATGCATTATTTGTGGACGATCTTGATAAAGAACTGATTTTTAATATAATAAAAAAAAATCTTTTTCTTTTTCAAAATACACCACTACACTACACATGAATGACACAATTCAACCTCTTTCGGTCCTTCTTGTGTGTTCTTTGTTTATTTCACTTTGTTAATTTGATTAAGTTTATTTTGTAATTTTTTTTATCATATTTTGGATACAAAAATAACGAGATAATATAAGGTGATAACAATGGAAACAAAATAAATATTAAAAATAAATTATTTTACCTTAAATTAATAAATAACTAAAATTTATATAAAAATAGACAATAATGTTGAGTTAAACCTTGAAAAAATATAGTTTTTTATTATCGTAAATCGATGACTCAAACTAATTAACCCCTCTTAAATTGATTCCATCTATATTTTATTTTATCCTAAATTTAAACCAATCCATCTCATGAACATTTTATCCTAAATTTATACCATTAAAAAAAAAGGTTGTATTAATTAGCATACGCCGTTCAGTTTTATAATTCATTTTTTTATGTATACAGTTTTTTAAATTCAAATTAACATATTAAAATATTTTAATATACAGTAGATATGTATAACAATTGAATGTTAAAAAGGAGTATCTCTAATAGTGTTTTTTAAAGAATTTCTTAAGTGAAAAAATTATTTTGGATTGTTTCTTTCATATTGAATCAAACTTATGTGATAGAGTTTTAAAAAAATAAATTTTGTATCTTATGTAAAAAATTAGCAATAAAAAACATTTATTTGACACATAACAACATCATAATTAAGTAAGAAAAATATAAAAATATGAATTTCTTGAAATTTCTTACCATTAAAATAAAATTGCATATGAATTTCTTATAATTATATAATAAGATAAGGATCACAAAAAGTATTATAAAAACCAAAAAAAAAAACTTATGAAACATAATTAAAAAATTATGATTAAAGATTTTCTTATTAAATCTCTGCATGCTAAGATGGATGGAAGTCGGGTTTAAAATTGACCGTTAGGAATGAATTTAGTTATCCTGTACTGACATTGAAAATAAAATTTTAATTTTTTTACAATATTTTCTTATTAATACTCCTATTTCCTTTAGAAAGTATATATATTAAAAGTATTTTATATTTTAAATATAAATATCTTTTATTTTATTTAATATTTTATTTAGACAATATTAAAATATTGGAATGAAATTTGTAAGAAAATAAACACTAATCTAATATATAATTACTTTTTCTATAAACATGGTATAATTTTATCTATTGTGAGTAAATTAATTCAGAAAAGAGTTAAATTATTTATATAATATATTATAAAGTATTTTTAATTCTATTTTTAATTTAAATTTCTCTTAATTCAATTAATTGTATGAAAAAATATATAAAATAGTTATATCAATATAATTTATCGTTCATAATATTGCTTCAGTTGTGCAGCAAAGTTGATATGGCTTTTAATCGTAGGAAACTCAATTCTCTTTTGACACAGGCAATTGGGTTTCTGAAGTTAAATGTTGTAAGTGAAACTATGCAAACCAAACAGTGAAAACCTTATTGAGCAGTGTTGTAATGATTGGCTTTTGAGACCGAATTCAATTTCGAAAAATAGAAAAGAAACAAGTACAGTTTCTTTTTTACCAATATACAGTAATTGTGTTAGCTCTTCGAAAAATATAGCCTGTAGTGTCCAATCAAACATGCTGGTCAAATTTAAATGATATTTATTCAGTTGCGTCAAAAGTTCACATTCCTCTCGGCTGTTATCATGCAACAGCATATCATTTCAAAAAATAATAAGGGGATATGTGGGGAATAAGAATAATGCTTGAGATGTAAAGTTAAAAAAAAAAGAAAAGAAAGAAAAAGAGTTCAGTATTACTGTTACTTGTAACAATCCTATAATTAAATTGTATAATAGATATAACTGAGTTAACTACATTTGTTTACTAAATACGTTAAATTTGACAATTGATGGTCATCATCCATCACATATGCCCTAATTACTTTTTTTTATTAAAATTTTTTAGAGCAAGAGATGACGCTTTAGATTAATATAGGAAAAACTTTCAAACTCAATAAGTAAAAGTACTTATATTTATCTTACTTCAAGAAGAGAAGCAACCGGATGTTCAAACTTGCAACCTATCAAAGTGTCTTACTCCACTCTACCAATTGCTTGGGGTTCATATATGTCCTAATTACTAGAAACCCATTTATGTAAAATAGTGATGTATCGTTTTGATTTTTTTAAATATCTTAGAGAATTATAAGAATTCCCGTAGAAAAAATCACAAGCCATTATACAGTGGAAGTAATCCAAGTATCAACAAAATACAAATGCTACAACATGTACAAATATAGCTATTTGCTCAAATATATATATTCACACATTTGCAAAGTATTTAACAAATTCAGAAATCACTAAAATTGTTGATACTATATGAGGTTAATTAATTACAATCTTAGAGATTGCCTGGATTATGCACATGGTCAATTCAAAATCACATATTTTTATCTTTACTATTCTAGTGAATGGCATCATCAAGACATGAACAGTGTTATGAGCTTAGGGTTGTTTTTCTCTCTATACATAGCTCTACCTCGGTTTCTAGGCTGGTCATATGACCAAAGCCTCCTTCATTTTCTACCCAGAATAGTAGAGCTCTACTATTTCTTTATTATGGATTTTCAGTAGAGAAGACACATATATAATTCCAAATTCGTCTTAATGCTGCTGACATTTGTAAAATTGCATATGGCAGAGTTTCAGGTGGAGAACATTCGCTAAACTATTGTGAGTGTCATACTTATATTAAGCAAAAAAAAAAATTAAAGTTTCTAGTGAGGTTTTTGTAATCTTGATTAACCAGGGTCACTGAAGAATGTGACAAAATAGTGAAAGGAAAGAATCCGATGCTGACTAGAAAATTTGCCTTTTGCATTCTAAACTTTGACGGTGAGTTTTGAAACTAGTATTTATTTATTCAACTAATATTATCTCTTGACACTTTCTTTTTAATATTTTTTATAATGGAATGAAATTTATTTAAAATTATTAATTTTGATAATTTAATTACTTTTAAATTAAGAGTCAGTATTATTAAATGAGAAATAAAATATATTAAAATTAATATTTTTTAATAAAATTTTGTCCTATAAAAAAATGTTAAATGAGAGTATCACTGACATTTCTATTAGTATTTATTAAAATGGTTTGTTTTGTTTGCCACGTTAACTCTCTGGTTCATTTATTAATCGCTTTAGGTTTATATTGCATAAAACTGTCAGTTGGAAATTGGAATGTTGGTTTAAAGCACAAAAATTAGTGCTAGTAGTTTAATAGTTGACGCTAACTTAACCCAACGTTGGTTTAACACTCTTCGTTAACTATTACTTTCCCACTTATTTTAAATATAAGAAAAAATATATATTAAATATAAGAAAAAATCAATTAATTTAATTTAATTTAATAATATTATCTCTAAATTTTTTTATTTAATTGAAATATTATTTTCAATAACGTTTTCTTATTCTTTATATATCAAATTTTGACGAAGGATAAGTTGAAAAAAATATTTTAATAATATTAGTATAATTAAATATGATTAATTAATTTTATTAGTTAGTCTGACAGGTTTTTTTCTTCTTCTTATATTTGAGATCAAAGAGAGTACTTACGATAATGTTTTCATGCATATGAAAATTTGTGCATATACCTTACTTCCTCTGTTCCAAAATAATAGTTTTTACTTATTTTATATAGATTAAGAAAAAATAATAAATAGATGAAAAAAATTAGTAATTTTATAAAATTAACCTTACATCATTGATTTTTAGATTTGTAATTCATCATTAATATATATGAGATAGAATTGAAAAAAATAATAATTAAAATTATATTGAAAAACTAAAATGATAATTATATTAGACAAAAAAGTTTTTCTTATATAAGAATTGTAATAAGATGAAGGAAGTACATTACAAACAATATTGCCTATTGTGAGGCACTAATTTTGATGAATAAAAGAAAAAATAATTATTTTTGTGTCTATGATTAGTTATTTAGTACATGTTTAATTTTACATTGCAGAATTGATTTTGGATAGTTTCTCACATATTTGATTTTATGTTAGAGAACATGTTAAAACTAATTTTGTGTTCATAATTGATTTTAGACCGAAACAACTTTAGTAACTTTTGTATTGTATAAAAAAATTTATACTAAATTTTACTTCAAACTCATTCAAACATAGATCACATTACTTCAAATTCAATTTTACTAACAATCAATTTTGTCAACATCATGCAAACACATACTTAATTCCTAAAAATTTGAAATCACTTCTATTTTTAAAATTTTAATTTAGCAATCTATATAACTGATAAGTATACATGTTGTTATAGTTTAATCAATAGTCTCAAATGTCTATAAAAAATTAATACTCTTAAATTTAAGTCTTAAATGTGTAATTTTGTCTAAATATTCATAAAAAGTGTTTTACCTTTCATATTCTCCGGTCTCAATATAAGAAAAAAAATTAACTTAAGCTTATTAAAAAATTTGTTTAGAATCATTTAATAATATCAATTTCATTTAAACTAAATCATTTTCCTAAATTACCATCTTGAAACTTGGTATTAAAAATAAAAGAGGGTCATTGAAAACAAAATCTCAATTAAATGAATAGTACTTTAGAAATGATTTCATTAAATAAGAAAAAATTAGTTTTTTTTCTTATTTGAAACCGAAAAAAATAGTTATATTAGAAAAATTTAGCAAAATTATGTCTTACAGAGAATATTCATAGTCTATAAAAAAAGTTAACATTCTTTATAAAATTATACATAGTAAATATATAACATAACAAAAAGTAATGACATTTTTTTGACATGTATCACATAATTGGTAGTATTTTGTTAAATAAAAATGCAAATATTTATTTATATAAAAAATACAGCTAATTTGTGAAGCACCTAAAACGCAAGCCCCAAAAAATGTTCCACGTCTTTCATGAGTGGTAAAATATTTTGTTGAAAGAAAAAATAGACGAAAAATAGATAGCCGTAACCTGAACAAGTTGCGCTGCAACTGCAAGTTATATTTTGCTATTATTTTGCTCTAAATATGGACTACAAGAAAAAAACTAGAAGAATTATATCATATGAGCATGTAATTTTACCCTCCTGTTTAATGTTTTACATGTATATTGTTTGGTGAAAATTTTAATATTTTAGTTTGTATATATATATATATATATATATATATATATATATATTACTTCTAAGTTTTATAATTATTATTTGATATTATTATTTATTAGATAATATTAGTAATTTAATTAACTATTTTATAATTGTACTAATTTTTCTTGAGCCAAACTATCATTATCAATCTTTTCTCCAAGTATCTGACAAAGAAAAACTACATAGAGAATTCATACAAGAATACTACAAGAAATTCAAACATTAGTGAGAAAAATTTTGTCACTATAATATTAATATCACTAAAAATTTTAGCGACAAATTATATGTAAATTACTTTGTCACTATTATTAAGGTTTTTTTTATTAAATAATTATTTTTTAAATGATTTATATGCACTCAAATAATTTAAGTGCATATAATATATAATTTAGGTTAAATTACTTTTTGTTCAATTCATTTATTTAGTTGGTTTAATTTAATCTCTTCATTATTAAAATGTTCAATTTAATTCCCTAATTTATAAAATCGGTGTATGTTGCCATTTTCATCTAATTCAATTAACTCGTCATTTTGCAAATAATTATGGTGTAGAAGGTATTGTCTAGTCATCGTAAAAGACTATACTAGATTAACATGGTTATACTTCTTAACTCACAAAGATAACTCTATAGAAGTATACAAAATGTTTTATATATTGGTTCAAAATATAAAAAACAAATAAAAATTGTATCACTATTATTAAAAGTAATCATGGTAGATAATTTGAAAGTAAAAGTTTTAAATCATTTGTTAAAAACCATGATAATTCAGCTCATAACTTTTCTACACTTAGAACACCAACAAAATAATGTTGTTCAAAGGAAGAATAAAACATTACAGGAAATCACACACACATCAAAACTATCTTGTTGAATAATTTTAGGTAAAGGCATTTAATATCACATGTTATGTGTTAAACAAAATACCCATCACGCCTATTTTAAAAATGGCTATACATAAATTTTGAAAAGGAAGAAGACCCAACAACATATTAACATATCTTAATGCATACTTTTGGTTATGAATATTTTTTTCTTATCATTAAAGAACAAGTTGGAAATTAAGTTTTATTCTGGAGTGAATATAGAAATATTTCTTGGATATTCAGAAACATCTAAAGCCTATATAGTTTATAAATCTAAACACCTTCCATAGAATAAAATAAAAACTAAACACCTTTTGTTTTTAAAAAAACTATTCCTGTAAGTTTAATGAATGCTATATAATATCACATTTTGAAGATGATTTTGTAGGTTTAATTATATATGTCTAAATAAAATGGAAGAAGCAAAATCAACAATGAAACCAAAAGAAAATATTTGGATAACACAAGAACTACCAATATTCTTTGCCTATCAAAATCAACCATTGAAGGCACCGTAACGTGCAGTGTCAAGATTAGATTAGATTGAAAGATTATAGTAACTATTGTTTTGGTGTTGCAATGTTAAATTATGATCGATCGAAAAAAGTGGTGTGCAGTGATTTGTTGTGAAGAAAGTGAGATAAATGATTCAATAATGAACTTGAACAATTTCTTTTCTACACAAGGGATGCTTGCTTAAGGGTGATGTTCGATCCAATCTCACAGGATAATAAAGGCTGTTGACAGTTCTAAAAGCTGAGTTGAGAAAATATTTTTCATTTTCATGCATAACTAAGAAAAAGCCAGTTTATTTGGATGGAAAACCAAAAAACCAAAAAAAATGCTAAAAATATCTATAAAAAATAAAATTAAATATTTATTGTTACTCATGTAAAAGATACAGTCAAACTTGTATTGACACTCCGATGCACATGTGACATGCCCCTGTTATGTTACTCAACTTCTGTGCCTATAAAAAAATGTTACTCCTTTTTAGAACCGTTCCTTGATGACAGGATTATTTAGGGAAGAAGGTAACGATTTGGAGACTATAGGATTGTGCTGTGTTTGAGCTGAGTTGGCCCGTCCAGGTTAGTGGGCCAGTATTTATTGGGGCCAAAATTCCTGCATGAGAGCAGATGATGCTGATTCGGCCGTTACTTCCAGCACTCCCATAATTTCTTCCTGCCTCTAATTTGGAATGTAAAATTACAATCCAGATTATTCTCTTCAAAATGTTAAAAAGTGTAAGAAGCAAAGTTTAAGGTGCAGAAAGCAAGTGCCAGCTGCTTCTTTCTTGGATACCATACATGTCTGGTAGTTGCTGCAGGTCGTTTCATAACATGTTCCTTGCCCTTAGAAGATCAACCAGAGAAAACAATAACCGGGTTGGTGAGGATTGTGGCCTTTTTGTTTTGTTTTATTTTGCTAAACGTGTCCTTACTAAATAGGAAATAGGAAGTATTAAATGAACAATATGTTTATGTTTCAAAGACCCCATTTACATGAAAATGGATTTCCTGCAGTTTTTTTTTTTTTTTTTGGTAATCCCAAATCCATGTAGAGATCCCATTTACGATGTTGAAGTATCACCGCACTGTTCTTATGGTGTTAAAAGTTAAAACCAGGGCTGGAAGTGGAACCCATATTGTTGAGGAAGAGCACTTTCATCATTTCATGCACCTGAAGAGATTCCCATAGGGTTACAGGCTACTTTTGTCTCATCTTTGTTATTTTCAATAGAATGCCATCATATACGTGATTGCTGCAACAAATTTGTAGCACTTACCGGTGATACCACTGGTCTTTCACGTGTCCATAAATGGAATTGTTAACACAACTCTTTCTAGTTTCTACTATATTAACAAATAACAATTTTACAAATATATTAACACATTAAAGAGGTTAGTGGGAAGATTTATTGCAAGCCTAAAACTGAAGGGAACTTGGGTATCTGGTCTCCAGTCCAAAATATTACACAGTACAATTCAGGGTATTGACACGTATCAACCCCGTGAATGGAATACAACTATTATAGTTAATTCGATATGGTTGTTAAGTGACGAGAGATGTTGAGGAGAGAAATAATAAAAATATAAATAAAAAAGTAAAAATAGGTGATAAATAAAATGGTATGTAAAGTTTAATTAAAGATAAATAGAAAAAAGATGAGTAAAAAAAAAGTAAGAAATAAAACAAATGGATTCCACCATTTAAAACTTATTTCCACCTTGTTTCTCCTCCACCAATCACTCAAATATTATTTCCATCCTTCTAATATTATTTTAATCCATCAAACCAAACAGCGATGAGGCTATCAAAACTCCCAAGGCTCACCTCATAAATACCTTTTCTGATCCATTCCATTTTAAAAATTGCATTATCCACGCAAAATACAGCACTTCAAGCATACAAAATTGTACGAGGTTTCCTTAAACCCCAGTTTTTACCAGCTTCAATAAGACAACTGCAGCAAAACTGTATGGGCTCATAAAATAATCAAAATCCAAGTCAAGATATCACCTGTCATTTGAAGCATAAAATTACAAATTCAATATCAAGAGTAATACAATAGATAAAACAACTCAACACAATTTACAAATTAATCTCAATTTTAAACCTCATCAGCAAATAACAACACTACCTCTGGTACAGTCAATCACTCTATGGTAAAAATTCTAATTTGTCCAAGTGTCAAAGTTTACAAGAGCATCACGAATGTATTCCATAGCAAGAAACCCCATTCAAACACTACTCCATACCACAAGATGACAAAACCCACTCCATCAAGCACACCACGTGACCATTTATATAAGATCAGCAACATTCATTGGCATTTCATCAATCTGAGTACTGTAGTATTGTTCAATGTCTCTCAAGATCTTGATGTCATCACTCTTCACAAAATTTATTGCAACACCCTGCAAACCATGATTGAGCCAAATTATAACTAACATATAATAGTCAACAGCCAGCAGAGCGTGAAACCAAATGGAAGCATGCAAGTACTAGGACAAGGAATCAACGTATAAACATCAATTCAACTCGTTTAGAAACTCCCAATACCTTTCGTCCAAAACGTCCAGAGCGACCAATTCGATGGATGTAAAGCTCACGATTATTGGGAAGGTCATAATTGATAACTAGAGAAACCTGATAACAAAAGCAAATGCATGATCAATATCAGCAATTAATTCCTCCATGTACAATTCAATAGCAATTAAGAAAAGAATTTCTCAATAAATTTTAATTGATGTTAGTCAACTTGGTTATTATCAAAAAATTCCATTCGATTGCACTTCTTAAGAACAACAAAAATTGCCATTATAAGCAACCAAGAATAGAGTTATGACTCGTGACATTATCACAAACAAAAATGATATGAACTCATCTTATTCTACACATACGAAAGTAAAAGACACAAAGAAAGACTGGTGCCACAACTTGCCTGCTGTACATCAAGACCACGGGCCCAAACATCAGTTGTTATTAGTACACGGGTTGTTCCAGCACGAAATTCTCCCATAATAGCATCTCTTTCTTTCTGAGGCATGTCACCGTGCATTGATGAGACAGTGAAATTATTGTTACGCATTTTTTCAGTTAACCAGTCCACCTGTACCAAGAGGATATAAATATTAGCGTGACAGGAATGATCATAACGAGCAAATATAGACACATAGCATATAATCTATCATAGGAATATTTGATAGTTTTCGTTTACCTTTCGCTTAGTGTTACAGAATATAACAGCTTGAGTGATAGTGAGGGTATCATAAAGATCACACAGGGTATCAAACTTCCATTCCTCCCTTTCGACTGCAACAAAAAATTGCTTGATGCCCTATCAATGTAGGGTGGGGCAATTGCAACAATATCAATTTCAAAATCAAACATTAATAAGAATATGAAAATTGCATCAACATCCATTTAAAAATCAAACATCAATAAGAATATGAAAACAATTGCTTACCTCCAATGTCAATTCATCACGTTTTACAAGGATTCTTACAGGATCTGTCATGAACTTGTTTGTCATCTCCAGTATTTCATGAGGAAGGGTAGCAGAAATCAAACAAACCTACACAGTATAAAAATGATTCAGAGACCACAATATGCTTCATAATATTATTCATGCTTCAAAAGAATACAAACAACATTGATCCACAAAAATGCAGCAAAAGCAATATAAATACACATCACTTCAGCAACCTGGACTAGGGATCCTGAAGATGCATCCAATTAAGTTATAAAATAAACATCAAAAAGTAAACTTTCGAGTAACTGGGCCAAATGTTGCAACAGCTCCTCACCTAGCTACTTCATTTAAGAATGGTGCAACAATCAAATGATTAGTGCTAGCCACTTATTGTGATGAAAAGCAGCATCTCCATGATTTGATGATTAACTTAAACTCTCATGTCACTGATTTTAGGCCCATACTTTTAATGAATTGAAAATTTGAACCAACTAAAAATCATAAACAAACAAAGCTTCACAAGGCACTGAAGAGGTTTCAGGACCCCCCCCCCCCCCCCCCAACTCTCCTTGAGTTCTGGCTTGATTCATTGCATTTCTTCCCCCATCAATGTCACACCTTCAGATGATGTCAAGCCATTAATCACATGAGAACTTATATGCACTTATCATGTGAACTCACTATCAATGTTAAACTAATGCCCAAAATTTACTATCAATGTGCACCTTATAAGATTTCAAATTGCAGAAATCTGTTTCCAGAATTCAAATACATTAATAGAGATGAGGGCAAGGGAAAGAGAACCTGAAGGTCAGGTGGGAGATATCTATACACATCATAAATTTGATCTTTAAACCCTCTGCTCAGCATTTCATCAGATTCGTCCTGTTATCAAAAAGAAAAATATAAGACAGTCCTTGACACAAGACAGGAAAAAAAGAAAAATGCAATCAACTTTGACAAGTGGAAAACAACTCACAAGAACTAGCATCTTGATAGCCCTCGTGCGCAATGTTCTCCTTTTGATCATGTCACAAACTCGGCCAGGAGTTCCAGACACCACATGAACTCCATACTCAAGTTTCCTTATGTCTTCTCCCACACTTTTACCTCCAACGCATGCATGAGCTTGTATATTGATGAAATCCCCAATAGCCAATATAACCTTCTCAGTTTGCGAGGCCAGTTCCCTCGTTGGTGACAATATTAAAGCCTGAACCCTGTCAAAAAATTAAAAAACAAACACCCCATGTAAATACCTAGAGAACAAAATCTAAAATATAATGCACTCAGTTAGACGTGAAACACACAACCCTTTAACAATAGGTTCTCAGAGTATGTTTGAATGGATGATTGCAGAGAGAAGCGGCACAAACAATAAAGCTTTCGTTTTCAAAATTACAGTTATGCAATGATCCAAAAGAATGAATAATCCGACGGTATCATGACAATCTATCAACTTCCTTCCTTTCCTCTTAAAACATATCTTAGTTTTTTATAATATCCACTTAAAACTAAAAAGTAACTCTCTCTCAACACCTCGCCCTGTGTTTCTTAAATCCACTTCCTACAGTTGTAAACCCCTAAACTAGAAATTCAACCTCTTCAAAAATCGCTTAGTAACAAACAGAACGCAAATAAAGGCCCCAACCCCGATTTCAATCACAACATCGAGGCTTTTGGATGTCTGTGACTGAAACGCAACTGCAATTGCAGCTTCATATGCCTCATTCATCGTCAATTTCAAGCAACACAACGAAACCGCAACCACATTTAAAACCTTGGACCCTCTCCCAACACCTCACTAAAATTTCATCTCTGTCCACAATTTCCAGCAACATAGAAAAGAAACACAACGAAACCGCGACGGCAACTTAAAACCTAGGGCCCCGGGCTTCTCAAATCCACACCAATTCGTTGCATAACCCTAACCTAGAAATATCATCCAACAAAACAGAACGCAAATAAAACAGAAGAAACCGAAGGAAGGGGGCACTCACTCTCTGACGGAGGTATCGACGACCTGGCAAACGGTGAGAGCAATCATGGAGGTTTTGCCCGTTCCGGATTGGGCCTGGGCGATGACGTCACGGCCCTGAATGATGGGAGTCACGGCCCGCTGCTGAATGGCTGAGGGCTTCTCAAAGCCGTACTGATAGATTCCGCGGAGCAGATCGTCCTTGATCCCCATCTCCTCGAAGCTCGCGATGGCCTTCACGCCCTCCGTCGTCTCGAAGTCCATCTCCTCGGCGGGGTTCGCCACCGCACGCCGCCGGTTCGCCGGCACCACCGACGTCGTCGCCATCGCCGATTTGTTGGAAGAAAAAAAAAGGGTTTGAAAGAAAGGGGGAACGGATTTTGGAGAGGCGTGAGGTTACAGTCCTGCGAGCCCTAGAACAGATGGCACTGTGTATGATTGATATATTATATATATAACCTTCGTTGGGTCGGGTAAGGTTAAAAGGTTTTATTCTCAGTTCCAGATTAAAAAATATCATGATAATAATCCTATCTTTTTAGATAAATTTGTGTCATTCAGTTAAATTGTCGAGGGATTAATAATAATGTAATGCCTTTTGGTTCAACTTAAAATTAGCAGAATATTATTTTTTTACACATAAAATTAAAATATGTTTTTTTAAAAAAGATAAATTAAATTAAAGATATGCTACTTTTACAAAAATAATAAAAATATATTGCAAACAAGTGAACAAGAGTTTAATCAAAGTGTCATTCAGCAAAAAAAAAGTTAAACTAAAGTGTATTGAAATATGAAAGGGTCCAGTTGGTTTGATGATTAAAATAAGAAAAAATAAAATCAGATATAACCACATGATAGAGTAGAATATGATAAGATTAATTGTAGAATAAATTTTAATTTTATCCAATATTTGGTGCATGTTAGATAAAATTTATATTTAAAAAAATTATTTATATTTATGTAATCAGTTTTCTTAAAATTATAAAAGATTTTTAAAATTATACTATATTTATTATTTAAATATTAAAAAAATTGACTAATAATTATTTAATTTTTAATATTTTCATAAATAATATGCTTTAAATTTATATGTTAATTTTTTTAGTTAAAAAATAGAAAAGGAGAAAAATAAGTTCTCAAAAGTAATTTGTTTAATAATTTTTTTATTATTAATGAAATGAGTTAAGTTTGTCATTGTAAGAAAAACTTTTTTTTAATATTTTCTTCAATAATATAAGTTTTTTTTCTAAGTTTTTTGTAAAATTAGGTTTAGTGTAATTTTTCTTTTGGATTTAAGAGAAGATTTATACAAATTGGTGAACCACTATCTTAATGTTTAGAATTATATTTTTCTCCGCAACTTTCATATTCTAATGATTGTTCTTCCAAGTTGAGAATGGTAGAATG
Source organism: Glycine latifolia (assembly GCA_013407115.1). Classification (NCBI taxonomy): domain Eukaryota; kingdom Viridiplantae; phylum Streptophyta; class Magnoliopsida; order Fabales; family Fabaceae; genus Glycine; species Glycine latifolia. Next base: position 5,288,143 of record CM023949.1, read on the forward strand.
GAAACTGGAATTGTATTTGGAAGATGTGTATCACCAACAAAGTTATGGTCTTTTTGTGGAGAGCTGCTTGGGGCTGCCTGTCGACAAGACAAAATTTGTAGTCTCGAAGTGTTTCTTCCCCAGGTATTTATTTGTCCTTTTTGTGTTAATGGTCTGGAAAATGAATGACATTGCTTTGTGGGTTGTGTAAAAACCATTTTTTTATGTGTGGGAAGAAGCTGGTTTGTGGGACATTATTCAAACTCATGCAAATCTCTAATAGTTTTACTGATCTGATTTTTAAACTTGTCCAAAGTCTTCCCAAAGATGTGTTGAACAAAGTAGGTATGTTGCTGTGGGCAGTATGGTGGAGTCGGAATGGCAAAGTATGAGAGGATGTGGATAAGCCCACTTGGTCGTGGTGCATTTGGCTAAGGACTCACTTTCAAATTGGGTAGCAGCTAGAAGTAGAAGGAGTGGTCCCTCCAGGATCATTCCCTCGGTCCTGCATTGGCAAAAACCACCTCATGGTGTGGTAAAGTGCAATCTAGATGCATCTATGTTAGTTCATCTTAGCCAGGACCACATATTTTGAAGGTATTTTGCAGCCTGTTGAAGCGGAAGCAATGGCTCTTTGCGAGGCCATGAGTTGGGTTTGTGACTTAGGCTTCCATCAGGTTATTTTTGAATCCGATTGTAAAGCTGTGGTTCATAGTTATAATTCTCATTGTACAACACAATCAGAAGTAGGTGCTATTATTAGTTTGTGCAAGGATAGACTTTCTACTTTAACTAGGAGGCAAGTAAATTGTGTTGCTCATTCTTTAGTTAGGGTGACACAATTCTATGCTAGCAACCAGATTTTTTATTACATTCTCTTTTGTATTGAGAATCAAATGATTAATTATATGAATTGAGTTTATTATCTAAAAAGTGATATGACATGTGAAACAGAAAATGTTTTCAAAAGTGAAATAGATGTGGATAGAACTTCTTTCCTTACAAGATTTAACTTCATTTCACACAACTTTTACTTAGGTATTATTGATTTACAAATAAAAATTATAATATATTTTAAATAAAGAATTATAATTTCAAATTAAGAAGACCAATTAATTAAAAAATAATAATTAATATTTTCATTTGATGAAAAAGCAAGGATTTATACATAATATTACCTATTGAGGAGAAACCCTATTTTATGTAATATTTTTTTTATCATGATATTGATGAGAGTATTATCAATTTTGTCAATAAATAATTTCAATTGAAAATTTTAGCTAATCACTTTAATTAGGTCTCCCGCTCAATATTTTTTTTTCAATCAGAAGCCTTAAATCTAAAACTTTCTTAAGAAATTTATGTCCAGTACTACTTGTATCAATTATCTTAGTTTAATTTTATATAATTATAAGTTAATTTAAAATTAAAATTAAGTAAATCTATTTTCTTTCAAACATAGTCAAAAGTATTTTAAAAACTACATAAAACGATTAATTAAAAGATTGGCAATTTAATTAAGTGTTTGTTTAGAAATGCAAAAAATAGTACTCCAACGTATTAAATAAATTTTGATATGAAAAAAAATCCAAAATCTCCCAAAACAAAAAATACAAACCTTATTAGAATTGGAGCAAGCAATAAACACATTTCCCTTGAAAAGAAAAGGGTAAACGTCCAATTTAGTCCATGTAGTTTACACTTGCTAACAATTTTGTCATGTGCTATGAAAATTACCTATTTAGTTTACAAAATGTTAAATATAACGACAATTTGGTCCAACCATGAAAATTTTTCCATCTTCTTTAACAGCAGAAACCTACGTGGCTAAAACTGGTATATGTGACAAAACAAGTGTATATTACACACGGATCACAAAAAAACCCTTTCTTGGACATTTCATTTTCTGAAAGCCAACCCCACCCACTAGATCATACCCCACTACTCTCTCCTTGTTGCCTCAACGTCAGTTGTGCTTCTTCCGGTGGCCACTTGCAAGAAAGCGGAGGTTTGCCACTCAACCAGAATACAACGGCATCCCCACCACCAAAAACCCAGAATACGAATGCAACGCACATCCTTCTCGGCGTTGGTTGCGCTTTTGGCTGGTGGCCGCTTGCCAGAACGCGACTAGAAGTGATGCAACCAGAGCGCACAATGGGAGCACAATGAGAATGTGATGCAACTAGTTTGTCAATTAGTAATATTTGTTAGGGATCAATTCGTCATAAAATATATATGTTTGGTGGCAAATATATATGTTTTAAAAGGTAATGATTTAGTCCAAAATGACTTGGAAAACCATTGTATACACATGTACTTGCCATGTGGATGAGTGTGAATCACATAGGCTACTGTTAATGGAGACAATTGGATCAAATTGTTGTGACATTTGACATTTATAAATAAAAAAGGTAATTTTTATCTATGTAGCACCGATACTGACACGTGACACGACTCGACTCTCTGTCACGTCAATCTTAAAAAAAATATGGATTTCGATAAGTTGGGACACATTTTAATATTAAATAATATTTTTAATTTATATAGTGTATATTTCATTTAATATTCAATAATTTAACAAAAAAATTAAACTAAACTAATAATATCCATCAATGTAACCAAAAAAAATTCAAAAAAGCTGCATTTTAGTTTTTTATTTTTAAAAATAAGAACTAAATAGTCCATATTATCATTAAGAGAAAGAAAAATAAAATAGAATATTCAATTATTCATAGACAAAACCTGTTTGGGGGGTTTATTTAACTTATTTAATGATTTTTTTAAGAAAAAAAACTAAAAAGAAAAAATCTAAAGGCACATTTAGAACAGTGACCGGTGAGAGCGAGAGAGTGAAAAGCAAAATCCATTTGGGCGTTTCGTGAGTGATGTCCCATGTTCGTTTGGGTGCAACAAATCGAGAGAGAGAAGGTGGAAGCATAGAGAAACATGAGATGAGGTCAGAGAGAGGTTAGAGCAAAGCAAGAACACTTACCTATGACTGGTGAGATGCGAAAGACGAGTCGACGATGGTGAGAACGGCGGTCGGAGCATAGAAACGAACAGCGATGAGTGAAACCATGAAGAAACAAGAAGTGAGAAACCGTGAAGGGTGAAGAAGCAAATTCGCATGAGGCCCGTGTAGAACGGTGAGTGAAATATAACATCTTTAATTTTTTTTCACGAAAATACCCTTTGACTATGTCATACACGATCAAATTCACGTGTCAAAAACGGTCAATGTGTCAGGTTTATTGATCGCATGTCAGACACGCTGTCAGAGCTTGTCACCGCGTGTCAACGTGTCAGATCATGTCGGACTTGACACGTCCTGTATTTTAGCGTGTCCGTGCTTCATAAATTTTTATATTTATAGTAAAGAAACAAAATTAAGTGTAAATTACAAGATATAAATTAATCATTTACTCAAAAACAAAAACGCATTTCGCAGTGACATCCCACTTCTCTTTCGTTACACGCTGCTTTCCCAAACCGAAACACGTCTCTTGCACCGAATAGCTTCTTCGACTATCTCACTTCTCTTTCACTTCCTTCATACTCTCTCAGATTCTTTGTTTTGAGGTATGTGGGTTCTTCTTCTGTCCTCCACTTTTCATGGGTCTATGCCATCTTTCGTAGTGTTGGGTTCTTCTTGTTTTCAACCTTAATTATCAATTTTATTTACTTCTTAGTTTTGTCATTTTATTTATTTTTTGTTAATAATTTGATTGTTGGAATTGTCAATGGTGGACCCTTTGAGCCAAAATGTTCATATTTGAAGTTAAATCTTTCCACCAATTGAACTGAGACAGCTTACAGTTTCAGAATTTGTCAGAAAAAGCTTGTCCCAATTGCATATTTGTTCTTGTACGTATGTAGTACTTTCATACTTGGTTCTTGTTGATATATTTTATTTTATGTTATTTGCTTGTTAAATTATCACGCACTTCTCCTGTTCAATGGTTTGATGGAAGAATAATTGACACAGACTAATATGTTTGAAGTTACTGCATACCATTAGATTAAGTTTAATAAGTAGTTAAGCACAAATGCTTTGATTCACTAGGAAAGGAGAAAAGCAAAGAACTTATAGTTTAGGAGGTAATTTTAAACATGTTGTATATCTTACTCTTATGAGTATATTCGTATCAAATGTTGTACTCTGATATCTGAAATTGGCTTCTTGCATGATCTGTCCATCTGATCGTTCTACTGAATTTTTGTTCTTCAATAACTTGTTACTTTTTATATCCAGAATTTCCCAAGGGCAAAATTTATGTACGAGTTTTTGTTTTTGTTTTTGTGTGTACTGAAGTTACTGTGCTGATGTTTTGTAAGAAGACATTACTTGACAACCACATATGGTATTTATGCAATATGCCTTTTCTTGCTAATCATTGAAAGAATCAGTGTCTAATAATTGATATTTTAGGTACTCTTCTTGATACGGATGGCAGCACCATTGGCATGTGTTGTTGGGAGTGGTTTATCCATACAGAAAAATAAAATTGGCAAGGATGTCAATGGAAGATATCTCTTCTCATATCATAGGCTTTCAGCACTGAGTAAGGAGTCAAAGACAATATGCGTAGGCATCCTGGGATCAAAGGAAGCATGAAGGGAGAAGAGGATTTCTGAAATTGTTGAATGTGGGAGTTGGCTTACCTGTATTATTAGGAGGTGGGAAAGCTTATGCTGATGAACAAGGATCTTCCTCCTCCAGAATGTCTTATTCTAGATTTCTTGAGTATTTGGATAAGGGTAGAGTTAAAAAAGTGGATCTGTTTGAGAATGGAACCACGGCTATTGTGGAGGCTGTTTCTCCTGAGTTGGGTAATATTGTGCAGCGAGTGCGTGTTCAACTTCCTGGACTTAGCCAAGAGCTCCTTCAGAAATTCAGGGAAAAGAACATTGATTTTGCAGCTCATAATGGCCAAGAAGAGACAGGTTCTCCATTAGCTAACCTGATTGGGAACCTGGCTTTCCCTCTGATTTTGATTGGAGGATTGTTCCTTCTCTCGAGACGATCATCAGGAGGGATGGGAGGTCCTCGTGGGGGCTTTCCTCTTGCTTTTGGTCAATCTAAAGCCAAGTTTCAAATGGAGCCTAATACTGGAGTGACATTTGATGATGTTGCTGGAGTGGATGAAGCCAAGCAGGATTTTATGGAGGTGGTGGAATTTCTGAAGAAGCCTGAGAGGTTCACTGCTGTTGGGGCTCGCATACCAAAGGGTGTTCTTCTTGTTGAACCCTCCTGGAACTGGGAAGACACTTTTAGCAAAGGCTATTGCAGGTGAAGCAGGTGTCCCATTTTTCTCAATCTCAGGTTCTGAGTTTGTAGAGATGTTTGTTGGAGTTGGTGCTTCTCGAGTCCGTGATTTATTCCGGAAGGCCAAAGAGAATGCTCCATGCATTGTTTTTGTTGATGAAATTGATGCTGTTGGAAGGCAAAGAGGTACTGGAATTGGTGGAGGGAATGATGAAAGAGAACAGACCCTCAATCAACTTTTGACAGAAATGGATGGATTTGAGGGTAATACCGGTATCATTGTCATTGCAGCTACTAACAGAGTTGACATTCTTGATTCTGCATTGTTAAGGCCAGGACGATTTGATAGACAGGTAAGATTATATTAGCAAATGCTTAATGTGTTTATTAACAAGCAAATCATTGAACATAGTGCTTTTGCAGGTAACGGTTGATGTTCCAGATGTACGGGGAAGGACTGAAATTTTAAAGGTTCATGGTAGCAATAAAAAGTTTGAAGCTGATGTTTCACTTGAGGTAATTGCTATGAGAACACCTGGTTTTAGTGGAGCAGATCTGGCAAACCTGCTGAATGAAGCTGCTATATTAGCTGGTCGGCGTGGAAAGACGGCAATTTCTTCCAAAGAGATTGATAATTCTATTGATAGGATTGTGGCTGGAATGGAAGGAACTGTGATGACAAATGGAAAGAGCAAAAGCTTAGTGGCATATCATGAAGTTGGGCATGCTATTTGTGGGTAAGCTAAAAATCAGGGTGTAGTTTTGTCTTTCAAGTTAATTGTATGATTGCAATGGAAGCAAGGTGTTATTGCCTATATAAATTCACGTTATACTTGTATATAAAAGTAATAATCCAGAAAAAAACAATGGTTCTCATTCAGAAGCTGTTTTTGCAAACAATTCCAAAAAGTTGTTCTTAAATATCTATCTGTACTTGCAGAACTTTGACTCCTGGTCATGATCCTGTACAAAAAGTAACCTTAGTTCCTCGCGGGCAAGCTCGTGGTCTTACTTGGTTCATTCCTGCTGATGACCCAACTCTGATCTCTAAACAACAACTCTTTGCAAGAATTGTTGGTGGACTAGGTGGCAGAGCAGCAGAGGAAGTTATTTTTGGTGAGTCTGAGATTACAACTGGAGCAGTTGGTGATTTGCAGCAAATAACCAGTTTGGCCAAGCAGGTTGGCGTTCATGACTTTATTTTCTGTTGTAATGTATCACATTTCTCTTGTTCTCTTTCTTTCTATTCTGCTTTTGGCGGGGATGAACGCTAGCAGTGATTTAGACTCTGCAGAATTGGTAATGTAATCTGAATTGGGATAAATTTGACCAGTGCATTCAGAATTTTATATTTTGTTCTAATTAATTGGTGAGATCTGAAAAGAGGTCATGTCAAAAGATTTCTTTAATGCTTCAAAGTTCCACCTAGTAATTTTTGTCTTCAACTGAAAGAATGTTTTTTTTTTTTTTTTCCAATTTTGAAGGATGAATTTTTAATACTCATTGTCAAAAGAATCTTTCTTATTCTCCTACCTTGCCCTTCTGATCACAACTTTGCCATACCTCTGCTTCTAATAAATGTAAATGATATTCTTGCAGATGGTAACCACATTTGGAATGTCTGATATTGGTCCTTGGTCACTCGTGGACTCATCAGCTCAAAGTGATGTAATCATGAGAATGATGGCAAGAAACTTAATGTCAGAAAAGCTTGCTGAAGACATTGATGCTGCTGTCAAGAGACTCTCAGATGAAGCATATGAAATTGCATTGAGCCAAATAAGGAGCAACCGCGAGGCAATTGACAAGATAGTGGAAATTCTATTGGAGACGGAGACAATATCTGGAGATGAATTCCGAGCTCTCCTGTCCGAGTTTGTTGAAATTCCTACTGAAAATCGGGTCCCTCCTTCAACTCCCTCACCTGTTGCTGTTTGAATTGCCTATATGCCACTGCAATGAAGTGTAGCTTTCCACTTACTGAATTTTCTGAAATTGTGAAATATTTGTAATATACCCTTGACTCCAATTTTAGGAATGACAAGATCCTAGCTTGCTGCTTTATTTCTTTTTTCTTGTGTTGGAAACGAAAAATGTAAGTTTCTTCACAATTAGTACATAATGTAACCTTAGTGAATAGTAATGATATTAACACATTGTATCATTGTAACTGGTGAGATGTAATGTTTAGTTTGAGTATGAATGCAATGTTTACACAAGTTCCCTCATTTTAGGCTCCACAATAAAGAATGGCAACTTAACAATCTTGTTGGATGTCCATGCCACAAAATGGTAGTAAAGATAAGCTTGGGTACCATGATGATTGATGATATTTCAAATGATTAGGTTTATTCAAGTAAATAATTGAATGATTTTCGTCAAAGTCAAAAGTGTGGTGTAGCGATGATTTTTTCTGCCCCTCCATAATCTTGTGGGATATCACCAAATGGTGGTAAATATAAGCTCTGCTTGGGTATCATGATGATATTTAAAGTAATCAGGGGGTTTAATTAGTAACTAATTGAATGATTATCATCAAATTAAAGTCAAATATGTTGTGTAGCTGTGGTTATGTTTTGCCCCCTCCATTACACTTGGATTGATATAATTGATGTTTCATTAACGGACAAGAGCACAAGGGCAATAATGTTAAGTGATGTACGACTTTTTGGATTAATCTTACATTGAAGTTTCATGATTGGAATAGAGGCAGAGCAATGTTTGGTGACAGAGAAATTATTTTGGGAGACGTAAGAAAATTCTAGAAAGATGTATAGTTACTCAAGGGACTCACTCATTAAGAAGCATATGACACCTATAAGGTGGGAAGGCAAGGCTGCAGATAGAATTTTGGCAGTTAGTAGACCTATTGGGCTCTGTTAGGTGTGCAATAATTGCTTAGGGGGAGTGAACACTGAAGGCTGAATTTAATTTTTAACACTGATATATATCTACGTTTTTTTTCTCTTTTTTTGATAAAGAAAAATTTAAGGAGAAGGAATGACATTCTAGTTCAAAGAGATGAGTGGGATTCGAATGTGAGTTAACAAAGATTGATCCCAAACCAAACTCATATTTTATCTTACAAGAATGTGAGTTAAATTTTTATCACCCATATGTAATTATCTTATTGATAAATAATTTATAAGTATATTTATAAGTTTTTATTGAACCTTGAAATGAGTTATGCATTGGTCCTAATAAATCCCCAAATTCAATCTCATCTAAACTTTTCATGATTAAAAAAATTTGCGGTTAGAGAGACTCAAAAGTATTTTTATTCTATTTTTTTTTACTTAGTGCTTTTGTTCTATTTAACGACGAAAAGAAACGAAGTATTTTATTCTCATATTAGCAAATTCTTTTTTATTTTTTATTTTGTGCCTTTAAATTCAGAAATATGCATTAGAATACATATAAAGCTTTTTTTATAACTTTAATTCAAATATGGATAAAGTAAGTAATTTTGGTCGATGATAAAAAAAATTATTATTATTTATGCATAACTAATTATGATGAATTCGTTACAATATTAACGAATAACGAGAAACTTATTTTAAAAGATAGAGTAAGTTATAATTGATAACTGAAATTACTTTATCTTTACTTACTTTAGAGTAAACAAACAATTACTTAAAATTTATCGTTCAATGTACAAAGACTATTGTTATAAATACATTCAAGATTGATCCTTCAATAATCATAAATAGTTCACTAATACGTCATTTATGTAATACTGCAGCTTTTTCTACAGCTATGCCGCTAATGTCTCAATTGTCCTTATGCATGGTAAGTGGTAACTCTACCCGTTTTCATGGGAATGAACATGGACATGCTTTGATTTTGATGGGAAAAAATTAAGAGCATTTTCAATGGAGAATGCTTATATGAGTTTTTTAAAGTTATTTATTCATTTTTTTGTGATCCTTACATTGTCATGTCATTCATAATAACTCTAATTAAATTTTGTTCCAATGCAAAAAATTACAAGAAACTCCAAAAAATCTCTTTGGTTGGTAATGTTTGAAAAATAAGAAACTTTAGAAAGAGTTTCTTATATTAGAAACCCAAATTTTTTGTGAAGAAACTCTCATATCACCTAGATACTCTCCAATGCATAATTTCTTCTAAGAAACAATTTTTTATCCTTAAAAACCTACTAAGCACCTCCCATTGGAGATGCTCTAAGTTGATTAGGGTTGGGTTTAGAAATTTTCTAATTGAGAAAGTCAGATTCGAGAATGGGATCGAATATGTTAGTCCTAGCTCCAGTCCCAAACCCACTGTGTTATAATAAATGTTTTAAATTACTATAATAATATTACAATTTTAATGGATCAATACTTGTTTTATGCTTGAAATTATTACTTTTCTTATAAATGTGTATAATTTTTATTTAATTTTATGTTGAACTGAAAATAAATGAAATGAAACAATTTTTACTTAATTTGTTACTAAACACTTAAAATTTCAACATTTGTAAACATGTCCTGATCATTATTTATGTAAGCTATTAAAAAATAAATGAAATCAAATAATTTTTACTTGAAATTTCAATTTAAGATACTATAATAGATTTAGTCCAATTATAATTTTCCCCCTATTTTCTCCATTTTTTGAATAAAAAAAAGATAGGATTGAAGATGGGGCGAGAAAATCTAATTCCTAAGCAAAAACAAGAATAAGTCTAATTCTTGGACCCCAACAAAGATCGAGAGAGAGGAGTAGAGAAACTAAACCACCAGTTGCCATGCCTAATTATATTGATAAAATTGCTAGATAACTATTTTTGAAAGGAACATAATATGCTTACTTTACAATAACTAAGAAAAATACTAGTCGGTTGCACTAATTTATTTAAATATAAAAATAGTTTAATATGTTAAGAAATATTTTTCCTAATAATATACAGTTTATAATATATATTTTTTTGGTTCTAAACAATATTATTAGTTTGTAGTTTACACTAAATCAACAACATAATATATATATATATATATATATATATATATATATTACATATGTTATATTTATTGAAAATATAATTTAATCATATTGTTTTAGTTCATTATATTTATATTTAATAAGTATAGTATTTTATATATAGCCAATTTTACTTATATATATATATATATATATATATAAATCAAATACCATATTTTATAATAATTAATAATTATATTAATAAAATAACTCAAGGCAAATAGTTGAACTCATTTTTTTTACAATAGTTTGAACTCGATTTATTTAAAACTTTGAAATTGACTCACTAATGATTTAATTTTTCCTATTCAAATATCTGCCTGACCTTTTATTATTATTATTATTATTATTATTATTATTATTATTATTATTATTATTAATGCAATAGTAAGTAAACGTCTCTAAGCTGAAAGGTAAATTTAAAATTAAAGTAAAATAATTTTGTGTCATAGACTCTTTTAAATAATTAATTTTTAGTTTTTGAAGTTGAACTTGTTAATTTGGTAAAGAAGTGCTTATTTGCTTATAACTAATACATTCATTTGAGTATTTTTGTTATTGAGTGATATTTAATTACCTACGTGAGAATGTGAGATCCACTAATACGAGTTATCTCTTTCCTATTTATTATTATTATTATTATTATTATTATTATTATTATTATTATTATTATAGATGTAAAATATTAATTGATTTTTGTTGATGAGTCATGAATGGTAAAAGACTTGACTGATTACTCTTAACGAGGGTCTATCTTTCCAACTTAAGAACAGAGAGTCTAATTTTACTCAGAAACGTTCGTTGATTTCTATTTATTATTTAACAAAATTAATGTAAATTCTCTCAATAATAAAGAGTATGCAAATTTTCGTTTACAAACATTTATTGTGTTTTAACTAAGTAAATGATTGAGCCACTACTAAATAAAAATCCCTGCCGAAAAGTAATGGTTAAGTAGTTAATGCGATGAGATTAAGATTATGAGAATAATTGCTCTGTATTATATATAATTATTTTTGCGACACATCTAAATTAATGTTATTATTATTATTATTATTAAAATAATTGTTACATAACTCCTCCTTTTTAAATATATTATCAGTCATTGATAAAAAAAATCCAATTAGATTATAGATTGATAAAGTCAATAGATCAAATTCCTCTAAAAAAAGAGATAAAGTGGATAGATCAAATATTAAGTTCATTTAACCCAAAAAGTTAGTTAGTAACAGAGAATCGGTCCAAAATTAATAATAAACCATGTTGGTCAATTATTCTATTTTTATTTTTAAATTAAGCAAAAAATATTTTTAGTGAAAAAGAAATTCTAATTTCAACTTATGTATAATTTTTTATTATTTAACATGTTATATATGTCGTTCTCGAAACTGCTTTAATGGTATGTTTACCTTGTATCACCTGCATGATAGGAGACTTGGCATCGGATCGAGCATCTTATACAAAGCAATGAAAGCATATGCCGTTCTTATTTTATATTAAATTATTTTTTTACTCAATTAATTTCTTCTGATTTTATATTTATTTATATTTAATATATCACCTAATATATATATATATATATTCAATTATGCATACAAATATTTATATTCAAGTATTACCAAGTAAATTCTAATTAAATTAATAAGTAATAAACGAGTATTAATTTTTAAATCTTTTTGCTAATGATATCCTAGGACCGAGGAATGTTTCTCTTTCTATACATTCTAGATTTCTAGTATATCAATCTTATTTAAATACTTTTTTTCATAATTAAAATAGATAATTTAAAAAAGACAAAAAATAAACTCTAGTAATAATATAAAAGTACTGTCGTCTAATCATAATAAATTTATTAACTTTCATAATAATTATTTTAAAAATTATATAACAATAGGTTTTAATCTATTGTTATTATAATTTTTTTTACCGTACATAACTACTAATGACTAAACTCTTACAAAAATATATAAAAAACTATTTATTTAGTTTAGATGAAATAACAATAACCACGGTGTAACGACAATAACACTTGGAATATCATATACATCTTTGACATGCCGCAATGTTCATCAGACAGCACTAACTTATGTTCTTGGTCATTACGCGTCACGAAATTAAAAGATATGATAAATAATGATGAAAAAAACCAGGTTGGAATCGAACTTATCGCATCCATCGATCCAAGTCTTTTTCATTTTAGCGAATAAGAGTACCAAAAATTGCAATAATGCATTCAAATAATATAAACAATCCAAAGAAACAGAAATAAGTGGCTGCATGCATGGGTCCCACCCTCTGTGTGTGTAGCATGTTATTTCACTCTCTCTTGGTCAGTGATTTTTTGTCTGTTATATAAGACACTGACAGTATTCAGCCTTAACGTTACCCTTTAGGTATTCTCTTCCCCACGAAGTGGAACTGTCTTGTGTTGTTCATGTTTAGATACCTGATGAACCTGAGTTTGGTTTTTGGTTCTGTGGCTGACACCAATCTGATAATAATACTGATTCTTTCTGAATACGCTTCTTTGGGTGACAAGTACCAGATTTTGTGACAGTTGAGGTGAGGTGAGAATTGGTTTTCACTTTTCAGCTTTTGCAATTCTTGAATTTGCAATTCTGGTTTTCAATTTTGAATTTGAGATTATTATGATTTATGAGTTGAACATTTTCTTAATCTTATTTGATTTTGAATCATTGTTTTGTATGAGTTTGGCTGAAAAACAATAGAGGACAAAACTTAGGTGTGGTATCATAATTAGGTACTTTTGGCTGTGTTTCTCCAATGAGAATTCGGGTTTCACCTTGGTAATGCAAACCTTAACTATATGGATTACCTAGTCCTATTTTGATTGGAGAACAACATTAAAAGCACTTATGGAACTGCATCTAAGTTTTGTCCTTGAAGGCTTTTGGTGATGTTAGTTATATTCTTATGTCTGTAGTCGGTTTAAATAAGCTTTGCTTCAGTTTGTTTAGGCTAGGGCAGAGTAGCCTTGTAGATTATATGTTGATTCTATAAATTGGGTTTGCCAATTTATTTTTCCTTCAAAGATGGGAATGGTTAGTGATGGAACCAATCATTGAAATATTCAACTTTGCTTGCCTTTCCAGATTTTATATGTTAGTTTGGATCCTTGGTTCGAGTAGGCATGAATTTCATAAGAGTTTAGTAGTTTACATTCAAATTTTGTGTGTGTGTTTTGGTAACTACACAATTGCACATTTTGTTACCTGTGTTTCCTTTTTTCAAGGGTAGAGTAACTGCAGAAGTATTGAACTGAGCACTAAATGGCTTCAACTGGGTTTGATGAAGACGATGATACCAGAGGCGATATGTGGGTTTTGGAACAGAAGATTGACCAGCCAATGGATGAAGAAGCTGAAAGGCTCAAAAATATGTACAAAGAAAAAGTATGATGCAAATCCCCTTAACATGCTTTCTCTTGATGAATTCAGTTTTGTTTATTTAGGAGACTGCAATTTATCAATATCATATTCAATTAAAAATAAATTGTAATTAATGTAGATATCATATTTGTATATTGAATAACAAGGCATTCAGTGCTCAACACATGCTTAGAATTATGATTCTGGAATCTACAATTTTGATTTACCCCTTTTTTCGCGTCAACTATTTTCCAGCACTTGATATCTGAACCTTTTAACATTACTCTACCTTGAGCTGGAATTCAGCTTAATCATAAAGAAGTAGGTTGACAAAAATCAAACTCCTAACCGCTTTGTTATATAGGCTTTGGTACCATAAGATTTTAGGATAGCTGGTCCTTGATATGGTAGTACCTGTACTAAATACCTAAAGATCTTAAGGAAACAACAATCTTAAAATTACAACATACCTGTATCATAGCCAATTCCCATATATTTGCTTTAGGCTTTAGAGCTATTGAGTGAGAATATGTGTATATATAAAACCATTCCTGTGCTTCCATCTAAGCTTAAGCTTTTAGGGAGTGAGTTGGTCCTTGACATGGTATTGAAGCTTAAGCAATTTGGTGGTGGAGCTGCAGAGGAGCAGCAAGGATTAGACTTCTGACCACTTGGTGACAAAGGCTCTCAAGCCAAGTTAAGAACCGACTCTCTTTTAAATTCAATCTTTTAGGTGCACTTGAATGGTTTTATATTTTTAACAAAAGTTGTACTTTATTTGCACAAGAAAGACCTTTCACTCTAAATTACATTCTGGAGCATGGATTTAAAACTGTCAATCTCATTTTAAATTTAAATGCTTCCAAGAAATTCAAGTACATTCTAAATGCAGAGTAGACTAAGAAATCCACATTTTTACATGCCAGTTAAGTGATTATTAGTTGAACTTTCAACCAGGATTTCTTCATTCTCTAATTCTCTTATACAGTTTCGAAAGATATTATGCTAGCCATTGAATTTGATGTATAATTCCTTGTTGCTGTTGGTTTGATTTTTTCAGAAACTTTCTACACTGTTGCTTCTGCGGCTTGCATATCAGAGTCTTGGCGTAGTTTATGGAGATTTGGGAACTTCCCCCTTATACGTTTTCTATAATACATTTCCTCAACAAATTAACAATCAGGAGGATGTGATTGGAGCTCTTTCTTTGATTATATACTCTCTTACTCTGGTGCCACTGCTCAAATATGTTCTTATTGTATTAAGAGCAAATGACAATGGTCAAGGTATTTGCTTGACTTTGGTAATTAATATATTTATGGTTTGACTAAGGAAATCCTAAGTGATGATGTAGTATAACTTAAAGGTGTGATAATCAGCTCCCTTCTCTATCTGAATGATATTTTCTCGAATAACATTCCTAAAAAATGCATCTGTATAGAAAAGATTTTCATCTTGTATGATAATGCCTGACAGATCCAAATCTGAAAAGGGATGGATATCTTAATAGCCAAAAATCTTCCCTTCCTTTATGCCTTTCCTGGATTAGTTACAGAATGTTATTCACAATTACAATATCTTGTTGTTATATCACTATCAGGTACTAGTTTAGTCTAGAGTGGATCATATTTAAGGTTTTATGAGAAAGCTCACTTTTCAATTAAAAATCTTGGTGAATTCCTTTAATAGCTCACATATGGTATATAATAGACAGATGTATCTGTTGACACTTTTGTTTTACTAAACTTACATCTATGGAGCAGGTGGAACATTGGCTCTTTATTCCTTGCTCTGTCGACATGCAAACATCAGAACCATTCCCAATCAGCATCGTACTGATGAAGAGCTAACAACATATAGTCGGTCTACCATCCATGAGAAGTCATTTGCTGCAAAAACCAAGAGATGGTTAGAGGAAACACCTTATATGAAAAATATCATTCTGATGCTCGCCCTTGTTGGTACCTGCATGGTGATTGGAGATGGTATTCTTACCCCAGCTATATCTGGTATGGCTTCTGTCTGAAGCTGATCTTCTCATTTCTACTTATGTGTTAAGTTTCTGTAAATGTAAACTACTGAACTTTCTTGCTGTTTACCCAAGTACTATATCTGTCAACCTATTTAAATGCTTCTGTATTTTATATGTCAAAATGTGCAAATTTACCAAACTGTGCTTGGAAATTATAAAATCATTTTATGAGGTGAGAAAAAGGGACAGCAATTAGAATATAATCTGAAACTGGAAGTATTTTGAATGGCCTTATATATATAGATTACTTGGTCCAAAATGAGTTAGCAAGAGATGTATTTAAATGAAGCTTGGGAATGGCCTAAATACAAGATCTTAGTACATTATTGGTAAAGTTTGTTTTCTTTCTTCCCCTTTAAGAATGGAGATTTAGAAATTAATTTCATGTAGTTCATCTCCTTATTAGCTTCATTTATGTTGTATTGCATAAGGCTCCAGATAAATGAATCAGCTTCAATTATTATTTTATTTTTTTGCTTTAGTATCATCTTAAATACATTTCCAGTGAATTCAATATATTCATTACAAGATCTTCTGCTGTAGTTTTATCTGCTGTTGGGGGCATCAAGGTGAATCATACTGATTTTAGTAACGGTACGGTCCTACACCTGTAACGTAAAATTACATTTTTCTTCTATTTGTACCATTATGTGTCAAGTATTACATTTTCAACTTCATCTATTTTATGTTTTTAGTCATGAAAAGTTTTTTTTATCCCTCTTTTCTTTTTTTCCTGTGTTACAGGAGTAGTTGTGCTGGTTGCTGTTGTAATATTAGTAGGGTTATTCAGCATGCAACATTATGGTACAGATAGAGTTGGTTGGCTCTTTGCTCCAATTGTCCTACTTTGGTTTCTCCTAATTGGAGGTATAGGCATATTCAACATCTGTAAATATGGCAGCAGTGTTCTAAAAGCTTTTTCACCACTGTATATATACCGCTATCTACAACGAGAAGGTAAAGATGGTTGGCTTTCCCTTGGGGGAATTTTGCTCAGCATAACAGGTATCTTCCACTTTTATAACTGTTGAATTCCTCCTTGTATTTAAGAAATGTTAATTTAAGTGAAGTGGATACTTGTTTTGAACTTTGGGACTGATTTGTGAATTGTGATGCAGGGACAGAGGCTCTTTTTGCTGACCTTGCACACTTTCCAGTCTCTTCTGTACAGATTGCATTTACTCTGCTAGTGTTTCCTTGCCTTCTTTTAGCCTACTCTGGACAGGCTGCTTACCTTATGAATAACTTGGACCATTCAAAAGATGCGTTTTATCGTTCTATTCCAGGTTTGTTATATTTGTCACACTCTATATTTGAAATTTCCACTTTAGATACACCTGTGCTGTTTAGAATATGATCAACAACCATATATTGCTACTAGAGTGCTAGCAACACTATTTTTAACACACATTCCACTATTGGTTGTAACTTGTGATTTATTGAAAACTATAAAGTCATTAAATGAGAAATTGAATCCATTAAAATTTGTAATTTATAATAAATTTCAGCAGTAAAGAGTGTATTAGAGAGTACATTGCTAGTATTTTTCTTTCTACATTCTTTGTGATAAACTTCTTGGTAGAAGTTTCACTTTTATTTCTCTTTTAGCTATTTTATGTTGACTAATGTTAGAGATGCTGTAAAAATATGAAACTCGTTCAAGTTTGTGGTGAAATTATGATTTTAGATAATTTTTTCTTTGTTGTTAAGGGTTTATAGATTGAGGACTTTGGACAATAGTAAAGGACCTCATTTATATTATTGTGGTATGATACTCAAGTGTTTTAGGGAGCAGGTTAGATGTCATTACCAGATGGGGCATGATACCTGGCTGGCTGACTGACTGACTTGGAGACCTAGTGAGATGTCAAATTGTCAATTAATGGGTTTTACATATCACTTTGGGGGTTGAGGGGGGCCATTTAGGAAAAAAGTTGAAGAGTTCATAAACTTAGGGCCTATTTGTTATAGAGTTTGGCTGATTTTTTGTTGTTGAAATTATTAATTTTAAATTGATTGAGACGCGTGTCTTAATCTTAACCACACATTTTAAATTGAAACACATTGATTTGTCCAATTTGCCAAATGAGCTCTGAACCTCATTGATTAGATGTGTGCCAAGGAGAAAAAAAAATTTATGTGGTATTTAGCAAGAATGTCGAGTGTGTGGATCGTTTGTTTTATCTTATAGGTAGATTTAAATAAATAATACAAATTAAATAAATAATTTAAAAAAGGGTCAGTTTTGAAATTATTTCAAAATCTGGGGCAGTCAAATACGTTTAATTTGGACGTGTTCACGTCCGTCGCTAATTCGGTCTTTAACACTTTTTTACAGAATAATATTTTTTTTAAAATGTGTTGCGAGCACAATATTGTGATGTTTTAATTTTTTTTAACTGAAATCGTTTAAAAATTTACAGTATAATTTTGATAAATAGATATACCAAAAAAATATTACTTAATTTGGGCTAATTTTTTATTAACTTTGTTGTTTTTATAACTGAATTCCATAAAAATGGTATCTATTTTAATTTTACGAAGCATTAATTTTCATGAAAATAACTTAGGTCTTGTGTCTAGATACACTTTTTGAGTTTTTGATTTTGGTTCAATTTTTTTTTTAAATTTGAGTCAAAATTCAATTTAATCTGTTCAAATTCATTACTGTATATAATTAAATATGCATATAATTTTTAATTCACCCATGATTGTTTAAGTTGATGTTTTTATTTTTACATCTTAATGTCTGCAAAAAAATTAGCCCAAATTAGGTGTACGATATGTACTTCAAACGGTCATGGCCCAAATTAGGTATATGATATGTCCTTCAAACAGTCATAACTTTTGATAGAAATGTCCGATGGAGGTGTATGATATGTCAAAACGCTCAAAATTCAGAGAAGTAATTGATAAAATAAAAAATAATATTAAATTAACTAATTAAATTGTTAAAAAAAGTAGACAAAAAGGAAATTTTTGGATGATTGAATCTTAAATCCTAATTTTGAGGCACTTAGAAGCGTTTTTTGGTAAAAATCTCTCAATTTTGAGCGCTTTGCCACCAGTTTTGTCTCAATCGGACATTCCAGTCAAAAATTATGACCTTCCAAAGTTTATATACACTGCGTCTCAAAATGACACGTGTCACAACCAGCTAAAACACACCTAAATTGGACATGTTTAAACACGCCTAAATTGAGCATGTTTGACTGCCCCAGATTTCGAAATAGTTTCAAAATTGTCCCCTTTTTCGAATTATTTATTTAATTTGTATTATTTATTTAAATATGCCTTATCTTATAAGTGGTTTCAAACTTCATACTAGTCTTGTTAAAACTAAATTGGCCAATATATTTTTTTTTACTGAAAAGAATTCAAAGTATACATAAAGTCCAAATCAAATACTATTTCATGATACTTAGGTTAATTTAAATTTTAATAAAATATAACAATGTTCATTAACAATAATAATAAGCTTACATTTAGAATAAAATGGAAAATGAAAAATTAATATAATATAAAATTATAAGAAAACAAGATATAAAGACTTGTAATTTAATATAAATGATTAAATTATAGGTTTTATATATAAAAATAATTGATAAAATAATTTATACATATGTTTAATCCTTATTGAGTAATGAGTATGTGCTTTTGTTTGTCTTAAAAATGTTTTAGATTAAATTTAAAAAAATATTTTTTTTTAAAATGATTTAAATTGGTTTTCTACATTGGTTTTGTACCAATTTATTTATTTATTTATATTAATTTTGGATCGATTTGACCCATTTTGACTTGTTTTGAAATAGTCCAATTTTTAAAACTGATTCCAAGTTTTGAGTATGCAGTTTTCACCAACGACACTGACAAGATTTGTGACTTGGGGGGTTACGTCAGTGGGGGGGGTGGTGCCAGTTGCCTCTTCTATATTTCCATAGGCTATTTTTTTAAAAGGTTAAGCTTATGGGATAATTTTGTGCTTAGATCTAATTAATTGTATAACGAGAAACGTTAGTAACACCCTGCCTAATATACATTTTTGAAGACTCTTTATTATAAGCTGAAATTTATTAGAAAATATAAAATTTTCAAGTTTCACTTCTTAATTAACGAGTCTATGATTTTGTGTACTTTTTAATAAAACCTATAAAAGTAAATAGCGGATTAGAAAGAGTGTATTGCTACACTCCTAATGGTATCATTACATCTCTTAATCAATATAATACACTATTGGCCGTTAGTATAAAAGAGGGTTCTGACTCTGCTGTATTTTTCCCTTCCAGTTAAACTACTGCCATTCAGTCATTCCAGTTCTCTCCTCCTTTTGACTATTTTTCAGCAGTGTTTTTGTTCTTTAAAGACAGACTTGTGCTCTAAAGGCTTTTCTGGTCTGACATCATCTCACGCGTTCCTCACTCGACCAAGTTCACAGATTCCAAACAAAACCGAGTAATCTAGATTCTAGAGTCAATCTTTGCTATACCTCTTCATCTAAAATCTAAGTACAAAAGTTAAACTTAAGCACAAGTTAAATGAATTTGTGCATTATACTCTTGCATCAGGGAATGTCTTATAAATCTTATAAAATTATAAATAAACCATTCACATACCTTCACCTAATTGTTTAAACTTTTAGCATAGTTGGTTCCCACAATTTGTGATAATTTTCTATTTGTTGTCCTTTTTTATTTTTCTTAAATATTAAGTATGAGGGAGAATGTGGAAACTAACAATATTTTTCTTATCTTGATTATCCTTAATTCTACAGAAAAAATATACTGGCCAGTATTTGTTGTTGCAACATTAGCAGCTATAGTTGCAAGCCAGGCCACAATATCCGCAACCTTTTCAATTATTAAGCAGGCGAATGCTCATGGATGTTTCCCGAGGATAAAGGTTGTACATACATCAAAGAAGTTCCTTGGCCAGATATATATTCCAGATATCAATTGGATCCTTATGATTCTATGCATTGCTGTTACTGCTGGGTTTAAAAATCAAAATCAGATTGGAAATGCATATGGTAAGTTATTCTTCCCTTGTTAAATGTTGTGAGGCTTACTTTTTCATGTTTCTTTTGTAAGAAAAAGAAATTTACTAGAAAGGATATAGAAAGTACAACTTCTAGGAGAGGTATATGAATATGAAATCCTAGAAAGAGCAAGATATGGTAAATGTGTTTTAGATTCCTTAAATTTTGGTCAAAATTGGTTAGTTCCTACATTTTTATAATGGTGATTTTGGTCCCTATTTTCTTAAATGTGGTGAATTTGGTCTCTTTTTAGGTAAATAATGAAACATAGGATTAGGGAGGAAATCCATCATATTTTAGAAACATGAGGACTGAAGCCACTATTTTTAAAATGTAGGGACTAAAGCCAATTTTGATCAAATCTTGAGAGACTAAACACATTTAACCCAAGCAAAATGCAATTATAATTGCTTACTGTTTTTTTACATCATAGTGTATAAGAAGTACTACATATGCTGCTTAGGAAACTATAATTGTGCTTGCTGTTTACTACTGTTCCTCTTATTTGCTATGTTATTACAAATTTTCCTTTTAAGGTGTGCACACAATTATATAATTGCCATTGTAATAACAGGTACTGCAGTTGTGCTAGTCATGCTGGTTACAACATTGCTTATGATTTTAATCATGATACTAGTGTGGCGCTGCCATTGGATTCTGGTGATGGTGTTCACCGGCTTATCGTTGATTGTGGAATGCACATACTTCTCTGCTGTTCTCTTCAAAGTTGATCAAGGTGGATGGGCTCCCCTAGCAATTGCTGGAGCATTTCTTCTCATCATGTATGTCTGGCATTATGGCACGGTGAAACGCTACGAGTTTGAGATGCATAGTAAGGTCTCAATGGCATGGATTCTTGGGCTTGGACCGAGTTTAGGACTTGTTCGTGTCCCGGGAATAGGGTTAGTATACACAGAGCTTGCAAGAGGAGTACCCCACATCTTTTCACATTTCATCACAAACCTACCAGCCATCCATTCTGTTGTTGTTTTTGTATGTGTGAAGTATCTCCCTGTCTACACTGTCCCAGAAGATGAAAGATTCCTTGTAAAGAGAATTGGACCGAAGAACTTCCACATGTTTCGTTGCGTGTCGCGATACGGATACAAAGACCTGCAAAAGAGAGATGAGGATTTTGAGAAAAAGCTTTTCCACAACCTCTTTGTGTTTGTCAAGCTAGAGTCCATGATGGAAGGGTGCTCAGATTCAGATGACTGCAGCTTATATGATGAGCAAACTGAGAGGTCAAGACAAGGCTTATTGAACAATAACACAAACACAGCTTCATTGTATATGGATCCAACAGTTTCATCAGTGGATTCAATTGTATCAGTCACATCTCCATTGCACATGAATGCTACTATTCAATCCTCTGGTCATGTTAGCAGCCACACCGAGGTCGATGAAGTTGAGTTCTTAAACAACTGCAGGGATGCTGGGGTGGTTCACATTCTAGGAAACACAGTTGTCAGGGCAAGTAGGGATTCAAGATTCTACAAGAAAATAGCTGTTGATTATATATATGCATTTCTCAGGAAAATATGCAGGGAAAATAGTGTGATCTTCAATGTTCCTCATGAGAGTCTATTAAATGTTGGTCAGGTTTTCTATGTATAGCCTCTACTCCTCTTCTCTTGGTAATTCTTGCGTGAACATTGAGTTTATTGGCACATTCAATCAGAAGCATGTTAAAATAGTTAATAGTAATAAAATATGTATTGAAATCTGTATGTTAATATAGTTTTAATGTTATTCAAAAGCTTTTGATTGATTGAGTTTATAGAACATCTTGATCACACTAATTGTTCCACTTGAGCCCAAGATAAGTAAGATTTATCATTTGTGTCGGTCATTTGGTGGACAGTTGAGCTTAGTGTATCATATGAACAACTCCTTATGGTGTGCAGTGTGTACACTATTCAAAGGGAATGACTTCAGAAGAATGACTTTGGGTAATTTCTGTTGAATCCTGAAATTCATTATTCATTTGATGTTCCAAATACATCACTATGTTGTTCAACTCTTCTAAGTTCCAACACTAGCTAGGTCGTTCCACTTAATGACTGATGACCATTTTGATCAGTGGTATGTATGCTGTCTACATCCTTGAGGTGGAATACATTAATATTTGCATTAAAAAAACTCAAAAGGATTCAACCATTGTAAAATAAGGGATTTACTTTAGGAGATAAAAATTAAGTTATAGATAGTTATTGACTTCAATCAATGGTTGAGACGAGGGTTGATTTATATATTTTATGAATCTGAGCTGAAATAATAGAAAGTCTCTTTATGTATACTTATTTAAAATATAAATAAATATTGTATAAAAAATAAACATAATTTTATTAAAAATAATAGATTTAATTATATTAAGCGGATAACATACTTTATTACTTTTTAACCAATTTTAATAAAATGTATTATTAAAATATTCCTACTTAAATAAGAGTTATTATATTGATAAACATTTAGAAGAGAAAGGAACATTAACATCAACAGTGTTTTCTGGAAAAAAAATATAAATTTTGGACATTTGTTGTTATGAATTAAATTAGACATTTTCTTATTTTTGACTAATAATTCAAAGTGTTGACGCAGTTATGTAAGATTTTATATTCACATGAATGAAAACAATCTATTTAATAGGAGAATCTATATTCAATTCTCACTGTGTACAAAATTCTTCTAGACCAACGGTAACCATGCACCACGAACGAAATTAGTATTGATCCAATGGATTGGAGAGATCTATGATATTTAACCTAAGACAAAAAATAAAAATGAATATAGTGAATCTTTCATCCCTCACGAACTATTTTGAATTTTGATTTTTAATTAATCATTAAAATTGTCTTTTTTTAGTCCATGTTAAATTTCACATGACTAATTCTAGTCCTTTTTCAAAATAATTATTTATTTTTAGTTTCTCATTTATTTTTTATTGCTTAAAATTAACTTTTGAAAGGATCTAAAATAGGAAAAAAGGACAAAAATTCAACCTCATAATAGGGTTAAAATGGCCAAACCTCTCAACGTCCTAGAACTAAAAATAAAAATAAAAATAAATAAAAAAGACTAAAAATCTAAATCTAAAATAGTTGAAGAACCAAAAATTTATTTAACGGTAATTTTTTGTTTTCCATAAGTCTCTTCATTGTGGACTTTTTGTTAAAAAAAAATTGGACACTAAAATATAAAAACTAAAATAAAATATCGTTCTTTATATAAAAACAAAAAAAAAACATATAATATCACAAATATAAAAACTCGATTGATGTAAACTACAACGCTCTGCGACAAAATAAAACAAAAGGATAGTTGATAATGTCATGTCTGCGGACCACAAAGTGAATGATGGCCAATTATCCAATGTGCACGAAATAGAGAGAAGATAAGGTCAAAAGCAAAGATTGACATTGAAATTGAATTAAATAATAATTAATACACGAACGACATGATGTGATGATTATTTTGAATTGACTTAGCAAGTTTCAGTGGAGACAGAGAAAGGTATATCTGGTTATGTTTTCAATTCGTATTTGTATAAAATTTAGGAAGAAAAAACGGTGGAAATCTCTTTCCTTTTAATTAATTCCTGAAAACTCTGCTTTATTTAATTAGGCTTAATTTATAGTTATTTTTAATTCTTATTAGTTATGCTAGTGAAAATGCAAAATAAGATCCTCAAAATACTTTTCATGTGAGGAAAAAGAAATAGACTCTTAAAGAACTTAAGACATTGTTACATTCTACTTATTATTTTTTAAACTTAGAAAAAGGATTCATAATTAAGAATATTTTATAAAAAATAATTAACGTAAGAAATATTCTGAATTGATTATTATAAAAAGAATTATTATTTTTCAGTATATAAAGTGTGATTTAATTTTGTCTGAAAGTATATCATATTTATTTTATTCATGATCATTTATTATTAAAATGTTTACACCGATCCAAAGCCTCTTATTTTTCTCTCCCTCCTCTTTTAACCTATCACGTCCTTTCTCTGTCGCTTTCCCCAGGTAAACCCTAATCAGTCTTCCATTTGATGTTTCTTCCCCTTTTAGTTCAGCTGATCATGGTATTTCATGGTGTTCAATCCATGGTGTGTCTACGTTATATTGGGTTTTTTGTGCTGTTAATTAAAGGGTTTTCACTTCGTTCGAAAGGGTTCCAAAATCGAAATCATATAGTATAAGGGCTATCTACTTGCTTCATGCCAATTTATTTGCAAATTAACACGAATATTCTGAGAATTACATACACAATCCATTTAATTAACCATGTGTTGAACATGTCACGTATATATTGTGTACACAAGTAATTTGATACTTAGATTTTTTAATTAAGATCTGAGATTGAATCCCTAATTTAGACATGAAGTAGTAATTTGAGGTATCCTTTTATCAAAAAATGAGCTGATCTGGTGGGAAAGGAATTACACCTCTTGATTATATAGAAAAAATGAACGTATGTTTTCATGGGTTCAACACTTCAACTCTTCTTCAATTCTCAGTAAGGTCATGCATGTTGCTAGCTGGTGCTTCATCAACCAGCCATGATGCACCCAAAGTTGACCAATTTTTGTGACGTAAATTAAGGGAAAAAGCCACACCCCACATCTATTCTAACAGTGTGTTTTTGACCAATTTGGCATGATCTCGACTTTCTAATTCATATGGCGTTGGCAAAATTGACGGGGCCGGAAGAGAAAACAATCTTTAGCTTTGGCTTCGTAGAGAGAATGGAGAACGGTGTTAATTACTGTTGTGGTGGTTTTGCTTGACACGAAGAAAAGGATTTGACTATGAGGTAGCCGAAAGAGAAATGAACCAAACAGGAAGCACCATAATTCAACTAGCACTAGCAGTTCTATGTTGCATTGGAAAATGGAAATTTTCACCTGTTGGACGAATTTTTCCATTCATAATGCTCCAAACAACCCGATCAAATTTAGATAAATTCATTATCATATATTTTTCTCTTAGATAAATTACTTATATGCTTCTTAACTTCACTCTAGGTAATAATTTGGCACTTTATTTGTTAAAAAAGTTGAAATAGTTTTTTAAATAATATTTTTTATATCATGTTTATCCTTTTTGAAATACTGATAATTTTTTTTTTTATTTTTTTCATTGATTCAACATATAAAACTTGTCCATTAAATTTACTTACAGGTTATGAAATTCAACTAATGTTTAAAAAAAAAAACCTAAACATGATAAAAATCATAGTGAAAAGTAAAGGTTGAATAATTTTCTACTTGATTTTAGATACAATTTGTATTATAACAGTTTTTTATTCCAAGGCACATACACTTATGATGTTTTTTAAATATGTTCATAGTAGAATTTAATTAAAATGATGTATCGAATTTTTTTAAAAAAATACTTATTTTACAGTAAGAGTATTACATGTCAAATGTTTATAAACTAAAAGAAAATAAATCAATAATAAACATAACTCCATGTTAAACAAATCTTAGCTCTCCAAAGTCCACGCAAATCATATTAAATAAAATATGGTGAAAAATTACTCATTAATTTAATTATTAGATAAATGAATAAAAGTTGTTCACAATGTTACATTGTTTCAAAGTATCCATAATCCTAAAATTAATAATAATATAAAGTGGAAACCTAAGCCTCTCATGTAGCATCATCATTATAACCTTACAGAGACTCACATGCAAGAATGACATTAAGTTCAAATACAAACAAGACAAACAGACGGGGAGTAAGACACATCTCATAATAAATTTAAAACATTAAGAAAGTCATAAAGACATAAGATACATTTATAAACAATTACGTTCCACAACACAAGCATGTCTCATTCAAACCAAACATTCCATACACAAAGTCACACATGAAATGCGATGCACATTAGACTCGTTGACTTGTATGCATGTGATATCATTTTGGAAAACACTGTGAATGTAGTTTAAGAGTCCATTTAGTCAACGAATTGCCACATAATGGGCAACTCGACACTATCACTCTCACCGAGATGACACCGTTAGTGACACGTTATAGTATTATGGCCTTGCAAGGATACTTCAACATATGTGATCAACATGACCTTAAAGAAGATTTCAGACCATTGCACCCTAAAGTCAGACTCACATGTCAACTCATTCATGACCTCCCCAATTAGGTTCATAAATATCCTTTGCTTCAAAATACATATGCACAACATAATGTATGGTTCATATAAAATATGCAAATGATTTATTTTCAAATTCTGTTGGAGATTCTTATCTTGTAGGGATTAGGTTCTCCTAACATTTTTCACAACACAACACATATCATGACATATTACTTTCACATATACTAGTGGACATCATGCATTTAGTCACAATATCAATCATGGGCACATTCACTCATTTACGCACCAATATTATCACATCACTTTATCCGTTAAATCATAAGTACAAACATCATGCATCGTACTACACTTATTATGATATCAATATTACACACTCATTTTCCTCCTACATTACTATGACCTTCATAGAGTATAATAACCATGTCTAGAGTTGTACTAATCGTATTAAGTTGGTTCTTATCTCTTTAGAAAGATAAAACAATTATCTACAACTTCTATGTTGTCCTCAAAACCCCATTCAATCTTTTAGAAACCTAAAATTAGAAAATATACAAACTGATTACATAATTCTAACAACTTAATCTCTACTCGCTAAAAATACAATATCTAGAGTTATATAAATCTTTTTTGAGTGAAATCAAATACCTTAGCTAGATAACATCTTAACACTACAACTCTTATGAAGAACACAAAGTCTAATTCTATCATTTAAGTACACGATTTGGTGTTCTAAGTTAACATTTTCTATATGAAAATCAACACATGCGTCCAACATCAATTATAAAATTCGATTTCAAGAATATCAAAATGGCAAAACATAAAAAAAAAAATCCAACAATCAAATTCACACAAATCATAACAAAACAAAGTGTTTTAGGGTATTCAGAACCCATCCAAGAAAATAAACTTGCTATAATCATAAACCTAAGATCATATAATATACTTGTGTCTCATTACCACTTATATAACAAAAGAAAAATAGAGAACCCAGTGCCTCTAACCGTAAATGAAGCAATTCCTCAACAAGGAAAAAAAAGATTATCTTAGAACCACTCCCAAGAATGCATTGACCCAATGTCGTCATCCACCACGATCTTCACGACAACTCTTATTATGGCAAAAACTTGGTTGTGATTTAAAACACAATCTCAAGCCGTCTAAATTCTTTGGGTTTGAAAATTCAAAGGGAAATATAAAAATATTGACTATGAAGGGCTCTGCCCCTAACGCTAAGCCCACTTAATTCTTTGGTGCATATAAGGCTTGTTGGTGTCCTTTATATATAGGAAATAAAGGGGTTCATGAGGTTATTTTTTCCAATGTGAGACTTAGAGCGTTTTTTATGATCATGTGACCTACTTTGGATTTGATTTTCTCTAAGATAGAAATTGATTTTGGTTTCTAAGATTTATAAATGAATTGTAACTTTTTTAGCAAGCTTTCCAATGATGCAAACAACACCTCAAACAAACAACTATAACTCAATATATGATGTGATCTTTCTAAGGTTGTCATCATAAACTAACACTAGACTTAGACAACTTTCAAGCATTTTTAACTATAAGAAGTTAATCTAATACTCTTTTAACACCAAATATAATATAATAAAGACAACTACAACCACAACAACAACAATAATAATATACACAAAATACACACGTGTATAGGAACACACACTATCACAACACAAGTATATACTTAGGACAAAACCAATAATACACAAATGATAATAACAAATCTTTACAAAAAAAAATAATAGAAGGATCCTAGTACTCAAAACTTGGGATGCGCCTATACCACATTTATAAATAGGAAAAAAAGAAAAAACTCGTTTAATTTACCTGTGTGCAAGGACATGCATGTAGGTATAATTTTTTTTATCCATAGTGAGTAGTGAATATTACTCGTAAGTATGATTCTTTTTGTCATCCTACTAATAAAAGGGGTGAATTGAGTACTTTGAAATAATGTTATTATTAGAACTAGACCGATCATCGACTCGATCAGGATACTAGATTACTAAGATAGGATTCGACCCAGTGAGTCATAAATCAGCTTACTAATGGGATGACCAAATACATTACAAAATTTTGCTTTCGCCAATGATATAATTAGAGTTCACTCGCATGACTCAGTGTATATTAAAAAACTATTAATAATTCATAAAGGAGTGGTGTCATGGTTACAAAACATATTCAAATTTCATATTTTAGAGGTATATAAATAGAATTAATTTCTGCTTGTAGTGGAAATCAACATTATCATAATTCAAATTTCAAATGCTAACTCTAATTCTTATTCAAAGACCAAAGTCACAATTTATTCAAAGTTTAAAGTTAATGCAAATTAAAACAGAGCAACAACATATAATAAATAAAGCAAAATATAGTCACAAATGATAACAATTCATAACTCAGAGGCACATAGTCACAAATTATAACAATTCATAATTTCAACTTTAAGTGCCTTAGTCACAAAAATATAATGCAAATCAAAACAAAGCAACAACATAATGAAGAGGCTTAGAAGTTCAAACCTATATGAGTTATGGATTTGTGGTTTTAAAAAATATAATGTCAATCAAAACAAAGCAGCAATATAATGCAAATCAAATCAAAGTAAAACAATTGTCTCAAAGTTTGAACCTATATGAGTTGTGGTTTCCAAAAATTGAGAAGTGAGGACGCCCAATATTGCTAACGATGCAAATTGTGCCAACAAGGGAGACTGTGTCGATGATGAAGGTTGAGCCAATGAGGGAGGCAACTGTGGTAAGGAGAGGAGGTTGCGTTAGGGTTTCGTGAGGAAGACTTGAGTTGAGAGACGAGAAGGGTTATTATTCTCGAAGTAGAACGAAACACTGGCTTTGTAATAGAGAAATTTTAATTTCAACTTTGAAGGCCATGAAAAGATGTCATTTTGACGTTTTTTAATAAATAAAAAATGTAAATGCAAGACTCACTAAGTCTAACTGAGTTACACTGGGTAATGTGTGCACCTGTTTCAACATGTGCCTCAGACTGATGAGGTACTTGAGTCATAAGCCAAATGGTTGACCCAGGAATAGGGAAAGAGTAGGTGATGGGGAGAAAATGGGTGACTTACTCCCTTTTCACGAACTTGCACAACAATTTTGAAGCTAAGAGTGTTGTACTAAACAACATCGTTCGAGCTGAGGGTTCCACACCAAACGACGTGGTCAAAGCTGAGGGCGTTCACCATTTGTCATACTTGTGCAACCATATTTAAATCTAGAAATTTTGTTTTATCAAATGAGTCTTTGTTTCCCATTGGGTTTTGATTTTTCTGATGAACTTGGTTTCTTCTTATTTTGGTCATGTGGATTTGGTGTTGTTTGGCTACATGGTTGTGCTACGGTGGTAGAGAGGTTGAAGATGAATTGTGACACCCAGAGTTGTGGTGATTGTGGCAAACATGGTTCAAAGAAGAATATGAATAAGATCAAAATAAAGATTGTGACGATTTTTAATCACCATTATTTTAAATTAATTGTTTGAAAATTTAAAGTTAACAAAAGATTAACATTGTCAACGAATATATGGGAAAAGAAAAAAAATGAAACTTTTGAAAATATAAAAAGAACCAAAACAAATTTTTTAAATCTTAATACATTAAAACGAAACAACAATAAAACATAATGAATAAAAAATGACATTTAAAAAAATAATAAATGATAGTTTTCTATTTTGCACAATAAAAAAAAATATTATTAATAATGATGAATTTTGTGACAAGAAATGTCAAAGTCATACAAGTAAAAAATAGAATAGGATTAAAGATATTCATCAATACATATCACTTGTGAATCCAAATTAATTTAAATAATTTGAATTAAGAATTTTTTATATTTAAGTCAAATTCAACCTAATTCATTCAAATTTATTGAATTTTAAATTAAATCGCGGATTGATTTGGGCTGCATTTTAGTTTTTTCTTCTTAGACAGGATGCCCTTAGACTGGATGATAGCTTGATATGTACAACGTGGCCCCTGCCCCTACAGTGTTTGTAGCCTCATAATTTATGGATACAATGACGCTGTCTCTTCGTCACAGAATTATTAGTTGCAGCGTAATTCTCCAGCCGCCATGATTTTCTGCATATTTAATGGTATTGTGTGGTTCACGTTGATGGTAGCATCGGGAACAGCACTCTTATTTGCTGTTTTTTTAATATCCATTGCTTGCATTTTTTCCCCTTAATGTTAGACATATTTTTTTAGAAAAGACATAGTCTTTTGTAGCAACAGGATTACTTTGCTATGGTCAGATACTTAATGCTGACTATGTGTCAATGCTCTTGACTCTTGAGTGTCATTGATACTCAATTTCATAAATTAGTTAGCAACAACCGAATTGAGCTTTTATTTAAAAAGGGTTATAAATGTATTTTAATGTTTCTTCTATTTCTAATGATAGAATTATTTTTAAAATTATTTATTTATTTTAATAAAACTCTTTTCTATTTTTAGATATATCAATATATTTTTATATATTCTTATTTAATTATTTTCTCTTCAAATATTAATAAGATAGTAAATAAATAAAGAGAGAATAAAAAGATAATTTTGATAAAAATAATTAACAAATTTAATATGATAACTACTTTTCTTAAACAACATAAATTAGTTAAAATTTTTATTATTAAGAAAAAAGGAAATAATACAATTTCCCATAAATATTTGCCTGATAATAATCTTTAAATAATATCTTTAATATAATTCTTTAATTAGGCTTCATGCCTATATAATAATCTCTCGTTCATTCATTAAAAAAATAATAATTTCTATTTATTTTTATTTATAAAATTTAATTATTTAATTCATCAGAATTTAAAATAATGTAATTCATTTAATTTTTTTAAATAAGATGATTCATTTAGTTGATAATAATAAATTTGACATAAATTTATATTTTTAACACATGCTTTTATCATTAATATTTTTCTATTTTTTAATTGTTTGTCAATATAATTAATTTAGAGTATTTTAATCTAAAACTAATTAAAACAAAAAATAATAATAAATTTAGTATTACAGAAAAAACACTATGTTAAGCGGTCGGCAAGCGTACCGATTGTCCAAGTAATAATAAAACGGTAAATCCGAATGTCGAATTTCACAGGGATTTTGCTTGTACTCAGAGTTAATATATTTCTAATTTTAAACGAACACAAATTGAATTTGATAGTTTCTAATTCTAATGCTGAAATGTAAAATTCAACATAAATAAAAGATAGCTAAACAGAGCACAATAAAGAGATAGAAAACAAATACTTGGGGTTGAAATGTCACTTGATGCGAAGAATTGTGACATGTTGAAGCTCAACTCACCAAAACTACCCTTGATACAATATTAAAGATATTTCTCTATTCAACGTTAAATTCGCTCACCCTCATCTACTAATGTATTCTAACATGATTCCTCAAGTGTTAGATCCTAAATTATCTAATTTCACTCCTGATCCCTCAGCAAGCTAGATTAACCGATTTGCATTACGATTGAAGATGATAACGTAACCTAGCCTAAACAACACCACTCTATCCCTAGACGCGATATCGTTTAGAAGCGTTTTTCAGTTCTAAGGAGATAACCATTTTCCAATGCATTAAATCCCTATAACAAAGAATTTGCATATGGGAGAAAACTACAAACATGAATAAAGCTCAGAAAAACAACAATGATACAAAGATAACATTAAATAGATAGTTAGAATCATTACATCAAGAGTGTTTGGTTGTTGGAACCCCAACAATGGATGGATTAGCCTCCCATTTCCATGAGAGGGCTTACAAATACAAAGGAAAGCAATAAGAATGGAAGGGAATGGATGAAGAGATTCCCAAATGAGTGGGATTTCTCCCTTTATTCGTGCCCGAGCTCTGCCTCTGGCTCTCCAATAGTCTAGCTCTCCAAAAGTCTCTAAAAAATTAATAATTATTCTGTTTTTGACCTAATTTTCCTTTTAACAGCATGCCAAAATTGTGGTCCACGCTGAACGCGAAAAGGTCGCGTAGAGCGCGCCTTCATTGTCCAGCTGGATAAGTGACTTCAGGCTAAGCGAACTGGTCGCGCTGAGCAGTCCTGTTGCACTGAACGAGCATCTGGCACGCTGAGTGAGCAGCTTCAGACCTTGATTCTCCTTTCATTTCCTTGTAGTGAAATTTTTACAAAAACACAACCAACACCTCATAAATCAACTAAACTTAGCATCTACTATATAAAAGCTCAGGAGAAACTAATTCCTATAATTTAATTACAAAAAGAAGTGTTAAAAGAGAAAAAGACAAGATAATTGCTAAGTAATTTTCATATAATTTTACGTATACTTAACAATTATCACATTACTTCTATTTAAATTTTATAAATAGGAATGAAAATAGTAATTATTTGTTAGGGGTTCTTGTTACAGTCCTATCCTCTATTATTGACTGCATGACACTAATATCAAGGTTGTCCCCATTTTCTACCACTCGTTAGTTGAAAAAAAAATTACTTACCAAGACTAGTAGACTATTATTTTAAAAATCAAAATTAATAATAACTTTTTTTACGATAAATTAAAACTATTTTTTACTTTAATAATAAAAAATATCTTATTATTACGTTCACTTATTTTCTACTACATAAATTTATAATTCGTATAAAATAATGAAAATAATAAAATTTTGTTTACTTTTTTTATATAAATATTCAGATTAAACATATAATTTAGTTTTTATAATGTCATGAATTCTTAATTTGTTTCCAATAGATAAAAATGTATTAAATCAATGCTTGTTACTTATCAGTTTAGTTCTTGTTACCATTAATCCTTTACACATAATTAATCTGACCCTGCATGTAATATATTCTCAACTTGGTTATATATGTAACGAATTGTAATTTGGTCTCTAAATTTGTAACTCATTCTAAATTTAACCCTACATGTATGGATTAAATTAAGAATAAACTACATGTATAGATATCAAATAAAAAAATGAGTTATATATGTATGTAAAAATAAACAAAAAGTGTAACGGAGTTAGATCGAGCAGATGATGACGATGACCAAATTGGAATGTGTATATATATATATATATATATATATATATATATAGACTAATTTAATAAATTTTT
This sequence comes from Glycine latifolia, assembly GCA_013407115.1. Taxonomy (NCBI): domain Eukaryota; kingdom Viridiplantae; phylum Streptophyta; class Magnoliopsida; order Fabales; family Fabaceae; genus Glycine; species Glycine latifolia. The sequence goes on from CM023949.1 coordinate 5,322,082, forward strand.
AGGTATAAGGATTAAATTGAGAATCAACCGTATGTTTAAGGACTAAATTATATGTTTAAAAACAAAAAAGTAAACAACTAATATTTTTAATTAAAAAATTAAAAGCATTTTTTTAAACCTAACAAATGTTTCATATGTTTTTTAAGAAATCAAAATGTATTAAAAAAATAATTAAAGACAATAGTTTAATCTCTGTTCCCTTCCTTTACAAAACTACTGAGTAGCCGCCTAAATTGAAAGTTCTAGATGTAATTCATTGCATTTCAACCAACCTTTTTGTCTGAGAATCTTAAATCGCATTAATTTGTTCCCCACCTACTGGTTGTGCTAACCTACCATTGCAACATTTTGCACGATCTTCTTTTCTTTTCAGCATTTTAAGTTAGTCGTGTATATTATGCATCTACATATTTTATGAAATGTGTGTCAGTTTGATTAAGTTAATAAAATCACTATAGTTATTAAAGTTCTCATTTCAAATATTTAATATTATTTGATATACAAGATTAAAATTCAAAAATTACTAATTCAACTAGAAAAAAAATCCATATGCTTTTTTAGGGGGTAAAAACACACATATATATAAGGTAACATTATTGTTAGTATTAATAAAAATATGTCAACTAAAATATTTAATTTTTTTGTAATTGTAAGTTATACATAAATATTTTTTCGTGTATATATTGCTCCCGATCGTATTACTAAAAAGAAATGTTACTATAGATAGGCAAATAAAAGACATTAAGATTTATGTTAGGTAACTTTTAACTAACAAACAAATTAAGATTACTTTGTAATCCATCGAGGAAACAAAATCTCAAATTTTTAAAGAGTTCAAATTCTTTGTATTGTTAGTATAAACAAAATTTATTGTCAATCGATAAGCAATTAATAGTATGATTGATATAGCTTTTAAAATATTTCTTATAAAAATTAATAAAATTATCACGATAATTTAATTTAAGATTAATTGTATGATAATATAAACAATTTTTTTACACTATCAATACATACACCATTTTCTCATTTATAAATATATATGGAGCGTCATGATCATATGATTTTACTTATTATTTTCTAAGAGTTATAATGTATTAATTAATGAAGTTTAAAGTGCAAATTACTTGAATTTACATTATTTTATAGATAATTCACCAGTTAAAGATAAATCCTGTTCAGGACAGATGTACATACACTTGTAGAAGGGGTCTTTTATTTTTTTAATATATATGATATTTTGAAATTATGAAATTTTTTAAAAGTTTGATTATAGAAATAATAATATTTAAGAATTATTTATTTTCATTTTTAAATCATAAATAAAGTTTTTATAATATCATTGTAAAGATAATGAAATAATTAATTTCTTTTTCTTAGAAAGATATTATATTCTTTTATAGTTTTTATTGTAGAGATATAATATTTTTTTCTCATTTTTTCACAATTGTTTGACTATCATTTATTTTTATTTTAAATATTTTTTATTTATAATTTATTATTATGATTTTAAAGAATATAAATGATTGCATTTAATTTACAATCAAGTAACATTATTAGTCTTCTTTTTTAATATTAATTTGATAACCAAAAGCTATTTATTAACATTTGTCAATGGAATACTCTAAGAAATATTTTTGAATTAAATATAACTTTGGTCTTCCTAACTATTTTACCAAATTCAAAATTTTAGTCATCTTATTTTAAAATCAAGACATTTTATCTTTTATTTTAGAAAATCAATACTAGTATTTCAAATCCTTAATTTTGCTTTTATTTATTTATTTTATTTCTTACATTTTAATTAATCAAACCATTTATTGATAATACTTAAATTGAATATGCATATTAGGTCTAGGATTCAATAAGATCAAATAAAAGAAATAAAACATATATAAAATTAAATATTAAATCAAAATTATGATTTTCTTAAAATAAAAAAAATCAAATGAAATATCTCAATTTTAAGATGAGTGGAAAAAAATTACATTTTGAGTAACATACTTTTGACGTTGAGTGCTCGGAGTACTAGTACTTCACATTAATGTAATCTTTGCAAAAACAAATTAGATATTAGAAACAAACCTTAATTATTAGCATGTGTAATGATATTTAGTTTTTAGTTATGAATTTAATTAGAGAACATTAATTATATAAAAGTTTTTTACATTATTATATGTAATTATAGATTATCATAAATATCAAGACTTTTAATTTTCATAATGATTAATTTAAAAATCATATTTATATTTTAATTAATTGACAGTATAAAAGTTTTTATGGTGAATATATAAAAATAAACCCCTTACTTTATAGCATAAAATTAACTAATTTTGATTTTTTTTTACTAATAATTAACTAATTTTGATATGATTATTTTAACAATGAAATTTCTTATTCATGTATAAATAAACCAAATGTGCAATCAGAATAAATAAAAAAAATGCAAATGTGCATTAATTTTTTTGAAATGAAAGGTTATGAAATTATTTTCAGAAAGAACAATTGAATAATAACACAATTCAGACCAAATCATCACCTGCACCGGATCAATTTAAATTATTTTGTCGTCAAATCAGATAACACTGCAAGTCCAATGATCTACAGGAAATTAATTTGAATTAAGTTGCGGGTGACTTAACTACTCCAGCTAACTAATGAATCTAATAAGTAATATAGACATTAAGTTTTTTTTTTCCCATGTTACTGATGTAAATATTTACTTTCTCAAATGACTAATTTGAGTAATTTCTATTGACAAATGCTGCTAATTTTCTTTCAATCATATATTTTTTTATAATACAATTTAGATCAAATCACTTTTAATAAGATTTTTTCTTTTATAAACAAAACTTCTTCTCTCAATCAATTTTTTATTTATTTATAAGATTTAAATTTAATATCTCACTTAATTAAAAAATATGAATTTAGTTTCAGTACTCAAACTAATGACATGCATGTTAATATATATCATATATGTGGAGATTAAGTTGAAATAAAATGAAAACAAAACAAAATAAGATAAATATATTAGACAAAGTCTCTGTTCTAATATTTGGATATTTATACTATATAGTATACATAAAAAAACTTATTATTTAAATTTTAAAATAAAAAATAAGGTCCTAAAAATAATAGAAAGAAATAAAAGAAATGAACACAACATAGAGTAAATAGTATATGTACAGATAAAATATTTATGTACATTATTATTCAATAATAAATCTTATGTTTAGAAAATTTATTAATTTTTATGATAATAATTTTATAAATTATACAAGATGATTTTAATTTTTTTACATGCACCATATAAAAGTTAAACTCTACAAAATAAAATCAAATGTATGGATTTATGTAGGATTATGGGAACATTTTTTTATAATAATTATTTTACAAATCATATATACCAGATGATTTCTAATTGATTATTAGTGTAAATTTTTTATACTATATAAAAGTTAAATTCTACACAATAAAATCAAATGTATGGATTTACGTAGGATTAGATAGTGTTTAGCTTTTTTTTTTTTTTTTAAAAACTTTTCTTTTCTTTAAAAACAAGTTATATTAACATACGTTTTGAAAAAAAATTAAATAACTTAATTTTTATAAAATAAAAAGTAACTTAATTTTCTGTTGGATATTTTTTATATAAAAACAACAATACTTTCTCTTTCTTTCTCTGTCCCACCTTCATGCCCTATCTCTTAGTCTCCTCATTCTTTCCTCAAGCTTCTCTACTTACTTTAGTTCTTTTCCAAATTATTTAATTGACTTGAACTAACCCCCCTTGTTTGGAAGGTTTGAAATTAGGGGAGAAGGGTGGATGGAAATAATTTGGTGTGTTTGGAGGAAGAGAAATGAGGTGAAAATAATTTTAAAAATGGTGGAACTAGCTTATCATTTATTTTTACTTATATTTTTATCTTTCTCCTTTCTCTTCTCTATTTTTCTTCAACAACATAAGTTTAATTTTTACTTTATTTCTTACTCATCTTTACTCATTTTTATTTCTATGCATCATATTTCTCTCATTTCTATCAAACAAATCCTAAAGAAATTAAACAGCAAAATTGTTTGTCTTTTACTTTTAAATAATTTATTATATCACTTTATCTTTGTTAAGAAGGAAAAAAAAAGTTTCATATTATCCGTTATTTCTTCTCGCATGTTATGGTATGGTATTTGGATTTTGTGAAACAATATTGGGTTTCAAGGAGTCCTTTTTTATTTCAATAGTATTTTGAACTTAATGAAGGTCGGATCATATATAGTTTAAAGCAAAGTTGGCTAGGCTTAATATGTTTTTTTTTCCTTATTGGTGTATTAATCTTGATCTTTGTTTTTGTCCTGTAGGTTTGTTGTATATTTGCAATAGATTTTACAGTTTCTTACTAAAATTTTACTTATAAAAATATTAGATATTCGAATATATTTTTTTCGGTCGAACATAATCTTAATACTATTATACTGCATTTTATAAGTATTATTATTATTATTATCAAAAGAAAGTGTTCTAGGGATATTCTAAATTGTCTACAAAATTCATGAATGTTATATTGATCAAAAGGATAAATATAGACGAGTTATAGGATCAAAATACCAAAAAGAAAAAGGACATTGACCTTTAACCTACTAGCCTTAGTCTTAAATCATGTCTATGATTTGAGTTTATCAATTTCAACACACCATGAAACTCAAAAGGCATGCACATCCTGAAACACAATTTTGTTACGCACATATATAATCCAAGTTGAACATACCATAGCATGCCAAAAAAGATGACAAACATGACACAACTTTTTCCCCATTAAAAAGAGAACTAAATTAGACGAAGTGAGCAAAGAAATCATTAGGCATTACCCTAAAAAATCAAGTCATGAATAAACTAAATTTTCAGCATTCAAAATTTTTTCTTACATAAAGTAAGAAATATCATCTTTTCTCATAAGATTCTCTTCATTTTACCCTAAAACAATCCAAATAATCTCTTTTTTTTTTTTCAACCTAGTCACCGCCCCATGCACCTAAGAGGAAAAGACCTCTGAATGTTGGATGTTAACGTGACGAACTATGCAGAACACGTCAAAATTTGTCCAGTGGACCCCTTCCACAAATATATATATTTTTATTTTATTTTTTTATAGTTCTAGTACATTACATAACATAAGCGGAGTCGAAGAATCAAACTTTTACACTTCTCATGAAAGCTAAGAATAAAGTCAAGTCACAAACAAAAAAAACTTAAACCTAGAACGCAACACAGTTTTGGCATATATACCCTACCTATATATACACATACACATAACCTCATGGAAAAGAGTGTTAAAAAAGAAGCTAAAAGTTAGAGAAGCAAAATTTATTTGGTGCAAAGAGGAGGTAACATATGGAGGAGGCACATAAGGGGGAGCAAGAGAAGGAGAAGGGAGAGGAAGAAGTGAAGTACCGTGGAGTGAGAAGGAGGCCATGGGGTAAGTTCGGAGCAGAGATCAGAGACCCAACGAAACCGACAGGAAGACAATGGTTAGGGACATTTGACACTGCGGAAGAAGCAGCTAGAGCTTATGATCGTGCAGCCATTGAATTGAGGGGTGCTCTTGCAATCCTTAATTTTCCAGATGATTGCTATTCTCAACTCCCTTTTGTATCATCAAACCCTAGTAGTACGGGTAATGGAAGTTCTTTTGCTCCAACACAGAAGGAAGTTATTGAGTTTGAGTGTTTGGATAACAAGGTGTTGGAAGACCTTCTTGAGTCCGAAGTGAAAAGAAGGAACGAAGACTAATTAGAACTCATTTTTTCCTCCTTTTGTATTAAAGTCTTAATTTGTGTTTTAGGGTTTAAATTGATTTTCAAAAATCTTCAT
>CM023949.1:5332328-5346357 GCA_013407115.1 Glycine latifolia
GATTTTTTTTACATGAGCCAATAATTTTACTATTTTTTACGGAAATAATTAGATTTTCTAATTGACTTCAAGTAAAAATGAGGTTAAATAATCCCATATTCAATAATCAATAAAATTTAAACAATTGTTTTATTTTGAATTAATTCAATCATTAATATCATGACTACCACATTTAATATTTGATTTTAATTTTTTTCTAATATTATTTATGCGTAAAATTAAAACTTTAAATTGTTAATTTTTTATAAAGTTAATTAAAATTATATTAAAATACATAAATATATATGTAATAAATTATAAAATATTAATAATTACTTTTTTAATAATTATATTCTTTATTCACCTTAGGAAAAATATATGTGGCTGTAATTTTAATTTTATAATTAAAATTCATAATTTTTATCTATAATTTTTAATGCTGGAAAATATTTATGGTATTATACTTAAAAGTTGTAAAATAAATGAAAACTATTTTCCTAAATTTTTTCTTATAATAACTCTTTACCTAAAGTGAATTAAAAAAATAATTATTAAGACATTAATATTTTATAATTTTATTATAAATTTAATTAAAAATATATAATTTTTTTAATTTTTAACATACATGATATGAAAGAAAATTAAAGATGATGCCTTAAATATGATAATCATAACATTAGTGATAAAATTTTAGAATAAGATAATTATCTAAATCCTATTCATTGTTTAAAATAATATTGTTTAACTCTATTTTTACTTAAAGGTAAATTAGACAAACTTATATTAAATGAAAATCAACTAATTTTAATATTTGTTTGGAAGGATCAACTAATTTTATTATTTAATACTGTAACAAAAGATAAATGACATTTCTTAAGCTTTATCTTAATCTTAATCATACACATTTAATTATAAATTTTATATTTTAAAAAGAATATGAAACTATTCTCGAAAAAAATCGAATTGAATCATAATATTCAATTCAGGTCTAATCATCTACACTATATCAATTTGAATAATAATAATGCCAAATCAAATCATTGACTCTCTAAGTCAAATATGATCTACGACATGCTCATAAAAAAATGATATACAGTTGACATTTGAGTTAGCTGGTTGTGGGTTTCTGAACTGCATCTAACTAGTTAATCAAATAATTAATACCGTCGTTAAATGAAATGAATGGTATTTTTTTTGTTACATAAATGAATGGTATAAAATAGACCTAGTTAAATTGCCAACAAAAAAAGGACTTTGTTAAATTAAAACACGGAAATTAAAATAAGATAGACAATAATAGAGGATTAACCAAGCAGTGGAATTCGTTTAGATAGTTTGCACAAGATTTCGATCTCTGTTTTTTAGATATTTTCATCATGGTATAAAAAAAGAAAAATATGTCCATATATCTTTTAAATTGGAAAAACAAGAATATAAAATAAAATGAAGGCTTGATTACATTTTTTCTCCAAAATTTCATAATATATATCTTGAATTTTATCTTCAACTTTTCCCGTAATATTTTATAAATTAGGGACAAAATTGGCAACATCAAAAAACTTTTAGGACAAAAAATACTATTAAGCCTAAAAGGAAATGTATCCACTTATGTAATTAATGTAGGGGCACATATATCCGAACATTCTCCACTGAATTTCAAAATTATTTTATATATCAGATTCTTATTTAAGTTTTATTGCTTTTAGCTTTATTCTCATTATTCAAATTCGTTCCTCATGTAGAATAAAATATATTATCTTGTCTCCGCTATTCAAACCTTTAAGCTAGGATTCAATTTTATAGGGTTCTATCAATAATTCAATTGTACTCTAATTTAAATAATCCATAATCAAAATAATAAAATAAATTTCATCACTATTTTATTTCGACCCAGTCGCCACACTTGATCACCGACTAGAAAAGACCTTTAAAAGTTGGACGTTAAAGTGACGAACTATTAACATCATGCGACAAAATTTGTGCATTGAATTGGAACCTGTCCATATATATTCATTCTAGCACCAGTTCTTTCCAAGATTACAAAACCAAGTCAAAGAAGAGTCCAACTTCTACTCTTCCTCGCCAAAGCTAAGAATCATGTCATTAGGATCTAGGAGCAAAACAAAAATTAAAAGTTAGAATATAAGGCAATCCAATTATAACATATATACGTTGCCTATATATACATACATAAGCATAAGTACTGATCACGCCTCACAAAAAAGAGTGCAAAAAAAGGAGAGAAGATAAAATTAAAGAGAGACCAAAGTTATTTTAATTAAGAAAAAATGGAGAAAGAGAGAGGAGAGGAAGAAGTGAAGTACCGTGGAGTGAGAAAGAGGCCATGGGGTAAGTTTGGAGCAGAGATCAGAGACCCCAAGAAACCTACGGGAAGACAATGGTTAGGGACATTTGACACTGCGGAAGAAGCTGCTAGAGCTTATGATCGTGCAGCCATTGCTTTGAGGGGTGCTCTTGCAATCCTTAATTTTCCTGATGAGTACCATTCTCATCTCCCTTTTCTATTATCAAATTCTTCTACTAAGGGAAATGGAAGTTCTTTTGATAAGGAAGTTATTGAGTTGGAGTATTTGGATGACAAGGTGTTGGAAGACCTTCTTGAGTTAGAAGAGAAGAGAAGAAATAATGAAGACTAAGATCATTGGAGTACTATTCATTTTTTTGAGATTCCCTTTTATTTTCTCTAGCTCCACTTGTATTAATATCTGAACTTGTGATTTAGAGTTCAGATTTATTTCCAAAAATGTTCCCCACCCATTGATTGCATTAAATTGTGTATGCTTCAAAAATCTTACAATTAATGCAACAAAATCTTTAAATGATCAGATGGACCCCGATAATTCTTGATGATATATCTTGGTGCCTTCCTGAGAAAATGGTAGAACGAGTTTTTCTAATTTGCATTCCAACCATTACAGTTGCATTCTGAAATTCGTTGCATAGGATAGTTATTCAGAGGTGGGTATTTTGGAAATTTTGTTTCTTCAATGTAGTTAATGAAGTAATTAAAGTTTAGTTACCTGAAATTGGATGATAGATACCTGAAATTTCACAGTTCAAGAGTAATTAAGTTTTTCGGGTGAGGATACGTTGATTATTTGGATTTTTTTTATGCAGATAATGGCACGCTATTTCAGTATGTGCTCAAGGTAGTGTTTGATTTCTCAAATTTATTCATGTTAACTTTAGTTTCGTGTTTGGTTTCCGCCGGACAAGTTCTATATATGACATATGTAATAACTAGTTAAATATTTGCATGCATGATTTTTGCTGCTTGGTGGTGAAACCATGCACGTTCTTAAACGCTATTGTTGAGCTGCATTATGGTGAGGTTCAATACCATCCTCTGTTGAAAGCTTGGTCATCAATATTCAGTAGCCTTTGCCATAAATTATGGAACTATTTGGATACAAGATCCAAAGTATAAGTGTTTTTTAAATTTTTTCTATTTAAAATATAATTTTTTTAATAAAAAAATTCTCAAAAATATTTCTAACATTCTATCCAAACAGATTTTGTTAATGAATTCTCTTGGTAATCTTTGAATGAACTGCTTCAATTTATTTTGCATATCTCATAATTCTATGAAATAAAGTTAAGTTGATTTTTTTGATGATGACACTACTAAAATGTTTCCATTTTTTTATTTTAAAATTTAAATTTGAAAACAAAACTTGTTTGGATATAAAAATAAAATAAAGGTTCAATTGATTTTTAAGTGAATTTTAAAATCATTTTCACTCAAACTCACTCGATAAAATACAGAGCTTGATCATGGACGTCTGATATAGGTTTAATCGACAAAAACTCATTGAAATCAAACTTTAGCTGGGCTTGAGTCTAGCTCCTTTTTATATCCTAAATTAAAAAATAAACCTTTTGAATTTCTCTGCATGGGACGTTTAATAGCATCATCCATTGTCATGCTTGCTCGGGCATCAAGGGGAACAGGCGCTGCTTGGCCCTTGCATCTACGGTATATTGCATTTGGTTAACTAGGAATGCAATTCTTTTTGATGGTTGTGTATTTAATTTCATTGATATATTGGAAAAGATTAAATTCTGTGTATTTAGGATGGGGCACTTGATGTACTTGTATTAGCAAATGTTAGTTTGTTTGCTTGTTGCTAGGTTTGTTGTATCTAGCATCTTTCATTTGCTTCTTTTGCCAAGTGTATTAGTTTTTGTTGTTTGTTGATTTTGCGGGGTTTGTCCTTGTTACTTGTATGTATCTTTAAAAATATATATAAAATTTTACATATTTTTCCAAAAAAAAATAACCAATCTGATTCGAACTCGATGAAATATACTGGGCTTGAGTTTTAAACTTTGAACATGAATCATAAATATCAACCTTTTTAACTCAAATTGATCATTACTGGGCTTAACTCACAAAATGCTACCACAAAGTGACCTTTCATTAGGCTTAAGCCTAATTTTAGAAGGTGAAATTGAATATGATTTTTTTTCACATGACCTACAGTAGCCAACAACCCACATCAAGATTGACTCAAATTCCCTTGATCTATTACTCTACTCCTTTCTTTCTTTTTCTCGTAGAGTTGGGGGATTCCCTAGCTTGAGTTTTGGGCTTGGGTAACATGATCTTTGATTTTGTTAAATTGTTCTTGTGATTGATTTTGGGATTTCATGATTTTTTCATGGGGGTTTTGAATTTTTGGAACTTGAAGATGAAGCGTTGGTTGATAAAAATAGTTTTGGGTTTCATGTTTTTATTTTCCTTTTGTTTTACTTGATTTTGGCATTTTTACCAAAAATCATATTTTAAGTTTTAAATACAAAATCAAAATTTGACGATTAAAAATTGTGACACATTATAAATTCAAAACCGGTTAAAATTACATTGTGTTTACAACATACGCATTGCCTCGAATTGTCTATAAATGGGGGGGAGGAGGGGGACAAAACCAATGTTTTCAAATTGTGGGGACTAAAATGTAATTTTTAATTATGGGACTCAAATAAAAAATGTGACACAAATTTAAGGAAAAAAATATATTTAAAAACCTTATTTTGATTAGGCTAAAATACATCTTAGTTTATTATATTTTTACATTTTTTTTTGTTTTGGTCTTTTATGTTTAAAGGACTCAAATAGAAAAATGTAAAAATATAATAGACTAAAATGATTTATTATTATTTTTATTATACTGTGGTAAGTTTTATCTTGGCCAATGGATGTGGATCCACTTGGTATAATCAAGACGTAATAGAAAAAAGATAGTGTTTTACTTACAATAAACGTCATTTTTTACTTTCATAAATATATATATTAATAGTATAATTTTTTTATATTATTATTTAATCATTAATTATCATGTATAATGATTTTATTAATTTTTTAAAATAATTATCTTAAAAGTCATATAAAAGAATAATTTTGTATTTTTTGATGGTGTAAAATTTTTTAACTCGTAATGCATGCCTAAGTTCCCATCAAATTATATACTTTTCTGTCTTTTCTTTTATTTCTCTACTAAATTGTAAAATTAAATATTACGTAGAAGGAATATTATTTATTAGAATACAGTTTCTTTATTTCAAGTTTTGTTTTAAAGATCACCTGATGCATTCATGTATATTTCCTGGCGCCCCTGTCCATGTTCTTTGAACATGGACGATGGCTTAGAAGACAATTGGATTATAGGGGGAAAACAGTGATATATTAAAATCTGACTCTATTGATGGAAATCTAAATCATTTTAGCTAAAGTTGATGTATATGCTAATGAATCAGGGGCATGACTTAAAAATTCTGAAACAGGTAACCCGTCCTTCTCAGGAGTTACTGGGCAAATAATTTTGGAAATAGTAAAAAATATACTGATAGTTGAAATAAAAGGATACTGTACTGTGTACCCTTCTAGATCAAGATGGTTCAAGGAATTACGATATAAGAGGTCATACAATATATACATTGAAAAAGATTTGATTACCACTCAGGGACAAAACAGTAATTTTCTATCCTTGTGTTAAACCACAGCCAACTCCTCACCTTGATCATTTATGTCACATCAACTGCATAGAGTTGAGACAACTTTGGCTTCTATATTCATTTTGAACAAATTTGGTCTCTAATGTAATATTTTTCTTCAATACAGTTCGACTAATTATATAAATCTCAATTAATTTATTGATTGCTTCTGTCTACTTCGTAGGTGTCCAGTATTTATTGATGGCTTTTCTGTTAAAAAAATTATTAATTATTTCTTTTGTGAAGAAGTAGTCAGAGTAAGGTTAAGGTTAGTTAAATAAATAGTTGCAACTTACTTAAATGAGGTTTACTTTGCCTTCCAAAAAAACATTACTTAAATGTGGTAGCTGACTTAGTTAGTTATGCTATGTTTGTCTTGTTTGAAACCCTTCAATCGTAAGTTTTGGTCGATGGATTTTTTTTCCTCTTAGTTCATGTCCTAGTAACATGTATGTGTACAACTCTTTTAAATAATTAAACGAATATTATGCAATTAATTACTTTCAATGATTTTGTATAGTTTACATGTTTTTTCATCTCATATAAACACATCAATACTAACAAAGATATCAACAAAGATTAGGCTAATAAATAAGAATCAAATTATATATGACAAGAATATGGATTCAAATTTTATTATTGATGCGAAAATTTTATTAATAAATAATTTATAGATATCTTTATAATCTCTTTAAACCTTTAAATATTTTATAATCTTGATGAATTTCTGAGACTTAACACAACTAAACTTGGAGTAAACAAATGTGACTACATCAATTAACACTTAACTAGTAGTTAGTTAAGTGTTCAGCAAAGGTACGTAGCAGGGAGTTTGTTTAAGATGGAGTTACTTAGTACATGCAGTAATTTTTCGACTACAGTAGTTCTGTTTTCTCTGCTCTCATCAGTGGAGAGATTATTGACTGGCAACACTTTTCTACACATTTGCATTGCTCCAGTGGGACTACACAATACCTTGTAGCTAAAAAAACACAGCACTTTTTATTTGATGGGTGTTAAAAACATTGTTGGGCTTTCTTTACAATACTGTTTCGGGACTATTATATTATGCACTTTCACTATTATATTTTGCATCTCACATTGTATTCTCACAAGTCTATTTTGAAATATAAATTTATATTTCAAAATGAATTTTTCAAAATACAATGGAAGAAGTGCACGATATAATAATGAAAGTACTGAAAATAAATGCTTTGCTTCGGTGGCTTTGTTGAAACACGGGAATAGCTAAGCACTTTCTTTGGACTGAATGCATCGACTTTTAGGCTTTACTTAGGCACTACTTGGGCTTTAGTTTAGCCAATTTTAATAAATATGTTTTGGCCTATAAAATTTATTTATTTCTTTATCGTTATCAAGAATATCTTTGTTCTAGCTTAGCAGCTAGAACATGAGTGGTGGCTAGTTACCTTAATCAGATAGATATTGTTTAACTACAATGTTATGGGGACATATAGTTCATTGATCTATTGAATGATGAAAGTAACACCTAAAACTCATTTCAGACACAAGCAAATTATATGCCAAAATGTTTAGTAATTTTCTTATTTCTTATATATAGTTATATGTGTAGGTTGAGCAAAGGGAAGTTGAAAGTTACTTAGGAGTGTCAAATGGGAACTGAAAGTTAAAGACTAATTTAATAAAAATATTTTTAGAGAACTAATAATAAGTTGATGATTTTAATATTTAAGAAGTTAATTTAATATTTTTTTAAAGGAAGATCATTTTAGAGGCAATATAGTTAATTATTTTATTTGTCATAAAGCTGGAGCCTTACTAATTTGCTTCGAATGTTTTGTTTCTCCTTTAAGCATACTCAACTGTTATATAAATTATTTGATGTTAGGTTAATTGTTATGCTTATTGTTAGATCTCTAGCCTTTAAGTTTTAATAATAGTAAACAAAATATGGGATAAATATGTTTTCGTCCCTCTACATTTTTTGAAGTTGGATTTTAAGTATTGTTTTGTGATAATTTTTAACCATTGCTATATACGTGCATTACTAACAACATTAATTCTAAACTAGTGGGAGGATTAAATTGAACCAAAAGATAAAAGACTAAAATGATTTAAAAATAAATAAAATAAAATTAAACAAGATAAAGGACTAATGTATAATTTATAATAAATAAAATTTATTAAGCTTAATTTTAATCATATACAATAAATTTATATTTGAAAAAGCTTATGAATTATTTAAAAAATAAATAAATTGAATCATAATACAATTCAGGTCAAATCATGTGCACCGGACAATTTCATTAATTTTAATGTTAAATCAAATTATTAACACCGCAAGTCCAATGATCTACAGAAATTTTGAATTAGCTAAGTTTGACGGTTTATGAACCACAACTAATTAATTAATCTAATCTAATAAATTAGTATCAAAATTAATATTTTTGTGTAAAATAGGAAAATTAAGATTTTGTTCGAATGAATTATTATAACTATTTATATAATAAAAAAGGAATCATTTTTTTTCATAAATTAAATCTAATGGCATATTTTGTCTTTTTAAAAAATTAGAAGAAATTATAATTTATATTAAACTCTTTTTTTCATAAGTACTTAGTAAAAAGTGTATTCAAACATGGTAAGTTGAAATGTAAAAAAAATGAAAGTGAATAAAATTAAAATAATATTATATAATTTTTTCTATTCTACTTTTAGTTATTTTTATTATGGTATAAATAGAAGAAAAAAATAATTGTATCATTTATTTTTCAAATTAGAAAAAATATATAACATGTAATGAAACGTATGACGTGCGTACATACGTAAGCTGATGTGGGGTACACTCTGTGCTCAATTTCAATTTTTGTAACACTATTCTCATTATTCAACAAAAAAATAATCGTAGAAGTTTTTAAATGGAGTTATTCTCATGGCCAAGTCTAATATGAAGACCTAAATTTCCAGGGACACCATTGAATCAGGATTGTGAGCCACAAGATATAATATTAAAATAATAAACAGTCGAGATTTATGATCGGTTATCTGTTAACGCTTTTATTTTGAAAATCAATTTTTGATTTACTTTTACAATAAAAAGTACCCCAATTGAAATGGCAGCAGCGTTGTCGTCTTCTCCTCCAAAGGAGCCACAATTCAAGGACAAGGATCGGGAACAACAGGAACAACACCAACAACCTCAACCTCAGACAGTGAAAGAGTGTGTCCACAAAACCAAAATGATTTAGTTTCTCGGACGCACCACTCCGATCTTCTCCAAAAGGACAATTGATTAAGTTACAGTGAAATTTTCTTTTTCTGCCGGTTTAAGTTGATTGTGGATGTTGTATTTTAATTGAAATGGAGATAATAGAAAAATTTGTAATCGGGTGGAATTTCCCCTTGTTCATCGATCGGCTTTATAGCATTGTTAATTTCTTCATTTTCTTGATTGTATAGTAGGGTTCCGGGGACAAATATTGTATTCAGTTTGGGAAAATAAGAAAAATCAAGAGAGTGAAAATAGGAGTTACTAACGAGGACAGAGTGTGGGGGGAAGGAGATCCGAGGCAAAGAGAAGAAGAGGACGAAGCCACCATGTCAGATCTAGAAAATAAGAGTTACAGCTCTTGAAGGTTTGTATTGTAAAAGTGAGGTCGTGAGTTTGTTCACCGATTTTGCCAATTTGGCGCCGCTATCATTTTCATTTTCCGGCGACAGCCACAACGAACAGTATGCGGCCAGGCAACAGTGGATGGAACAGATCTATAAAAAAATGAAAGTGATATTTTTATTTGGGTGACTATTTGACAAATCAAAATTAGAACATTTGGGTAACTTTTGTTTTGTTGATTAATTCTTCAAATCCAGTTCATAGCAGGGGCATTTTTTTCCCCTCTTTATGTCCAAGTAAGATTTCTGCAAAGAAGAAGAGAAACTCCAATAAGCTAAACATGAGCAGCGAAGGAACATAGTTTCTAGGATCATCGTCGAGCAATTTGTCTCCCTAAGCAGAAAAACCCAAAACATCATTCAAACCAATCACTTCTAAAAAATTAAAAGCAAAACAAGAGAAAAAATTTTAATAAATATATTATTTTAATAAATATATTTTTTATGTCTCTATATCACACTAATAATCTTATTATATACTTGTTTCTTCTTTTTTTTTTTATCTTTTTTTCTATTTGGTATATATTGTTGATTCATGGAAAAATGTAAGACAATTTTTAACAAGTTAGATTATTTATGTTTTTTTTTTCTTGACCTGATATTTTTCATATGTTTTATTTGAAATTACAGGCCTTCAATAATCCGAGTAGATCTAGGTCGTGTTGGTGAAATATGTTACTTATGTATTTTTATTTTCATTTAGTATTTTGATATTAGATATTATCGCGTCCTAAAAATCTGTTAGTCATTAGCAAGGTTCTCAATTAATCTTTCTAGCTATCTGATAATATATTGGGATAAAGTTTCTTTGTTTTCTTTTTAACTATATTATTGGGTGAAATATCTTTTAGTTTTTTTTACTGAAAATATTTATTAGATTTACCGATGATTAAATCTACTGGAGTTATTGATAAAAAAAATAATGATTAAAATTTTAATATATTTATGATTTATAGTGGATTTTTCATTAATAATTAACCCGTAAATTTTATTATAAGAATATTACGTAGAATTAACATTATTCATAAGAATACAATACAATTTTGTTTTCTATTTTTTTCTAAGGATAGCTGCATTCATATATTTTTGCTGGCGCAGTGTCCATGTTCTTTGAACATGGATAATGGCTTAGAACGCGGTTGGATTTATATGGAGTCGATGAATGGTATGAAAAGCTAGTCTTTAATGATGGAAATCTGAATCTTCTTAGGTTATTAAAGTTGGTGCGTTAGGAAGTGTCCCTAATTTTTGCTAATGAATCGGGGCATGACTTAAATTCTAAAACAGGTAACATGCCCTTCTCAGATGTTATTAGGCACCAATGTAATAATTTTGGAAAATTAATATATATCACACGGACTCTTTATGTTTGTCTTTATATATTACACTCGATATATCTCTGCTTTTGAATCCTATGGAAGATTCTCTAATTTTTTGGTTTTGTTATACTGGCCTCTCTTAAATGTAAATCATTACACCGACCTTTCTTCTTAGGAGTTAAAAATATTACACCGATCTTCTTTTAGAAAGCTCAAATTTATGTAGAAAAATATCGTAGTATCGAATGTAATAATAACATATATTAATTTGTGTGATTTACTCAATATATATATTGGTAGTTCAAGTACAAGGCTGGTACTGTGTGCCCTTCTACCGTAGCAGATCTAAGACCTTAAGTAAGAAGAACAAGTTATTTTAAAGTTAAAATTAATAATTATTATTATAAAAAAAATTGAAAAATTAGGAACAGGATTCAAATATACAATATTAGGGTCCCAAGCAAAATATACAGAATATTTATATATAAATATTCTTTTAAAAGTGAAGGATGCATACCGACATGAGTGTGATCCGTCAGTGCTTTCTACGACAAGATCAGTTCAAGGAATTCCAACAAGAAATCATACATATTAAACATTAAACAAGATTCGACAGACATAAAAAAGATTCATATCGGATCTTAAACCACAACTAACTCTTGACCTTGATCATTTATGTCACACCAATTGCATATAGTTGAAACAAAATTGGTTTCTATATATCTATATAGAACAAATTTGGTTTCTAGTGTAATGTTTTTCTTAAATACTACTGTTTGAGTAACCTTATAGTATTAATTTGTTGGTTGTTTGTTATGTTTTCAGTATTTATCGATGGCTATTGCCTTTTCTTCTATTCAAAATACTATTAATTAATTATTTCTTTTTTGTAGAAGTAGTCATCAGAGTAAGGTTGAGGTTTAGTTGAAAAAATTAGTTGCAATTTACTTTGATGAGGTAGCTGATTGTTTGTCTTTTTGTATGCAACCCTTCAAACGTATGTTTTGGTCAATGAATTTTTTTTTTTCACTCTTTATCTTAGCTAGCTAGCAACGTGAGTACGACACTACTTTGTTACACTCAATGATTCTATATAGTTCACATGAGTGCTTTGTTGTACTTTCAGTCATTTTATATCAGATCACATCAATTAACACTTAATAACTAGCTCTTTAAAGGAATTCCATGGTGCACTTGAACGAAGTTGGTGCACGCAGTAATTTTTCAACTTTAGTTCTGTTTCCTGTGCTCCCATAAGTGGAATCAAAATATTGACAGCACTTTTCTACACGTTTTCATTGCTTCTTTGGGACTATACAAGTTGTCAACGATACCTTCTAGCTAAAAAGATCAGCAGCACTTTTTATTTTATTGGGTGTTAGGTTAACAATATTGTAGAAGATCTTCTGACAAAAGGGGATTTTACATGAGCATTTTCTTCGTAATAATTGTAACACGATTATATGTTGAGTTTTATTTTATCAACAAATATTAATTTCTCCCTTTATTCTTAGGTTTTTATTCTCAACCATCAAGTCAATTTTATATTTTCAAGAATTATTCAAATGAGGTTCCGACTGTTATTCAACTCAATAGAGATGTATAGATTCAGACTTTTTTTTAACTCAATGGAGAAGTATATATATATATATATACATGATTATGAGAAGAAACAGTCATAACAAGTCAACAACATAAATTAACTTGACATATTCTTGAAAAACAAGAGCTAGACTATTTGCGCTGGTCATCTTTCACTTCGAGATTGGAAAGAACAAAAGAGAAGGGCTGACACTGTGGATCCAACAATTTGGCTAGAATGTTAGCCAACTCAATCATCACAACTTCTCACGCACGAGTCGCATATGCATGACAATTAATCAACATATTCATGTGCTATGTTCTTTCGTGAAAACAAGAATTGACACAGCTATGTGGCATGCAGAGTGTCTGTCACAGTAGAGAAGACCTAGCTAGAGAAAACATGCAATATGAAGGCCATTTAATTTAGCAGAAAACTAAGCCTCTATAATAATTATTTTCTATGCGTCTTTTGAAATAAACGTGCAACGGAATAACAGTAAAATGGAGTTTAAAAAAAAGGCGGGGATTCCTAATCGATGAAGTTTTGTGAAGCTTCAGAGAACCAGCATTTGTAAATGTCAGATTGTGAATGATTGAGACAAAAATGAAAGCCTACATAAATTTATATATAATGAAAAAGCATATACTTTTCCATCTAAACGTATGTTTTTTTTTTCTTTTGACGTATACATAATTGGCCCATGTAACCAATCACCTAACAATGCTAAAATATTACAATGATTTAAATATTAAAATAGGATATTATTGCTTAAGAAATATTAAAAGTAACCTTTTAATAAAATATAATATTTAATCTTAATAATATTATATTTTATAGTATTTTTAATTTTCTAAATATATTCTATATATTGATTTGTTAACCAATAAAATACTTGTTAAGAGAAGATATATTAATTCATGTCTAGATATTATATAGATGATATTTGAGTTGTTGATCAAAACACTACTTTTCAGTATATATTTGAGTATTTTAGTCACCAAAATTTCCCAAAAAACATGATCATATATATAGGATCTTTAAAATTCTTCAAGCTCATCTGGTTCACCTTTATTTCTCTATTAAAACTATTAAGCAGGTTAAACTTGAATATTTTTTTGTAGTAGTAGCAAACATTAACAATAACATTTTATAAGTAATGCAATGTAAGTATTTGAAAAATAAACATAACTTTTTTTTATATGATTTAATACTTATTAATTTATTTTTTAGCACTTCTAATATCTTTAATTTTAAAATTAAAAAAGCATCGGTATCTGTGAAAGAAATTGGTGAATCACTTCAAGTCTGGAATATTTAAACAACTAGGTGACCTCCCTTGATCATTTCAAATGTTCACATTAATTATTCAAATTAATAATAGAAAAATGAAACAAAAGATTGACCTACGAGGAGAATAACAACAACAAAATAATAATAATAATAATAATAATAATAATAATAATAATAATAATAATAA
>CM023949.1:5346367-5388183 GCA_013407115.1 Glycine latifolia
CAACAACTTAGAAAGAGTGAATTTTTTTTTATAAATAGTTACAAAAAAAGTAGTGAGTTTAATTTTTATGCTTTATGCAATGTTAATGTAAAAACTTTTACAATCTCAATTCTAGTTATGATTTTTAAAATATTTATTACAAAATTAAAAAATTTATTATACATAGTAATATGTAATTAGGTAATATGTAATTAGGTGTATTTTAGTTAAATTCAAAAGTATTTAAATTTTTTATTATTAATAGTTAGAATAATAAAAAAAACTATAGGAATGTCTTATATATAAAATTAAGATTGATAGTGTTTATTATGTTGATAATAAATAATTTTAAGCGGAAAAAGAAATTCATTAAAAAGTATTTTCTTATTGATGTTTATGGTATGTATGTAGGACTTACACACACCAAAAAAAAAAAAAGAACTTAACCTAATTAAAAGACTAATTGATTAGGTGCATGAAAGGAGCCCATGGCGTAGGTACCGCATTAAGTTTCTTTTTCTACTGGATGTGGCGACGGCAATTGTTAATGGCTTAAATACTAAATTAAATTTTAAGCCCCAATATTGATGCTAACTTTTACTCTATCAACACCAACCGAATGGTATCTATTATTCTGTTAACGACTTCATTTACATGTCAATATTTGTATTTGGTATTACACCCTTAATCCATAGGTAACTATTTTTGTAGCTCAACTCTCAATGAGACCACTAATTATTAGAACTTAATTAGTTCAGGAGAATAACTCAACTCAATATCAATTAGTCTGGTGAAAAAATCTCATCACTTAACAAGTTAATTAACAAAGAATAAAACATTAATAATACGAAACTCAAGACGGCTTCTAGGGTGGGGGACCTCAATAGGTCCTCCACCGTGCGAAAGAAACTTTGAGCGTCAGATATGACTCTCCTTTTATTAATGGCTACAGATGAGTGTAGAATACCGTGGAGATACTGCACTAGAGTAAATTTAGAAAATTAAAAATTAAGAGTGATCTAGTCTCCATGATCTTTCCCCTGTTGTTGCTTTTGTTCTTTTTCATGTTCTCTGAAGTTTTCCACCTCGGTTTTTGCTTTCTACTCATCTCGACGGAGACACATGTGCAATTTAAGACATTAGTTTTCTTTGTTATCTTTTCTTTTCCCGTTGATAAAAAATACAGCCACCACCAAACAAAAGTATCATCAAATCGAAAATCCATAACATTTTTAAAAATAAAATTACAAATGTAAACTTCAAGTCTTCAAGATCTGAATCAAAACGATAGGCACAGATCTGAGAGATAAAAAAAATTAAAATTGAAAAGTCACAAAACAAGCCTTGAAGACAAATATCTGAATCAAAACCTAAAAACAGAAAGTGAAAAAAGCTTCAAATTCTTCTGTCGGGACTAAGCTGTACTATAAATCGCCGCGACCCGCACCGCGAACCATAAAACACTGTGAAACCCACCTCGAATCCGCTTCAAAGTCAAGGGTTTCGAATCCAAACCCCAAATAAGGTTATTCTTTCTCTATGGTGTAGATAGAAGTTAGGAGACATTGAATTGAATGGTCACAGAAAAAGAAGTGTGGAAGCATAGTTACAAAATCCGATCCGGTCATTGATGTGGTTGAGGTAAGTGGGTTAGTGGTCTAATTGGTGGGTCAGTAATTAGTCCGATTTGACCCAATTTATATTAAAAATTTTAAAATTATATTATATATAAATATATAATTAACATTATTTGATTAAGAAAAATATACTCAAAATTTCAAAATAACAATTAAAATATTAAAGTTGATAATACAAGTAAAGTATATTAATAATAAAAGAGAGTGTAAATAATAACTACTTAAATTAAAATATAAGTTCAATTTTTAATTAAAAAAATGAGTAAGAGAAGTACAAAAAGCAAAAAAGGGGTACAGGAATAAAAGATCTTAACTTGGATAGTGAGATTCTACCTTTCTCCTTAACTTGGATCGTGACTTTGGTCCAATTCTCTCAACCTTTATTTTATGAATACCCTAATTAAGACTTGCCTTCATCAAACTCCATAGTGCAGCACTGCAACCACCTCCCATCTAAACCGTTTATTCTGCAAACGTGAAGAGCAGAGCAGACACAACAACCCCGCACGACAAACACAGCAACAGAGCCGCGCTGCTTGCCAATGTTATCTCTGATCCGGCACGAAAGCTCTTTTTTGAAGCATAAAAACGTGCGATTCCACGAGTTGAATCGCAATTTTAACAACATTGTACATCACTCAATTCCTAATAGATAATAATGTCTTTAGTTTTTCTTCTTTATTTCTTACTACTATTTGGCATTGGATGAAATTTAAAAATTTTCATATGTTGGATGCACAACCTGGTCCAGGTCCTAAAAATCGGCCGGATTTCTAATTCTTCCCAAAATTTCCCGATTTTCTCTAGGCCAAATCGGGCCTTATGCATGAGCGGTCCAATAACCAATCCGGTCCGGTCATACCACCGGGTTCCGGTTGGACCGAACTGGGTTTTATAACTATGGCTAAAAGAAAGAATCAGGTTTCAGGCTTTTGAGTGGTGAGGTGAAAGGAGAGTGAAAAATCAAGAAGCATTGCTACAGTACAAGTTTTAATTAGATTTTTAGTTTTGTTTTTCTTAAAAAGTGATAGACTTAAACATGTTTTTCATACATAAAAAATAGACTTTTTTAGGGTACTATTTCGAATTTACTTTTGATCAATTAAGTTTTTGATTTAACACGTAGCCAAATCAAAGTCATGTAATTATTTATTAGTTATTTTTAAAAAAATCAAATTAAAAAAATCTGACTTCCTTGTGTTGAACCCTCCATGCTTTTGGTTGTTGTTGCAGATTTTGAATCCTAAGGGAGACTCTTGGGAGGCATTTGGGAATTTCAAACCCTAAGAGTGTTTTGGTTGATGGGTGAAAGGATGAATGGAAATGGTGGGTCATCATCGTCATCTTCATCTCTTGATAAGGTGAAGTGCAAATGTGAGGTACCCGCTATTATGTTCATGTCGGGCAGTGTGAACCATTTGGGGAGAAGGTTTTGGAGATGCCCACATGGGAACGTAAGCAAATGTCGATTCTGTGCTTTATTTTTGGTTTTATTATGATGTGCTACTTGTTTAATTGGTATTCTGATGTAGGAATGAAGTTCTTGTAGATTTTTTCAATGGATTGATGATACTGAGGTTGGCAATAACATGTTTGCAGAGGGGATTGAGTTGGTCCGATATGTTCTGGAAAATGAAGAGCTGAAGCTGAAAGTTACTACATTAATGGAGGAAGCTAAAACAAATGCAGAAGAAATAATAGATTTGAGGGGAAAAATTGTCGCACAAGAGGAAGAATTTTGTGCATCCTCAATTCAAGTTGTGTAGTTGAAGACTAAAATTGGAAGGAAAAATAATAATCTTGCTGTTGAAAGGAATAGACTGAAGCTGTTAGGTTTTGTAGTTGTAGTTCTTTGGGTATTCATTTCTTTACTAAGCATTGTAATTGCAATGAATGTTGATAGTCATAGAAGGAATTGAGTTTCCTTGTGTGTATTTAATGATGGTAGGTTTTTGGTAATTGTCTTCTTAAATTTGGTAGGTTGGTAGGCTGAGATGTAAATTTTGGAAAGTATCAATGTCATATTTGATGTACTTGGATGCTTCCAATGATATGAGTTTATGCTGTGTTAAAGCTCTATGGTATTACTGCTTAATTTTAACTCTGTATCTGTTATTGATTTGTGATCTTTGGTACTGACTTACTGCTAATTACTAAACCCAACATGTCAGGTACTTTGTTGGAACAAAAATGAATTTGAGGTAGTAAAATGAAAATGGTTTATTTTTCAAGTACTTTGATGTCAAAAAAATAAATTTTAGGTAGTAAAATGAAAATTGTTTATGTTGTAGGTATGGAAAATTTATTTAAGTCAAACTGCTTGAGTCTTTTTTTTGGTCCTACTGTTTTGATTCATTGAACACTTTAGTGAATTACTGTTTTCTTCAGCACTTATGGCAATTTCTATTTAGCAAAAGAGATTTGAATTTATTAATGATAAATAAGAATTGTTTACTGTAAGTGTCATGACCCCAAAAAGCCTAAATTAGTACCTAAGATGCCCAGTGTCTAAAACAAATACACAAAAGGTGCAATAAAATGTGCTCATGATTCTAATAAAGTAAACAATAAAGCAAGATTCCCACACCCCAATACAAAAGTATTTCACATAGTCCTATTTTTGTCCATTAGTATATTCAATTGGTCCTTTAGATTTGTTAATTGATGTGCCTGCCTTGGCCTAAGTGGCAATAAGACCAATTCCCAGCTCAACTTTTTTCTCAATAGTTGGTAGTTGACAACCTTTAATTTTTTTTTCTTGAATTTGTAATATTTGTTGTTGGTGTCTTGCTTGTTATTGGTGGCTTGTGTTTAGGAGCAAGTTTCTTAAGTGTTTCATTGACTGATCTATTGTGCCCATAGTGCCCCTATAAAATTGAAATTTTTGAAAATTAATGCATGAGATTGATGTCAGTAAGTACAAAATTAATGCATCAACATTGATGCAATAGTACTGTTGTGTTCCTATTTGTAGGTTTGGCCTGCTGTTGTTAAGGAGGACTAAGAACTTTTCTTACAGACTGCTGCACATCTTTTCCTTACAAAATCAAGTTTAAAATTTAGTCTATATGAATTGTCGTATAGTATGTTAAGCATGTATAAAAAATTTACCTTATTATTTTTGTTTGTAAATTTGATTTGTTTGATGTCTTTCTTTTGATGTTGAATAGAACCAGTTTGAACTCCACCAACTCCACCCTTAGTTCCACCTTCAGCTGCCCTCAACAACATTGACTTGCCCAGCTGAACTCTAGTAGGTGCACCCTCATTTCCACCCTTAGCTGTTCCTTTAGCGCCAGCCTCAACTACATTGAGTTGCCCAGTCTGAACTCCAGCATTTGCACCTTGAGCTGCATCCTCAACTCCACCTTCAGTTGCACCTTCAGCAGTTCCACTAGCTTCCTCATTTACTTCTTCAGGTACTATCGGAGGTGGCAACATACACCTCTTAGTATTATGATTTGTTGCCCCACATCGGCTGCATTTAAAAGGAGTTGGGTTCCTTCTTAGCCTTGTCTTGTTAGGGTCTTCGTCAGGCTCTCTCCTTCTCAATTTCTTTGGTCTATCAGGACCCTTTTTGTATTTTGGTGGTTGAATGTCATCAAACTCTATAACTGCCCACTTATTTATACCATTAATTGATGCCACCTTATGTCTATAACAAATATCATACGTATCCCTTGAATAATAATTATTCACATAATCCACAATCTTAAATTTTTTGAATTGTATGGTAGCCACTGCATGTCTGCAAGATATGCCAACCAATCCCAAAAGTTACACGAACAACTCTAGTTATTTATATCAATAATAATTTTTTCATCAGAATAAATATGTATGACTTCAAAATGTTCATCTCCTCCCCAAGCAGCTACCCAATTCCCAGACTTTTCAACCTCTCAGTCCAACCTTTTCAGGGGCTTAAGCATAACCTCACCTATGTAGTTTTTCAATTTGTCTCTAAGGGTTGAAAACCTATTCATGAGATACATTCTAATCCATTCACACATGGTTATGATAAGCTTATCCTTAACTACTAGTATTGTACTGTTAAATGACTCACTGAGGTTGTTCATCAAAATTCTCACACTTTGGCTAATGTGAGAAATCATACTTACACCATGTTTTCCTCTCAAGGTTATACAACCAATAATATGCAGCTGCATTAATGTCCTTAATATGCTTCATTTTGTGTTTCCACAATTGTTCATAAGTAGTTTTAGTAGCCCCCATCATCAGATCTCTAAGCATTACCCCACCACCAAATTTTTTCTTTAAGATGTTGCAAGCAAAATCTATGCTCTATCTGTCTTGGAAATTCTAGAAAAACTTGTTGCAATCTCTACACATAAAGTAACTTATCAAAATAATCCAAAAAATATCAGCAACATATTAATCTACAATTCAAAAATTAGGTTTTGCCTTATGTTGATCACTAATAAACACCCATTTGATGGTTTCAACATCACCAATATCCTCCAACAACAAGTTCAAAAATCATTTATATGTTTCCTTGGTCTCTATTTCTACAATAGCAAAAGCAATAGGCATATACTGGTCATTTAGATATCTACCAACAACAATCAAGAATTGTCCTCCAAACTTTGATTTGAGATGACATCCATCTATGCTAATCAGGGGTCTACATGCCTTTTTGAAAACCAGATTTTGAACCTTTTAAGCACATGTAGAAACTACCAAATATTGGTAATACTTCAATGGATGGTCTCTCTACTTGAATCAAGCATGAATTGGATGGGCATCTATCTTTTAGTTTAGCTGCATATGACCAAAGCTGAGAATATTGTTTGATACAGTCACCATCAACTGCTTGTTTTGCTAGTTTGATCATTGAAATTTCAGTTGAATAGTTAGCCCTTATTTCACCAATTATGTCCTTTAGAGACATGTTAGCATTTGTTGCCTTCATCTTGTTGACTAAGACTAGTGCCACATAGGTAGACTTAACACTTGTATTATTGAAAACCCTCCCACATATGTGTTTAGGATGTAAGGTATTAAGCCTATATGTCTCACTCTGACCTACCTTACTGACATATACTAGATAGTCAGTGCAATGCTTACACCTTGCTCTTTCTGGCCTCTTATCATTGAAATCAAACCTGATTTCTCTCCCATTTAACACATTGTATTCCAATATGGCTTCTTTGAACTCTTTCAGAGAAGCAAACTTCAATCCCAACTTTCATTTAAATTCCTTACAAAGCAACTCGTTGTTGAATCTTTCATAGTTTTTCTTAAATACCTCTTCATTTGAATCATCACTGCACAATTATTTACTAACATACCTATCTTCAATATGATTTTTAGGCAAAGTGTGTGCCACAAATAAACTGTCATTGGCATTCACATAATTGTGTTAAGCCATCTTACCCTTACCAGTAGACTTCTTGCCTTCACTACTAGCCTTCTTACCCCTACTAGCAGTCTTCTTACCTCTACCAGTAGCCTTTTTATCACATCATTGTCCATCGGACTGAAATGTGCATCACATCACACTTCACTTGGTACATATATGTTTTCCTCTTGGCTGAAGTAATCATCAGATACTTCAATTAATTCAACACGCACACGTTGGTTATAGCCATGTCATCATCTTTATGAACAAAAACACTGGCACAAACATCATCACTTGAATAGCCTTTCTCCCTTGCACCTTCCTCCCTCGGATCACACACCTTTTTTTAAACCGACCTCTTTATTTGTTTATTTTTCAGTCTACCAATTTTTGGAATAGGAAAATCAAAACCATCATCTAATCCAATTGCCCTTTCCTCCTCAGAGTCATCTAATTGGACATCCTTCACTAATTCATCACTACTGTTTTTAGAATCACTAGAAAAATTGTCATCCACAACTCCCTTATCACCACCAGCACATTCCACAAACAACTCTATCTCAAAACTGTTATTAGCAATGGCATAATTAGATAGATCCAATGCATGACTATCCATAGTAATCTCCTTATACTCACCATCACCATCTTTCCACTGATAAGTTGATCACCATATCCAAAGTCTTCTTTTAAAATCCCAATTGCTTCAAAGAATGATCACTTGTCAACATCTATATCAATGACACTTCCAAAATTGCTAGTCCCAACATATTGCATCACAGAGTCTCTTTGAAAGAGACCACCGTGATGCAATTTTAATTTTAAACTCATGCCTGCAATAAAAATAAAAACAATGTTTATCAATTTACTGTCCACCATTAATCAGACCCTAATTGAACCCTAATCAACCTTAATTGAATACAGTTAAACCATAATTGAATCTTCCTCGGCCCCTTAATCATTCTATACTCGGACCTTAATAAAACCTGAAAAAACTCAAATACATTTTTTTTGAACTTCACAAAATAGGGACCACAACAATGCCATAATAGGAGACAAGGGGACCACTAAGAAAGGGAAATCAAATAAACAAAATAAAAAAATCACAGTACCTATTACAGTTCGAAGATGACTCCTCTCTTGAATGCGACAACACGTACATGTGAAGGAGACTCTTTTGTTTTTGTTTCCATTTAGTAGATGTCACAATTAACCTCGATAACATTCACAATCACAAACAACCAACCATTACAAAAAGCCACTACCACTACTGAGAAGATGAACTCGGGTTTTCGAAGAGGGAACTTTTTCCAAATCTCAGTCAAGTTTTTTTTTTTTTAAAAAAAAATTGTTAGTTAATAAAATATAATAATTTTATTTTTTTAAGAAAATAAATGATAAATAATGACATGCCTTTAATTTGGTTATGTGTAAAGTGATTAGTCTTGATGATGTGACATTCTATTTGCCACGTCATTACTTAATACAATGGGACTAGCGACAGGTGCTACATTGAAACATATTTTTTTTTTCAGGTGCATAATTGACCAAAAGTGAATTTGAGGTAGTAATCTGAAAATGAATTTTTTTCAGGTATGAAAAATATATTTAAGTCAAAATTATATTTACTTTTTCTATTTAGTTCATCCTCCCCTTAATTGTTCATTTTATTTGCACGGCTTAAAATTATCTTTGCAACATGCGTGACCTATGAAGGAAAAAGTTCACACACCCTAGATGGTGTCAAAACTCAAAGTAAATTATACTACATTGTAATTTAAATTAGACTTAAATATATTCTTAATCCCTATAAGTTAGCGTATTTTCATTTTTGGTTCTATAAGTTCATTTATTTAATTTTAGTCCATGTAAGTTTAAGTTTTTTCAATTTTTGTCTCTGTAAGATATTTTACTAATTTTTAATTGCTATAAGTTTGAGTTTTTTTCAATTTTGCTCTTTGTTAGCATGGACTTATGCTGTAAATGAAAAAATTATAATTTTAAAGAGAATAAAATTGAGAAAATATAAATTTATGAGGACTAAAATGAACAAAAAAAACTTATAAAAAGCAAAAATTGAAAAAACTCTAACTTACAAAAACAAAAATTAGAAAATAAATTTGGAAAAACCAAAAATAAAAAAATAATAACTTTAGAGAAAAAATAACATATTTAGGTCTTTAAATTACACACAATTCTCTTACTTTTTTAATGTTTACAGTAATACCTCTCACATAAATACACTGTAATAATATGTTTCTAGAAATAAAGTGTTAGCATTATATATTTTAAACAATTAATTTACTCTAAAAGACACAACATGCAATCTCGAGAAACTATGGGAAGTATAAATGGAACACAAGACTTAATTGAAAATTTAAAAATATTTTTAGAGACTAAAATGATAATATATGATTAAGTTTAGAGATTTAAATGTTAATAAGTGATTAAGTTTTAAAGACTAAAATAATAAAAAAATTATTAAGTCTATTGACTAAATTAAAAAGTCAACTTTTAAGAATCAAATTATGTGTTATCACATCATCACAAGTATCACATAGGAATAAATTTTAACATTAATAAAGTTGGATTAACAACAAAATTAATATGTCACACTATTTATACATTTGGTAACTAAATTCAAAGTTTTCATCTTTCAAGAATTAATATGAAAAAAGCAAATATTTACATTAAAATTTATGAGGCATACATACTACCCAAACTATCCTTCTTTGAATTACATGTAAGCAATTCATGTAATTTCTAGGTTAAACTCCAATAATATATACAACTACAATCGGAATTGATACATGATCATATGATCCTCACGCCTCATTTATATTTACAAATTTGGCAATAATTACATTAAAGGACTATGTAGTTTTAATATTCATGCGATGTGTAGGTCTGTTTATTTAATTTTAAAAAAATACAAAAGGTTTTCAGAAATTCATATTTTTAGTCATTAAAATAATAATAAAGAGTTTAATTGACATGCACTAATTTAAAAGATTTAATATTTTCATTTTTGGTATAACTTTTAATGTAACTATTATTAAAGTAATAAACTTTTTATATCCAATAGATATTGAATGACTATGATCTTTTTATACTTTAATGTATTATTTATTCAAAAATAAGACAAGTTTTTACCGGGGGTTTGTTATTTCAATACTTATATAGTTATTAGAGAGAAAAAAAAGGTTATGGAGACAACATTGTTTTCAAAAAATTAAAATCATATTTTTCTTTTCTTTTTAGTTTGAATACAAATTAACATGAAAATCAACTAATTAATTTTAATATGAATACTATAAAGATAAAAGAAGTTTATTAACAATTGGAATCGTCATATGAAATAATTTTCGAAACAAAGGGCGTTTTGCCCCCAGTCATCTACCAAACAAAGAAAAATAGAAGACATTTTAACCGACTTTTCTTACTGGGAAAAAAATGGAAATCTTGTTGAAATGCAGGTCAATTCAGTAAACACCTGATTGACATTAATGTCAAATCATGTTGTTTAACAGTCCATTGGGCTTAGCAAATTTGAATTAGGTCGCGGTTAATTAATCTAGAAACCATTTTCGATACGCGCATTAAGCTATCGCCACCCCACATAAACCTAATTGAAAAAGTGTACGGAATATATATTTTTGGATAAAGTGAACGGAATATTCAATGCTAAAGTCACGAACTATATAAATCATATGACAAAATACTATTCATCGCCTTGTACAAATAGTATTTTTCTTTTTCGGTCTACCGGCCAAATATTTTGATTCCAGTTAACGTTAGCCGAGTCGATATATGAATCGAATTTTTACACTTCGTCGCGAAGAATATTCTTCTAAGAAAACAAGCCAATATATAGTAGGGCCCAACAAAAATTAATTGAAGTGCAAGAAAACGTGACAGATTTTTCTTCTTATATATACATGCACAATTGTATGGCATATGAACCCTACTCAAAATTGTGCAAGGAAAACTAGAAGAATGTGTTAAAAAGGAGGGACCAAAGTTTTAATCAGCAAATAATAACATGGATGAGGCACGTAAAGGGGAGCAAGAGAAGGAGAAGGGAGAGGAAGAAGTGAAGTACCGTGGAGTGAGAAAGAGGCCATGGGGTAAGTTTGGAGCAGAGATCAGAGACCCCACGAAACCTACAGGAAGACAATGGTTAGGGACATTTGACACTGCGGAAGAAGCAGCTAGGGCATATGATCGTGCAGCCATTGGTTTGAGGGGTGCTCTTGCAATCCTTAATTTTCCTGATGAGTACCATTCTCATCTCCCTTTCATGTCATCATCATCGTCTTCTTCTTTTTCTTCTACTAGTGTCATTGGAAGTTCTTCTAGTGCACAAGGGGAAGTTATTGAGTTTGAATATTTGGATGACAAGGTGTTGGAAGACCTTCTTGAGTTAGAAGAGAAGACAGAGAAGAAAGAATAACAAAAGGTGAACTATTTTGCATGTTTTCGGGCTCCTCTTGCATTAATTTTAAAACTACTGTCTCGGTCTTCAGTATTTCAGAGTTCATATTGATATCTGAAAATGTTCTTTTTTTCTACATTTTTAGTGTCTTAGTGTGTTCCTTTCGAATATATCCAGGTTTCAGTTGGCAAAGTCAAATTTTAAATTTATAAGCTAGCTTAATTTCAAATTTATAAGTTGCTGTTATTATTATTAAGACCATTTTATGTTAATATTGGACGTTAAGTTTTTGTATTGTTTACATCAACCATTACAACTGATTTAATAACATATTTTTATACACTATTTATAATTTCATTACTTAATTGTACGTCTTTTCATAACATAGAACCATTTTTTTACATAATTTTTTATTTTTTATTGTTTTCCTTACAAAAAAAATTCATTTTTTTTTTACATTTTTTACAATGACTTTTATATCCTCATTCTACTATAGAAAGACTTATACAACTTGAACCTATATATGTTCTCAACAATCTTGTAAATTTTTTAAGGTAAAAGGACAACAAAGGATGGTCTTATATATATAAACCAAAAACGAAGAGATTCAAACCAGCGCATCCAAACCTTAGAGGTCCTTTTGTACCCGAAACATGCATGTCTCTGCTTGTTGTTGCTTTAATTAATTAATTTAATCTTAATTCCCCTTTTTTAGTCTTTTTTTTTCTGATTGGGGTATGGTAGCCTTTGTTAGTTTGGAGTTGACGCAATATATATGGGCTATGATTTTTGGTAGCCTGGATTATTGGATGAGCTTTGCTATTCTGACTTCTAATTCACTTTTTCCACCCCAAGCTTTACTTTTTTTCTTATTTTATTTTTTATATAAAAAATATCCTTGATGAAAACATGTTTCTGTTAAACATTATACGCAATAAAAGATATTGATTGTGTGTTATGGGGTGCATCTGTATACACAATGAAAACATATTTCTTGTATATTAGGGGAGCATCTGTACACACAAGGGAGATATACTTTTACTATGTTTATTGTTTAATGGAAATACATATACACAACGAAACTGTGAAAACATGTTTTCACTTTGTATTTTGAAATTAACTTTTATGCTTTTAGTTATTCACTAACGCGTGAGCAAAGCACATGTTTGAATCGGTGTAATCAATATAGACCCTTGATTTATTGAGTGCAAACTCAACTATTTCCTTTTTCTGACCACATCTATGTACAAGTGCTTTTATTTAATTAAATAATATAATCTATGTTGCTTTTTTTGTTTTTAGTTGTACCATTTGCTTTAATTTTTTTTTATCTATTAAAATTGAACATGATACCAAAAATTTATAACACCGTGCGCTTTAATTGTAACAACGTAATATTAATAACAATCATGCAATAAGTCCAACATATATAAAATTAAAAATGTATTTAACCCACCGAAAATGCATACAATTGGATCCATACAAACGAAATAAAATACTAAATGTGAAGACAAAACAGAAATAAAAATCAATCATCGATGATGGTCCTCCTCCTTTGCTTCGCCCTCTAATAGGTGCACACAAATGTCATGTTTAATTTTCTCGTGCAATGCTGAATGTCTGCCACATAGGAAAACATCAAAGTCAATGCCTTCAGGTACTGCCCTAATGGTCCGTGAAATTGAAAAGAGTGATGAACGATAAATTTTAAGAAATTCATATTTTTACTCTATATTTTAATTTAAAACTTTTATTTCTTTTTCATTTTCGCTCTAGGTTATGAGCAACTTTATCCCACTGTGTTTACCTAAAAAGAATGGAAACAGTTATATATATTATTTAAAGTTTCATTGTCATACATAATACAAATGAGAAAGATATGGATAATTACCTTGCATGAATGATAATCGCTAGACAAAGACTCCTCAAGTTACAACAAAGGGACTTGTACAGGGTCTCACAGAATGTTACTTTCTCAGCAGAATGAGGTATGGATATTGAGAATCAAGATAGAACCATTGCAGGAAGTCGTTCGTGCATGTCTATGGAGCCTTGCAGAACACATGTAACCTTCTGAGCCTAAGCATATCGGCACACTTGGTCAGCATGCATAAGAATTTGTTATATTATTTGTTTATTTTACCAGTAGTATATATGTGTATTTTTGTTCTCTACACGTTTAAGTTATATAAACTTCCTCCGGATGCAATTACAAGAGAAAAAAAGCTTGATTGACCAAGATATAAACAAGTTTGGAAAATATATGTTTTTAGTTTTCGTACTTTGTAAAATTTTTAGTTTTAGTCTCTTATTTCAAATTTAATATTTTGGTCCCATAACTTTTAAAATTTAGTATTTTTATGTAGAAAATAATGTTGATAATATTTGTTCTAAATTAATGGACTAAAAATATTTATTTCAATTAAATAATTTTAAGAATAGAAAAGAGATACTGAAAATAAAATTTTAGACTTAAATATATTTTTGGTCTTTTTGTAATTTAATATTTTTTTTATATTTTCGTTCTTGTAATTTTTTCTATTTTATTCCTTGTAAAAATGCTTTGTTTTATTTTTCATCCTTAAAATATTTTAGATAATACTTTTTTTACTGTTTAAAATATTTTTTTACTTTACGAAGCGTCATCTAGAAAATTTTAAGGATAAAAAACAAAACAAAAACATTTTACAAGGACTACAATGAAAAAATTACAAGGATAAAAATGAAAAAATGTTAAATTACAAGAATAAAAAATGTGTTTAAGCCAAAACTATAATTAAATGAATAAGTATTTTAGGGATGATCTCATTAATTAAGATTAAATTCATTGAATTTTTCTTATATTTAAGATCAGCACTCCAAGTTTTTTTCTTTTTCTTATATTCAAGAAAAAAAAATTACCAAATAAATAAAGTATTCTAGTGATTCTCATGTATGTTGTTAAAATGTAGGATAGTAAATGATGGCTTGAATTTCATTCATATTAAAAATATAGAAATTTGATCTGAACAACTGAAGTCATAAGAACTATAATCACTCATTTAATAAATTACAGGGAGAATACAACTATAAGAAAAAAAAATCATACATTAGAAAGAATTATTTATATAAGTATTCATCAATCATCATTTGGCAGTTTGTATTTAGGACTAATAAATATATACATTTATTCTACATAGATAATTAATTATATATGTACATGATAAGAATGTATAAGAATTCAAAATAAAGTGATCATCATGCACTTCATTTACTGAGGAAGAATTTGTTCTAATAACAGGAGTGGGCATGGAACTTATGTAGATCGGTACATGCATCATGCTCCATCTACAAGTGTCATGGATAATTAAAAGGAAAATGTTTAGTGAATACCCAATCTAATATCTATCATTTAAAAGGAGAAAAAAAATTAATGATTGATAAGAAGAGAAAGATGTAAAAAAGTAAAATGTGTTGATTAAATGTTTAAATCCCTTAGTTTCCACAAATAATATACTTGTGGAGCCCATTAATTAAGAAGGAAATTAAAATGTAGAATTTTAGTTAATTAAGGTTAGGTAACAAGTCTCTTTCTATGAGAAAAACACGCAAGGGTTAAACGGACCATATATTTTCGCTGACCAAGATCAAACAACCACAACCTCTTCTGGATTGCAGTATCGCTGACGGAGTGACAGCTTTAAGGAATAAAAATGTGTTGTGTTCACAACAGAAACATTCGATTTTGATCAACAATAAACCTGAAGAAATAAAACAATATGTTCCCATTATGGATGCTAAGGAAAGTTACACACTCTAAACTATAAATGACCCTTTGGACAATATTTACTTGTGCAAAAATAGAACCCGCATATTAGTTGTCAGTGTATATAAGGCTAAAATCTTGTTTTTATGAAATTCATTTCCATATAAGTGATATAACAAAGCCATTATAGAAACTAATAGGTTAAAATTAAAACTGGTTTAAGTATTACGGTTTAAATCTTTGAACACCTTAACTTCCAAGAATCTGTTTGACCAATTTTTTAAGATTTTTTATTTTTTATTTTTAGAGGTTATATATTTATACCAATTTATGGAAAAAATAATGATTAAATAATTATCTATCTCTTTTTAATCAATTAGTATATAAACATAATAATTAATTAAATAACTATTTATTTCTGTAAAAAAATAACTATCTATTTATTATAAAGCATTTTACATACTTTTTAACCTAAAACGCTTTAAAAAATGAAATACAAACAAACGGTAAAATCTCCTGCTGTCTCTCATAGTCCAAAATTGACTTAAATATATTTTTGGTATTTTAAATTTGAGTCTTTTTTTTTTGTGTGTTGAATTCCCAAATTTAAATTGGTTTTTTTGTTTGTTTCTGAATTTCAAAAAAGCTTTTTTAGTCCTTCTTGGTAGAAAAAAATAAATATCTCAATCACCCTAAAGTTTTAATGAGATTTTCTTTTATGAAGATGAACTAAAAATAATATTTTTTTTTTTGAATTTGAAGGACTAAAAAAATAAATTGGATATTAGATAAAACAAAACAAAAAGTAAGCCAAATTTAAGGATCAAAATATATTTAAGTCCCCAAAAATATACGAATGGAGAGTCTACCTGAATTACCCACGATAGACGTAGCAAAGAAACACATTTAGTTTACCTCTATTATTGAAAAGCTTTCCATATTCAAAGAGTCAAAGATATAGCTACTCCTCCATTAACGCAATACAAAGTCCTGTGATATTATTGGCAAATGATACTTCCACGAAAAATTAAGTGGTTTCTACAACCCAAAGAGGATAAGCTAGCACACGGCAAGACCTTGTCTTCTTAGTCACCATAAATTAAGTATATCTATTGCTTCCCACAAGCATGGTCAAATTATTTGGGTTAGTTTTCAGAATAAGTCATACGTTATATGTATGTGACAATGTAAAATATTGTTCCCTGTTAATTGCTATCAAATTACTTGGTATGTTCCTTCCTTGAATATTGTTGACATACACAGGGTGCCTGCTTCAATTTTTCATTATAAATATAATATAAAACTATTATCATATGCCTTTATTTTACAATTTAAGTTTCTTGAAATATTTTACGACATAATATTACAATTCTTATGACCAAATGATCTATAGTTTAACACTTATCACCTCATTCTTTAATAGAGAAATAAATTGAATCGTAATACAAGGTGAATAACTTTGTATTATTTCATATTTCAAGTCCAAAGGAATATTTATTAGGAGATATATAAGAGATATAGTATAAAGCTATTTTTATGTTTACCCAATAGTTTAAGGTTTGAAAATAATTAATTTATGACGAAAAAAACCTGTTTAGTATTATGATATGCCGTATATTTGGCAACGGAAAATGTAATTTAATTTCCATATTAATGACTATCAAATTACTTGGTAACTTCCTTCTTTGAATGTAGGCACAGGGACGCTTCAAATTTCCATTATAAATACCTCTGTGCGATATTGGAAGTAATGTGTGCCAATTACACAACTGCGAAACAAGCCCTTACTTAACAAACTTTAATTTTGTTTTTCAAAAGTCGTTACTTAAAATGAGTTCCAAGGACACCAACATTCAGAAGGCCCTTTGTCCTACAAAACCCCCACCTAAGAGCACTGGCTCAACTTCTTCAAGCTCCGGTCGAAAACAGCCACCAACTGCGAAGGATATATTTTATCCCAAAAATAGATGATTTCTCAAAAGGTACTATATATCTAGCTATGATAATTAGGAATGACAGCTTTTCTATTTGTTTTAGTTCATAATAAGTATCATATATCTTTAGCTATAAATTGGTTCGTATGCATTTGTTTGAGAGTCTTGCTTATTTCGTTAATTTTGATCTTCACGCAGGTTTACGTAGATGCGCTCAATAATATATATTGGAAGCATTGATATTAAAAAGAACGGAAGCATGGTACTAGTTACTAGTTAGGTTTCCATAGTCACTTTTCGTTATTTAGGGTTTCCATGTGTCTGCTTCTAATAATGGAGATTACAATTGCACAGTTCGTAATCCCTATTTACATAGCATTATAGCAAATACTCTGTGAGCTACTACCATTTTATTTTGGTTTGTGTGCTTTGTACTCATCAAAATTAAAGTTGAGCAATAATGATATACAGAACTAGCTAGCTAGTAATTAACAAAGTTAATGATTTTGTGTTTCTTATTCATGCTATCGTTATTAAAAGCTAAAAGTCAATTAATGTCTTAAATCTTTAATTTTGTTTCCTGTCTCAAGTTCACATCCTTAATATAGTGATGAGTAGGTGAGAAAGTAAAAACATATCCCTCTTAGTTACTAATAATAATTCTCTTAGTTAATTTTTAGTCATATTCATATCCCTCTGTTTTTTTAGGGGTTCAGTCATATCTCTTGTACAATAGAATATGTGATAATAGAATATTGAGAAAAGTACTTCAAAAGAAAATCAGAAAGAAACACGAATAGAAGGATTGTTTCTTTCTTTCTTTTTGGTCGGTGAAACGATAGAAGATTTAATTAGGGAGATCTGGGCGCAGTTAAAGTTCAAAAGCTAAGATATTCATACTAGTATGTTGGAAATCCTTGTCAAAATAAATATAAAAATATTGAAACTTGCATAAAAATAGAGAATTAAAATTGAAGAATGAAAATCGTCATTAAAATCCATGATAATATCTATAAATAGACTTACAATCAATTAGAAATTCCTAAAAAATCTAATTCATCATCAAAATTATTTGAAATTACATTCTATTAACTTACTGAAACAAAATATAAAAGATAAATATGCAACAATAACAAAAACTCAATCTAAAACTTATTCAAAATTTTAATTTCAAATGAGACAAAGTTCATCTCATAACTCTAACACTCCTCATCCAAATCATGAATTTTTTACAACTTTTTTATTTTAAATATTACCTCGCGCACATTTCACCGAAGTTGATCAACCGATGCTTAAAACGTTCTGCATATCTATTTATTAATCAAATTGTTACTGTAAGATTTAAAAGAAAAATCAAATTTGAGAATTTTTTTTCCAAATCCAATTCACTTCCTTTTCTTGGATTTCTTTCCAATTTTCTCACAACAAATACATTAATTATTTCAAAAGAAAATGTTTAAATAATATTAAAAAATTGATACTAAAATGTTATTAAAATAATTCACTCAATTTTATTTATAATGTTTGAATATTGTTATTATATTTATTGATATTTATTTAATACTTTTATTAAATATTTAATAATTTAATCCTTATGTTGACCAATTTTCTAATAATTAGTAATAGATTATCATTATTATTAAATGAAAATGACTATTAAATTTTAGGATTTTTTAAAGAACTATTAAATTAATGTGTGTTTATGTAAACACATCATAAACATTTTTCGATAATTTATTCACATTATTAAATTAATTTTTTATGAATATATATATCACACGATTCCAAGTTAGTATCATAATTAGTAACGAATTAAGAAGCCGCGCGGCAGTTGAAACTAACATGGTCGCACTTGATCTTCCATTGCAATTTGGACTTCACTGTAGGCCTTGTAATTGGTTTCGCCTCGTGAAGAAATTAAGATTGCAATCGATTACCTACCATGAAAGGATTGCAATCATTACTTTCTACTCTCCACCGAGCACCCATGCTGTGGACAGGCGAAGTATGTGCCAAGATCTTCATCATAACTTCAATCATCACTACTTTAAATTCATTGTCATCATTAATGAGGGACTAAATAATCGTATTTTCTTATAATTAGAGACTTAGGGTTATAATATTAGCAATTTTGTGATCTTTCTTTATTTACTTTTTTTTCAGACAAGAGAAAAAAGTTATGCTAAGAGTATAATATTATTTAATCACAATCTATTTTATATATATATATATATATATATATATATACACGATAAATTTATTAACTTTTAAAATAATTATCTTAAAATAATTTAAATGATTATTTGTGATTTAATAATAATATAAATCTTTTTAGACAATTTTTACAAGGGCAATTTTATACCACGAATATATAAATATTAAACTCTGTAAAAAAAGGGTCCTATTACACTTATTCCTAATTCTAAATAGAATCTTGTGATCTATAAGGATTTAAACTTTCTTAACATAAAATATTTGGTTTTATAATAACAATTATTATCGTTTTCAAATTAACAAGTGTATATTTAGTATATTATACATTTATTTTTATTTAAATAAATCTGTAGAATACAAATAAAATATATTTAAAATTATAAAAAATACATACTTATTTCAAAATAAATAAGTAAAAAGTAAGCGGTTTATAATTTAAAGAGAAAAATAAAAACATATGAAAAGGAAAAATAGTTAATTAAAATATAAATAACTTGATATTTAAAGTAGAAATAATAAAAATATAAAATTAACCTAAATTAACTAAGATTTGAGAGGGTGAAGAAAATAAATCTTAATATAAATAAAAGGAAATAGAAAAATACTAAATTAAATTTAGAAATTCAAAAGTAATATTAACACTGAAGCCACTTTTTACAAGAAGATCAGAGAGTATAGTAAAAAAAATTAAGTCTTTAATTAAAAATATAGAGTTGATTTATATTATATGAAAAATGGTTTTATAAAATATATCAATTAAATAGTGAGAGATTATGTTTTTTTTCATTGGTGTCCAGTTGCGGATCCAGAATTTATCTTAATGGGGGTAAAAAATATTTTAATATTTTCCCAGACAATAAATAATATAATATTAAGAAAGTATCAGAGAAATTAAAAATAATAAAATTTAATTAAAAAGTTAAAATAGATAAAATTAATATAAATTTATTTTCTCTTTTATCTTATAACTTTTTTACATTCATCTTTTTTTAAAAAAAATCCTATGGGAGGGACATTTTTTTTATGGAAATAAAATATTTATTCAATATTTTCAAAATTTACCTTGTGGAAATAATTGTCCCATTGCCATTTGTCCTGCATATAGATTTGCTATTAGTGTCCATAGTTTTATTAAAATTGATCAACTAATTTTTTCAATAAAAATTAATTTTTTACCAAGTCAACAAATATTTTACACTATAATATAATAAAAAATAAATATATAAGAGAATATTGCAAAATCCATTTTAAAAAAAAAAATCCATAAAATAATATAGATTTGACTGACTAAACTTATTAGAAATATATTTTGACTCGAGGGTGGTATCATAAACCAGATCATACGTGAATCTCCAGCATCAAATGAATCATTAAATATGTTCATTTTAGTATATGGAAGACAATATGGGTTGACCTCAGTAGTCATCGAGAAGGGTCCTAGCAGAGTAACGTATAATAAATGTCTGTTCAACAAAGAAACAACCGTTGACGGAAAATGGAATTCAAACATATAACTACCCTAGCTATTTAATGTTAATGTTTTTTTTTTGTTCAAAAACATTAACTACCCTATTCTTAACTCAAATCAACTCCGCGTAAGGATACACATATGCAAGTGATATTCGTCGAAAAATTTGTTGAATCAGAGTTTTTATTTATTTATTTTATCTTTTAACTCTTCTATTCAAAAAGAAAAAAATTAATTAATCTGAAATTTAATAAATAAATAAATAAAATTTAATAAAAATTATTTCTGTTAATAATTGAATTGAATATTCAAACAATTCAACCTTAATTAACTCAACACACGAATCACAGTCTAATAAAACCCAAATGCACGAGACACGTTGAAGATTTATACTTACCTAATTAGTCACCACTTTGTATAACTTTCAACTTTTCATATGTTTATCTTACGTACAAAATGTATAAGCAAATATTGTATTTGTCTTTTCATATGTTTATTTTCAAACACACACATATATATTAATGGAAAATGAAATTTCCCTGTCCATTATCATTTGAGTTCTTAGTAAGTTCCTTTTATTCAAAAATTGTGTGGTGTACATGAACGCGTTGTGTGGTGTACAACAACCAATATAAATATCTCTTCTCATCTATATATCTTGTGCATTTGAAGTTGTATCCAAAGACACAATTAGTTAACCCTAGCAGAATTTGGTTTTGATTTGCCAAAAGTCCTGTGTAATAACATCATGAGCTCCCGCAGCGTCAATATTCAAGAGGTTCTTCTTCCCACTAAGCCTCCACCTAATGGAAGTAGCTCAACTTCTTCAAGCTCCCGTGGTAAGATGGGTCCAACTGCAAAGGGGACTTTTTATCCCAAGAACAGATAATCTCTCGTAAAAGGTACTACTACTAATAGTAATATCATGATGAATTATCCACAAATTAATTACAAACTTTTATCTCTTTTGTTTAAAATAATATTCGTACATTTGGCTATAAGTTAACTTGAATAAATTAATTAATGATATATGTCCTGTTTTTTTTTTTTTTTTTTTCCTTTTTTCAATGCAGGTATACGCATATTGAAGGGACCAATATTTGAAGCATATATATACGAATGGGAATGGAATTGAAGCATGTTCTTAACTAGTTTACCATGATCTAATTAGGCTATTTAATTAATTTGCTTGTTTGTATGTTACCCTAGAGATCCCGTGTGTTGTCTTCCAATAATGGGATATTAGTATTTAGTAATATAAAGATCAAAATATCTTCTTTTTTTACTTCTTCTTAACAAGAGTTTCTATTTATTAGCCAGTACTTTGTGGTCATATATCTAATATCCATCAAAGGCTTATGAATTTCACGAGTCAATGATTTTGTATCCTGCAACCTTGCAAGTGCAAGTGTGCTAC
Organism: Glycine latifolia; assembly: GCA_013407115.1. Taxonomy (NCBI): domain Eukaryota; kingdom Viridiplantae; phylum Streptophyta; class Magnoliopsida; order Fabales; family Fabaceae; genus Glycine; species Glycine latifolia. The sequence goes on from CM023949.1 coordinate 5,368,553, forward strand.
TGTGCCACTTCTATTTATTAGCCAATACTTTGTGATCGTATCTAATTAACATCCATCAATGGCTTATGAATTTTTGCTGTGGATGATTTTGCATCCTGCAACATGTGCCACCCGTAGAAGGCTTTTCATTATAGACAGCTTCCTTATATAATGAGTAGTGAAAAACATGCAAGACTTCTCTATTAAATAATATTTACGATTAATAATATTATGAAGATAACAAAACTGAAATATTACTGTTGCATTTTTCCATATTCGATGGTTATAAAGGTTTTTCTAATTAACAACAACACGGGAGAGAGAGAAACTGGATACAACTAATATATGACTATAAGAAAATAAATTTATGGCGAGGGTTGGGAGAATATCCAATGTTGGTCATGAGAGAGGGGATGCAAAATATGCTACAAGAAAGCCGATTGCAACAAGCACACATGAACGCATATGTATATATTACAACAACTTGATTATAAAAAATTAATAAATAATTTTGTAACTATTTTTTAGAAGAATTTTCTAAGTTAGAAATTTCGAAAATTAATAATTAATATTATTTAATTTTTTAAAAAGATTGACCTTAGGTTCCTATAAATACCTAGATACTACCTTGCTTTCAATCCGAAGATGATGAAGATGATGAGTCGAAGATGTAGAATCTGATATGCTTCTCCCATTGGGTGTGGAGTATGGGATTTAAATCACCAGTCAAACTTCCTATCTCAATTCCCTTCTCACCAATAAAAATCTGACACGTGTGCAATGATGACATATGAATTTTTACTTCAATTCACAAACTACCCCTAGTATAACGCAAATCCCATGAGAAAAAAAAAAACAGAAACTGATGGTGCACTCATTCTATTTCTGTTATGCTATTCTTCATCGTCTTCTTCACTCAATGTCGCGCGGCCTCTGCGGGCTTCTTCTCCGACAACAATACGACGGCACAATGAGGGTTCTTCTCTAGAGCGTTCCCTTCTCCAGTGAGTGGTTGTTGTGTTTCTTGGTTTTCTTTCTCTGAAAAGAACACCAACCTTTTCCTGTGTCCTCCGCCGGCAACCCCACAGTGGCACGACACTCCTCCGTTCTTCTCAGGAGCATCCCATTTCTCCGATTGTCTCTCTGCAGAGATGGCATGCCTGACAACGTCGTATGCTTCACTAATTCAAAGACCCTCGACAATAAATATGTATGCAACTTTCCGCTTCACTCTCCTTCACTGAAGATCAATCATTGGAAGCTTTTTAGCTTTAGGTTCATGTTGTTGTTGTGAATTAATGAAGATAAAGGAACTTGGGTGATTTTTTGTTTTATTGTTACTGTGATAAGATGCATAATGATAATATGAAATGACCTTCGTGTAGGGAAGGCTACCACTGTAGTTGCTGAAACTGGAGATTACTATGTGAATATTAGTAACATTAGTAATTTTGCAAGGTGATGGTTTGGTAGTCGCATTACGTGTTACAGATTTGGGAATGGCCTCTCATTTTTTTCTGGTCTTATGTTGCTGGAGGATCTTATTTCATATGCACTACAAGAAAAATGACTACTCTTACTATATAAATAAAATTTTATTGCAATAAAAATTCCTGTTATCATATAAATAGAGATATGCAGAGACAACACACAAGATGTTCCAGAGAAGTCTATAAGCTTTAAAATGCTATATAAATTTGACAGAGTGCACAAGCTTTTATTTACAAAACCTTGATAGAAGGAAGAGGACAGAGTATGCTCCAACTGTGTTTCAAGATTCAATGGTGATCCCCTAGTAAATGTGAGTTACATTCAAATTGGGAAAAATCAATTGGCTATAATGATGAAAGGAAAAACTCTAAACAAGCTCCTTTATTGTTAGTTTCATATCTACTGTGTGTGCCTATATGTATTTGATTGTTAGTAAGAAATTGTTTTAAATATATTAATGTTGAACAAGATGCAAAGGGTGGTCTCACAGGAGGAGAACTTCTAATGGCATTCTTCTAGGATTGTTCTTGTTCTTTAATTAGGCCATTATGTTGTTTTATGACTTTAGTTTCAGATTGGCAAGACTCTTGTGAGGATGTTACCATACTGTGTAGGGATGTTACTATACTGCTTTCTATTTTTTTAACAGCAAGGAAGAAATGACTAAAGAAGAAGGCATTAAGATCCTTAAATCCAGGTTTTTCTCACCTTATCCATCACATGCTTTTTGTCTCTTTTAAGATCCATTTCTAATTTAATTTAATTTCTATTTTCTATGAGCATAGCATAGTTGTTGATTGGCAATTTCCTGAGGAGTTTATCTATTTTCTTTTGTTGTATGCTCTGTATCTTCTCATTGGCATCTACGGATTTGTATTCTGAAAGTGAACATTATCATGTCTTGTCCTTACGATTCACTTATTATGGCTTATTTTTGTCTAAATTATCTCTACCTTGCCTTGTAAAATGTCTTTCTTCAGATTTTGTATACTCTAAAATGTAAGTTTTTCTTAGATGGATAATTTGGTGTTAGTCGATAGAGTTGTGATCAATCTGAAACTGCTTCATATTTGATCTTAATTCTCATTAGAACTTTTGGTAGGCATAAAATTCCATCAAATCAAATATAAACTTCCATTCTCCAAATCTCAGTTTGATATTTGTTGTAAACCTTCAATAACATGGGCACTATGAAAGCATCCTGCATAATTCTTGAACCATTCTATTAAGTTATTGTCCTTAAAACAATGATAATTTTTTGTTTATTTTTTCCTACTGGCTTTTGATTCATACTATCAGGAATTAGAACCTAAAATACAACACTATAACTTAACTTGCTGATTTCCAGACAGGAGGTTAGTTAGTATATTGTTCATAGTTTCCTTAGCATTTTGGTTGTATTTCTTCTTCTTTTCCAGACAGGAGGTTAAAGATAATTTTTATTATGAAAAAATTAACCAATTAAAAAGAAACATGAAACGAAGAAACTTGCAGTCGTCAAATTTAATGTTTGAATCTATGATGCAGATGGATAAAAAAATATTACACGACCTTGATGAGAAAGGCAGAAAAACACAAAGGCAGTAGGAATAACTGCCCTACAGTGACTACAGGGCCATAGTATTGCTTGATCCTTCAACCAGCTCTACTCCATATATATAATGCACAAGCCACATTTCAAATATTCACCTTAGCAAAACAACCTATGAATCAAAGAGAGTACCTCCCAATAGTTAATCTTAAATTAGAAGAAAGTTGAATAATTGAATTGAAGACTTTTATTAATAATTGAATAAAATTTTTCTATTATTGTATTAATTGTTTTTCAATATTTTTAACTTAAAGATTTCTCAGAGTCTACTATTTTCTCTTCCTTTTTTTTTATGAAGTGGATACAAAAATAAATTATTCATCTAAGAAGAACATTAACTATGAATTTCAATAAAGTAGCATGCCAAAACATGAAAAATGAGAACTGTCATCCCAACTAGGTTGGCACCATAAAACTCATTAACCGTTTGTAGCATACCACAAATTTATTAACATATAACAGAAAAATAAAAACATATAAAGTTTATGGGGTGTCATAAACCAAAACCCATGAAAAATTAAACGAAACTCGCCAAATCTTTAATTAGCTAAGAATCACTAATGAAAAATTAAAGTGCTAAAACCTTAGTAGCACAAATAACAAAAAACATGTAGACAAACAAAAATTCATTATGGCTAGAAACTAATAAGGACAGTGAGTGGTATATAACAACAATATGACAAGTTGCTTTATGGATTGCGTTGCTGAGCTTGGCTATGGAAATCGATGACATCATTTGCTCCATGAGTAGCAGTTGATAATTGTTCTTGGACAAAAATAAAATAAAATTCATGTTAATATTTTAACTTTTAGACTAAGAAGATAAAAGGAAATGCTACATTCACTTGTGACCTGCAACAATTCCATCATGCTCTTGTTGTGACTTGTGTCTTTAGGGATATTGCTTGAAACATCCGTGTATTCCTAATTAACATGAATTTGGTCAAAATGATAAATTAAATAACTTGATTAAAAATTAACACGTAAAATAATTACATCAGATAAATGATAAAAGTAAAAACCTGACTTGAATGAAATGAAGGCAATCCATAATTAAAGTTTTGCAAAGAAGGTTCATCTTCTTGTGTAGCTTTTTGTTTTTTCCCTTCTCTTCTCAATGCCACGTATTTGCCTAGCAGACGATCCTCAAACCCTTTCTTTAGTCTTTATTATTCCTTTCACATTAGCATTATCCACACTACAAAAATCCTTGGGAGTATTAATTTGTGAAGCATCATGAGTACTAGCCACCGAGCCTTTACCTTCAAGACATGCATCCATATCACTCATGGCTTTAATCATAGCACTAACAGCTATATTATATGTATATTCAGTTAGTGCACCTTTTGATGCCAGCTGAGCTTGCATCCTACAAATGTATGTGTACCGCTGTCCCATTCTTAGCTTAGGATCCTCATTCATTCTGGAATGGGCAGTTACAATCTCACGGCCAATTTTTGCTTTCTTTGTCTATCTCTTGAATATATACATTGTAGGAATTTTCACAATATTTCTTGATGAGAGAACTTTGAGAGCATGTGAACATAAAATTCATGAGAACTCGATTTTCTTACAACTACACTTCAGTGCATCAATAGATAAGTTATAATAAACAGTACTTGGAACTTGTTTCTTGTCAGGGGTAACTTTATATTCAATAACATTCCCGGCCATATGCATCTTGAGAAAAAAAATTTGTATGCTACTATCATAACAAATTGATACTTTGTTTCGAATCATCTTATACACCACAGGAATGAAAATTATTGCCGCATGCCTTAGAATTCCCACATCAAACGATAAAGCCAAACTTTTTTGAGTTGCTTTAAAATCAGATTTGATTCCTCATAGCGATGCTCATCAATCAACCTCTAAAAATAATATAAAAATCTGAGTAAATCATGCTTGTAACTCACATATTTTTTTTATCAAATTGTTCAATCTCTCATTACGTTGTGTTGTTGTCATATCCGCACAAAAGTTCTATTGACTATAAACTAATGCCCACTTTTCCTTCAAAGAAAATGTTTGCTTCAACCAACTATTGTCTTGAAGATCATACTTCTCAAGCTACAATAAATTCTTCTGTTTCTTCTTAATATTCATAGATGCGATATCTACAAAATCATGAAACTTCCCAATTCAAATACAACACTAAGTTTTTTCAAGGCATTCTGATGCAAGTACCACATACAAAAATGGTGACACGTTTCTGGCCACAACAAAGCTAATGCTTTTGCCATTGCTGCATCTTGGTCGGTGAGAATAGTTAGAGGTTTCTTTCCAGACATAGCTTTAACAAAAGTATTAAACAACCAAGTAAAACTTTCAGCAGTTTCATCATATAACAATGCAGCACCAAAAATAATACTTTGTTTATGATGATTCACTCCAACAAACATTGCAAATGGACGACCCTCTTTATTTTTTCTATAAGTAGTATCAAAACTAACTACCTCGCCAAAATACAAATAATCAATCATCATTTTTGCATCTATCAGAAATATGTTAGTGATCAAGTCATCCTCATCCACTTGTATTGCATAGAAAAACTTAGGATCTTCTAATTGCATTTTTTGCAAATATTCTAGCACACCAGATATATCTCCCGATTGAACTTGTGTTGTTGTCTTGGAACGTAAATGATTTCCATAGTCTTTTGGGATGAATCCAAGATTCTCACGACCGCCAACCCGCCTAGCCATTAATCATAACTTGCTTTTGGAGTGATTCCAGAACTATCAGCTAACTCAACCTCAACTGCTTGAGAAGGAGTTATTTTTCTTTAGGATCTAAGCAAATGACTCTTAAGACCTATTTGGATACAAGTTAGAAATGCTTTTAAGAGTTTCTCTACTGGAAATATAAAACTTTTTTCACTAAAGAAATTCTCAAAAATACTTCTAATCTTATATTCAAACAAGTTCTATGAGTTTTAATCCTAAGGGAATGATCAACAATAAATTCAGTAAAAACAAATTTCACAATGAAAAGACTATTAACCTTATTTTTTGCCAAACAACCAAATCTTGTTTGTGGACGGGGATTCTTACAGTTAACCTCTCGTTTATCTTTCCCATGATAACCCTGACATGAACAACAAAATACTCTATCAACTATCTTACCATCTATACTATGTCCTTTATGTTTCTTTATGTTAAAACCCACTCTATAAGCATAAGAATTATAAAATGCTTAAGCTTCGTCCTCTGTGTCAAATTCCATCCCATCTAGGTATTAGTTCACTCGGAATCTTATCATGTATCTCATCAATTTTCTCTTTTGCAAGGTCATCATTATTATCATTGTCATGCTCTCCTTTTGTCCTTGTTGTTTCGTTGGTCATCACCTTTAATTCAATTAAATAAATTTAATCAAACTCAATACACGTCAACAAAATTTAGAACAATATATAATAAAATAAAAGTCATATAACATAAATGCTTATGATTTTCAGCTAATCACTGAAAGCAGTATAAATGTCGAAGCTTGAATTTGAGCTCAAGAAAAAGGCAATGGGATTACATTGGTCAAAGAGCGTACCTCTAAACAAATACAAGTAAATATGAAATCAAGAAAATAATGTAATTTTTACATCACGCGTCTCAAAGAAAATTTTCTTGTGCATCTCAATTAAAAAAATAAGAAAATTTTTATGTGTCAGGAAAAAAATATTATTTTTTACATAGAAAGATAAAAAATCAATGAAATTGAAATTGTTCAATTATGTAAAAAATAAACTTTGATAATGAAATTGATCACAAAATAAAATCAAGTTCATCACGCAAAAAACATTGGATAATGAAAATCTTTAAGAATTGAAGCCAATTTCTTGCTATGAATTAATTACCACCAATGTGAATGGATAGTAAGTTATAACTAATCATGAAACAGATTGATTGTTTTTAACGTTGTGTTGTATGATGCAGTGCCAATATGAGGAGAAGAACGGAAGAGTGTCATGCTGCTGTGGAGTTGCCGGCGGAAAAGGACGCAGGGAAAGGTTGGAGTTCTTTTCGGAAAAAAGAAAACCAAGAAACACAACAATCACTTGTCGAAGAAAGGGACGCCCCAGAGAAGAACCCTCACCGTGCCGCTTTTTATTGGTGGGCAAGAATTGGGATAGGAAGTTTGATTGGTGATTTAAATCCGTGGAGTATGTAGTGTCATTCTCCTTCTTTCGTGATGTCCATCTCGCATTTGACACCTACTGGGAGAATGATCGTCTCAAACGTAGGAGCAATATGCTTGTAGAATCCGGAAAAAAGAGGTCCATTTTTCCTAATGCTAGATAGTAGGTAATTCCGCTGGAGGTGTAGTTGATCTTAATTTGTAACATGATGATGAAATCTGAAAGCGAAAAAACAAAACATCAAAGCAGAACATGTGAGTGTGAAGGCAAAAAAATGCAACTTTACCATCGTGTTTAGCTCTCACATCGCATGTGTTGTGTGTGAAACTAAGTGGGGGTGAAAAAATGAAAGTAACACTAAATATCAGTGTTTAGAAAAATTAAAATTAAGGTAATAAATTTTTATCAAATGTTTTGATATTATCCAAACTTAATCTCATCTAATATTTTTTTCACACTTATATCTATATTTTAAAAAGTAAGCATGAATGGCATGGTTATTTTACTTGAGTTGTCCGAAAATATTAACCAAGTTAGGGGCATTTTGGTCAATTTAAAGTTATCAAGGTTATAATGGTACTCTAAAAATATGATTAATTAAATTAAAATAATTCACAACAAATTAAATTTTAATTCCTGTAAATATGATTAATTAAATTTAAATTTTGTCTGCAAAAGTTGATTTTGATGATTATCAATTTTAAAATTATTATTTAATGGTTTCTATTATTAAATTATTCATTCCATCTCAAAATAAGTGTTGCATTTAAAAAGATATTCATTTAAAATAAGCGTCATGCTAGTTTTTTATTGTAATATTAATTTCTTTCTTTGACTCATATCCCTAATAAGTTTCACTTTACATTTTTAATGTAATATTATTAATAAAATTAATTTTATAAAATTATTATTCTTCATTTATTTATTAACTTTTTTAGTCCGTATAAAATAATCTTAGACAATACTTTTTTTTTTTGGATGAATGAAATACTAAAAACATGCCTCTAAATATGTTTTACCCACCTGATATAGGAATATGAAATGTGGGATGTTTGTAGATGTATCTCACATTAATAGATATTAATAAAAGAAACCATTTAAAAATATGTAAGAATTAAAATAAATTAAAACCTTTTAAAGAATAACATTTAGACCTATCATGTATATCCCTATTTAAAAGGAAGGAAAAGTAATGGTTTGATTTTTTATTAATAAAATTAATAAATTAACAATTAATAGAAAAAAATGTATGTCTCTATTTAATTTCTTTCCCAAGTATATTAGTATTTTTTTTTAATAGCACCAATATATCAATCTTAACAAATATGTTGTTAGACAAACGACGACGTTTCACTCCTTTAACAGGTACAGCATGTAACAAGCGCGGATGGGTTAGTTTATAGTATTCACGTTGACGTTAGGTTCTGAGAAAATGGAGGGAGTATACAGCATAGACCCATTCCAAATGTTTGACAGCTTCTCCCATTCATATAGCTGTCCCCAGAACACCTTAACTCTACTTATTCCTCAAGGTACCTAAACTACCGAACCGACCACGCTGTGTTTTCAACCAGAAATGTTATGGTGAATCACCATTCTTTGCTTGGAAACTCCTTGGAGTCATTCAATGCATTATCCAAACACCACCATTGTCATCATGCTACAATTTCTCATAAGTCATACCTCAAGTCTCATTTTATTAATGAGAAATTTCGTGGGATCCTCAAAAATCTTATTAAGGATATGTTCGATAGAGTGAAATTAAATAAAATAAAAGTTAATTATATTGAGACAATTTTTTTAAAATTAAAGTAAAAAATAAATGCGTAGGTCTTATCTTATTTTATTCTTTTTTCACTTCAAATGAACGAATCCTAAAGTAAATTTTGGTATATTGTTATTGAGATCGAGTTTCTGTTTTACGTTTTTTCTTTTTTTCTTTCTCTATATATTTAAAACTCATTCATCTATTATTAACTTAGTTCCAAAAGCCCTTCAGGTGTACCATATAGCAAATGAATTGTGGTCAAATTTATTAACTCATACCAAACCCCTTTTTCCTTTACCTCGATTGGAATTAGGCGAGCGACAAACGAATTCTAATAGAGAAAGGAAGAGGCTGGTTGTACAATTAAGATTTGACTTGAATGATGTGCTTGGTGTTATTACTTTTTTTTTTAATTTTGGTGAATTAATTGGTGTTATTACTTGGACACGGAATATTGCTATCCTTGTTCCAAACCTCATTTTTCACAATATTATACTACTATTATGAGCTGCGGAATGTTCGAACCTTTTATAGTAAAACGTTAAGCCACTTGGAAAAGTAGACTCAATATGTGCATCACTTTGCTGTGCTTAATTGATTTTCTCTTAAAATCTTGTGATTTATCATTAATTTGTGAATATAATAAACAGAAATAAAAGGAAACACTACTGCTTTTATGTCATTTTGCTGAACTTATAATGAAATCTGTGTTACGAAGACATCAAGTTCATTGTGTCCGTAGGCCAGAATTTTTCGAAGTGTAAGTCTAGGGGTTCCTCTCCCTCTCCTAGCCTATACATACGTTTCAATCTTTTTTAATTTATAACGAAACGAAAAATAACCTTGTTAAAAAAAGAGAAAGAAAAATTGAATAGCACTCATGTACTTTAAAGCTCGCACATATATTGGGCAACTCTATATATGCTCAAATGAATTAATAATATACTCGAATCATAGTTTTTTTTTTTTTAAATAAACAACTTTATATATTAATATTGGGAAGCACCAGAGGTGCAAGTTAGAAAGTATATCAGTCTCCAGTGTTTATACTGGCACAGGAGGCATCCCAACAAATAGAACTTCCTCATAATTCATCCCCCAATCACTCAGAATCTTATTATATACTCTAGTCTGAGTATATAACAGGACACCAGGCTTGTAGAGTTACTGTATAAATAAGATGAATACCTGCCTATATTAGTCTATTAAAGATCATCGAATAAAATAAAACTTAACTTTATTGAAATTTTGTTACAACCAATAACAACAACAATAATCAAGCTTCTTTTTAACGAGAGAAATTTGAAATGATGCCATAAATTCTATAACCAATTAAATAATAAATAAGTGACCAAACAAATTAGCTAGGGTAAACTAGAAAATAAGTCTCCTGGGAATATAGTTCCCCATTAATTCTTCTTCTCATACCTCCTTGAAACGAACATGCAAGTGACAGAGGAAATTCATAATATATATAAAGAAAAAAAATAGTTTTCTCCAATTTTTTTGTTACATGTACTTGCGCACAAAATTGTTTAGACATGAAAAACAACTCACACCTTATTATTAATTTTTATGGATATTTCTTTATTTAATGTATATATGTCGATATATCTGAAATAGGCAAACCGACCCATTTTTGTCAACTCTATTTAAACTGTATATCTTTTGTCTAACTTAACTTGATTATGCGAATAATTTTTATTTTTTTATATTTGCTTTGCATTGTTTGGGGTTGGTGGTTGAATTGACCTATTATTTCTCATTCACTATTCAACTTTTTTGCAGGTTTATGTAAACATTAGTCATATCAATAACATGAATAAACATATAAACATTAGTCACATCAATAACATGAATAAATCATGTAAACATTAATATACTTTGATGCTCAATAACATTCACATCAATAACAAGAATAAAATCTTTAAAAATTCATGAGTTTCACATTTAGTAAATAATGATGAGGACACTAACCTTTGTTCATGGTTGATGACCACAAGTCTTGATTGAGAGCCCTTTCTACAAAATGGCTTTTGACAACAAATGAAATGTCTTTTGACAGCAAACTACCGATTGAGAACTCTTAATGCGTAATAGTTTTTTTAATCTCTTCATCCTCTTATTCTAGGTCTCTCTTCAATTTCTTGATGACAAAAACTTAGAACATTTTCTTAACGGCAGATATGAAGGGTGGAGTGATCAAAATAATATTTATGATTATTAATATTATATAAATTAAATAAAAAATAACAATATTATTTTTTATGATTGATTTTAAGTAAGTTTATATTGTTTTACTCCCTACAAAATGAGTAAGTTTTGATTTTGTCCTTGTGAAAAAATTCTTGTTGTTAGTCCCTAAGTTTTTGGTCTCTATTATCATGTGAAACTCATTAAGTAGGTGTACTTCTATTTATTTTATCTTGTATATACATTCCATTGTTGAGTGATTGGTAAATAAGATGAAGATGAAGACCACTCTCCCTCTAATCCTCCCTGATGATCTGATTATGGAAATTTTGTTAAGATTGTCGGTAAGAACTCTATTGCATTTCAAGTGTGTGTGTAAGTCATGGCTTTTTCTAATTTTCGATCCTCAATTTACCAAATCCCATTTTGACTTGGCGGTTGCACCCACATGTCAACTTCTTCTGATATTATCTGAAAATAATGCTGAAGTTAATTCCATAGACATAGAGGCACCACTTTACTATGATCCTGCGAATGTGGTTTTCAATATTCCATATCCATCATTGATTCCTAAATTTCAACCCTGTGGATTTATTGTGGGTTCTTGTATAGGAATTATACTCTTAAACTATAGGCTCCTTGATTTGCCTAATTTTGTCATTTGGAATCTATCAACTGGTATCTATAAATGAATTAAAAATGAGTGGACGTATCCATTTCTATGTGACATTAGGTGTGACTCATCAACTGATGACTATGTCATAGTGAGCGTAACATTATTGAGCTGCACCAAGGTCCATTGTTTCTCTTTAAGAACCAATACATGGAGCTCCACTAAATTTACTGTTCCATATGGTTTTGGGATTTCTTTCCTCCACGGGTTGTTTATTAATAGAGCTCTTCATTGGTTGGTTTTTAGGTCCTATGATAATGTTGGCGTTATGATTGCCTATGATGTAATGGAAAGAAGTTTATAAGAGATTTTGCTGCCAGATAATGTAGCCATTGGGTTGAAAACTAAATTATATAGTTTAAGTGTCATGAGAGGATGTTTGTGCATTATTTCCAAGCCTTCCTGACCAGCAATGCTTGAGTTGTGGACACTAAAGGAATACAAAGCCCAGTCATCTTGGACCAAGTCATCATTTGTTTTATCTAGTCATTATTATGCTTTTTCCTCCTTTTTTCCGGTTATGTTTCACCAGAAATAGTGAAATTTGGGGATCGGACAACGAATTTGTTGGATTAGGAAGTTTTGAATTTAAAATATTATTGTAAAAAGTTTAAATTTGAATTTATGTATTAAGCATATTATTGTTTAGGAAGTTGCTTTCAGATTTTGTAGGCTTTATCTTTGCCTCATAATGTGTATAAATACTCCTCATTTGAAGAGAAAAAAATATGAATGAAAGAGAAGTATTATTAGAATTTAAATTTTGACATGGTATTAGGTGTTACGATCAGACCAATTCCCTTTTTTTTTTTTGTCTTAGTTCCCTTTTTTGCCTCTCTTACTTCATCCTTCTACCGGATCCCCACCAAATAACCCGTATCCTTGTTTTCTTCTCTCTAATTCCCAATTCTCCCATGGATAACTCTACTTCACCTTTGGACTCTACCTCGTCTCCATCCAATACCTTTGCCCATCCTCCTCCTAACATAATCATCCAAGAAGATAGTTCCTCTTTTCCCATTAGTATAATCCTTGATGACTCGAATTACCCTTTATGGCTCGAGTTGTTGGGCATGCGTATCAGTGTGTGAAACAAATCTAGGTATCTCGCCGGTAGAACGAAGAAACCATCGGATGCTGATCCTGTGTATGATACTTGGGTCACTGAGTCCACCATTGATGCAACATTTCATTCACCTTAAAATTGCCCACGAAATTTGGACTGCTACACGTCGCACGGTCTATGATGGTTCTGATGAATATTGTCTCTTCAAACTAAATCAAAGGTTTTCGACACCAAACAACATGGTCAACCCCTCTCCACCTACTACAACAAACTTCTCTTGATCTTTCAAGACATTGATCGTCGCATGTCTTCCAAAGCCACCACCGTCGATGGGTCGTTCAATCGCACTCCGCCTTGGCGCATCTCACGATCTATATCTTTCTCAGTGGATTAGACTCTGAATTCAACCAAGTTTGTGGCGAAATCCTTCACAAAGACCTGAAGTTGGACCTTGAAAGTTCATATACAAAATTAATTAAAAATAAATATAAACAAAATCAATATTAACCTAATTTACTAAAAATTTAATACAATGATATAAAACATACATACAAATTATTAAAACAAATTGCAAACATTTAAATTAGTTGCATTTTTATTTAAAAATTTGAAATATTTTTTGTATTTTAAATAAATACTTAAACAAATTTAAAAAATATATATGAAAAAAATTAAATTACATACCATTTTAGAAAAAAAGTTGACAAATAAGAAAACAAAAAAAAATCTGGGTGAACGACTTAGAAGTCGTACTCAGCATAAAAAAATATAGGGTTTAGGACTTTAAAGTCGTAACCCTTTAAAGAAACACAACTTTAAATTCATAAACATATTTACGACTTTAATTTGATATAAAAAAAATTTAATGCGATTTTGAAGTTGTAAAAGCAAAAAAGATATTTACTTTGAAGTCTTAAATTTGTTTACGACTTCAGTTAAAAAAAATTAAAAAAATACAGGTTGTAACACCTGTTACGACTTCTGAATTAGAAGTCAAACAGGTGTTATGACTTACCCTCATTAGGTAATATTTTTAAATATTACGCCCATTTGGTAATATTTTTTTTCACCCCTATTGGATCAAAAAGCCCCATTTAGGTCCTTCAAAAGTATCAAATGCTGATAATTTGGTTCTTTGAAAGATGACAAATTTAAATTTAATCTCCAAAAAAAATAATAATAATAAAGTGTGATGTTAACTATTCTTCATTAACATTAATTTATGCACCTACATACATAGTAGTCCATGTGTGCAGATATACTTATCATGTTGAAATGTTGATATGTTTGTGATGGACTAGATTGTCACTATTAAAGTTTTTTTTTTCACAACAACCTTCCTAATTTTTAAAAAAGTACTAATAAATTAGTTCCTAAACAATGGCGGATCCATAATTTTTTAAAATGGGGCAAGAAATAATATAAGGTTAATAATGTTTTTGTCCCTAATTTTTTTGACCTTTTTAGTATTTTTGGTCATATATTTTTCCTTTAATTTGTTAGTTGTTTTAGTTCTTACTATCGAGTAACAACATTAATTGATGATGAATATATGTATTATTAGTCTAATAACTTGTTACATTATTAAAAAGTTTGATGGAGCAATTATGTGTAAATTTTTTGATAAATTGTGTTTTTAATCTTTTATAAACTTGTTTGACACAAATCTAAATAGATGAGATATTAAAAACAAAATTTGGTTTTGGCCCGTTCTTGGCCCTCGGTGCCAAATTTGGACCCCATGCTAAGTTTTAGGGCTTGGTTTGTCCTATACTCAATTTTAGACTCAATTGACCATTTTTTGCAAGCCATTGGCTCAATTTGTGGTCAAAATTTGATTTCATGGTTTTAACCAGTTTTTGGCTTAACTAGGTCGCTATTGCTTAAAAATTACATGTGGTTGTTCACATCGAACTCCTTAATGACGTGACAAGTTACTGGATCACTAATATGATTGGTTACATTATCAATTAATGTTGTTAAAATGAAAAAAATTATAGGGACCAAAATTGTTAAATAATTTGTTTAAAGACTTCAAGTGAAATTTTCAAAAAAGTGTAGGGACGAAAAACATAATTAACTCAATAGTTTATAATATTTTAGCAAAAAAATATCACATACTTTTACAAAATACATAATGTCATAACAAAAAAATTTAGAATATGAAAGTTTCTGCAAATTACAATTGCCATTTATGCATTCTCATACTTTAAAAATATTTATGATTTTTTTGTCATGAATATTATCAAAATTTAAAAAGATAAAGTAGTGAAATTAGTATCAAATTTTTGTTTCTTTTATTTTGTACATTCATTTAAAGAAAATTATCTTATGGGGGAAAAACTTATTTTTTTATTTATTACATGTATACAAATAAATAAATAAAAAATCTTGTGAAAACAATTGCCTCCCCACTCTTGTATGTGCATCCGCCAATGTTCCTATACATTACTAAAAAACTAATCCATGACATATAAAATACCTAGTTAAACAATCTTAGATGCAACACACTTGCATGCATGCAAGCTGAAATTACAACTATCACATTATGACAACTGTGATCCTCCACAAATGTTTTAATTTGAAATTCTTTTTGTAGCTTCGGTCCATGCACAATAAATCTCATAGTGTTCGCAATAAGGTTTAGTTTAGTTTTTAGACAAAAAAATCATTCAAATCAAATATAAAATCAAGATGTGATTCAATTTAAATATAACATCAAATTCAAACCAAACTAAATTAATCTTTTACAATTTAATTTGGTTCAATTTGACGGTTTATTATTTTTAATCTATTATCATAATATAAAATCAATTAACTAAACTATATAATTATTATGCTATATTATTTTAAAATAAATTTGTTTTTTTATTAAAATTTGTTTAACATACTCTAGTTGAAAATCATTATTTTTTAGTTTTATTTAGAATTATTATAAAATAATTTACCAACTCTTTCTGTAACATTATAATAAATTATGCATCCTTTGATATTTAACATTATTTATAATAATATTAGTACATATTTTTTTAACACATGAAAGTAAAATATGCACTTTGATTACAAAGCAAAGGAAATGAAATAGATTGTTTAATGCCTATTATTAATTATCACAAGAAAATATCATATTATAAATTTATTATATAAAGAAATACACTATAAATTATATAATATAATTAATCATAAAATTTAAAATAATGCTAGTTGCATAATGCAAAACATACATTACATAAAATCAATATATTTATAATATGTAGTTTGAACAATGTCATTTGTTAAGTTTTTGGTTTTTCCATTTTTTGATTTAATTGGTTTTTATTTTTTTATTAATTTGACGGTTTATAAACAGTTTAGTTCAATTTTAAACACAATATCTCATGGACACCCATTTTGTTTGCTCTACTTCTAATGTGATAATTCTTCTTCTCCTTAATGTTATCTCTGCAATGAAATATGGTCTAGTCTCTAACAACATAAAAAAAAAAACATTCTAACAATGTCAAATTCTATCCCAACCTCCAAGTGTTCATGTCCAAATGGCTTTTTGCATTGTAATGCACTTCCTGTTCAACAATTGTAATTTCAATTTGCATGCATACAAGTATGTTGTGTATGCAATTACTTAAGTGAGTGATTTATTTTTTTGGATTAATTTTTCAGTTAGTTGTATCTTTGAAGGACAAAAATGATAATAAATTATAATATTTAAAAACTAATTTGTCAGTAATTTTTTTGAAGAGTGAGGATGTTGTAAAAAAAATCTTTCATGAATACTAACAATTTAGTGCATGATAAAAAAAATTACATATTAGTCATGTACAATCATCAATAGTGTGGTATCCTATCCATATATATGGACTATCATGTAGGGATGTTACATGTCATGAAGGCAAAAATGTTAACATTATCATGTTAATGATAAATTCAATTTATCGGATTTTTTTTCACTTTTAGAAATTAAATTTGAATTTTTTAATTTTCAGGACCAAACTATTAGTAATTAACACTTTTGAGGATCTAAATGATCATTTACTCGATTTTTCTTCTTATACAATGATTATCATGGGACAAAGTAAGTACATAGTACTCCAACAATTTATTGATTAAATATATTTTTAGTCTCTAAAATATAATGGTATTTTATTTTTTGCTTCTAAGGATTTTTTTGTGTGACTTTTGATCCTTAATATTTTCTATTTGGGTATTTACATTTTTTAGTCTTTTTAATATATTTTATTTTTCGTTTCAGTCTCTATAATAGTTTGCTCATTTTTGAATTAGTTCTTTTGAAAAATATTTGGTAGGGAGTCAAGAAAATAGTTTTTATATTATGGAGACTAAAAGGAACAAATAGCTGTATTAGAACCAACGCTCATATTATTAGCTTGGAGATTTATTTTAACATGCTACTTTATATAATAAGCCATCAAATCCAAATACAAACTTATTGTAGAAAATAAAAAAGACTTATGAACTTCAAATTTACAACCTACTTGAGTAACCATATATATCAACATATTTATGAGGCGAAATTAATTAATATGAAGTTCTTCGTATTTACAATATTTTATTTATAAACATTACTAGAGTCTAAACAAGAAACAAATATTGAATCTATAACAACTAATAGTACAATTTGTTGTAAACTTCAATCCCCACATAAGTTCCACTCGGGAATAAACCTGCAAAAAAGTTGAATAGTGAATACTAGAGATAATATGTCAATTCAACCACCAACCCCAAACAATGCAAAGCAAATAAAAAAAAATCAAAATTATTCGGATAATCAGGTTAAGTTAGATAAAAGATATATAGTTTAACTAGAGTTGACAAAAATGGGTCAGTTTGCCCATTTCAGAGATATTAACATATATACATTAAATAAAGAAAAATCCATACAAATTAATAATAAGGTGTGAATCGCTTTCCATGTCTAAACAATTTTGTGCGCAGCACATGTAACAAAAAAATTGGGGAAAACTATTTTTGTCCTTTATATATATTATAAATTCCCTCTATCACTTGCATGCTCGTATGTCCGAGACCTCTTGGATCAACTTAGAGATAGATAAGCTTAAATAATTTCCATGAGATTCTAAGTTTAAATCTCATTAGTATATGTTATTATACACATACCAAAAAATATACACTAGCATACATGGTCCTTTTTTAATACTATTTTAAAATTATAAAAAGAAAAGGAAAACTGATGTAATTGCCAAGGAACAAGTGCTACAAAGAAATTATGGTAAGAGTATACCTGTTTGCCATTTCATATTGTTTTAACCAGCATGAGTAAAGCCAAAAGTTAATATCGACCTTGGCTTTTCTTAGAACCCTTTTTGCTTATAGGATCTGCCTTGTTTCCCAAATGATTGCTTGTGCTATCATGCTTTTTCTCATAATCATTCCTAGAGGAAGCAGAATCTGCCTTGTTGCCCAGATAACTGCTTATGCTATCGTGCTCTTTTTTAGAATCACTCCTAGAACCAGCAATTGAGAAAAAAAATGGAGTGATCAAAATAATATTTATGATTATTAATATTATATACATTAAACAAAAAATTAACAATATTATTTCTTATGAGTGATTTCAAGTAGGTTTATATTTTTTTACTCCCTACAAAGTTTTGATTTTGGTCCTTATGAAAAAAATCCTTGTTGTTAGTCCCTAAACAATATATATGAAATAAATGTTTTTGGTCTCTATTATCATGTGAAACTCATTTACAACTACTTATGTGTTGTTTTAGATACCTAACATGAATGTTATGTATCTACTTCCACTACAAAAAATATTGGTATTTCTGACAGAATATTTCCAACGAATTTTTTTGACAAAAAATATTTTGTGGGAAATATTTGAATTTCTGATGGAATTTTTCGACAGAAAATATTTCGTCAGAAATTCAAAAATTTTGCATTTATAAATTTTTTACTTTGCATTTATTCGATAAGGCATGCTTTACACGTTTATTCATATTTTGTATATTTTCAAACTTTTTTTGTGCATTTATAAATTCTTTACTTTGCATTTATTCGATAAGGCATGATTTACACGTTTATTAATATTTTGTATATTTTCCATAAAATAATAAATTTATTTAAAAATATAAAATTATTTCTAAATTAAATATTTTAAACCAATTTCAATTTTTTTTTATAAAATCACTTTAAATGAATTCTTTCACACTACAGACGAATCCATAAATATATGGGTAGATGGTTGACAGCTAAATAAATGTTTTTTGAAGACTTGTGTCAAGAAGTAAAAAAGCATAAGAATATTAGAAAAATTATTTGCTATATAAAAAATAGAATATTTATATAATATTTATTTTGTATGGTAATTTTAATATTTAATATTATATATGTAATAATTTCGCATCATATATTATTGAAAAAATAATAAACAGTTTCTTAAAAAAATACTATGTATTTGTTGTAATAAAAAAAAGTATCATAAAATAGTTTAACCAATACTTGCAAAGTAAATTATATAAAAATATATCTATTGTCAAACAATTGAGTCTGTTGCTCCATCCTTTTCTTTTATTGATATTTTTAATATTTTCTATAAAATATTAAATTTATTTCAAACTGTAAAATGATTTTATAAATTAAATATTTTAAACTAATTACATTTGTTTAAAAATCAATTTAAATGAATTGTTTCACAATAAGGATGAATCCAAAAATAGGTAAGTGAATTGTTGTAAAGTAAGTACATGTTTTTTT
>CM023949.1:5393183-5429677 GCA_013407115.1 Glycine latifolia
GTGAAAGATTATAATGGACGTTAGTAATAAGCAAATAAAGAAAAAAAATTGACTTTAATCGTGATGAATTTGGCCCGTTTCATCTTGCAAGTTTTCGACTGATTTACGAGAAAGTGTAGAGGCATTTGCGCAGTTTGAATGATCCAGTCAGAAGTTGTTAACGCGCTAAGTTATAGTATATATGGATTCAAACTTTCAAAATATAATATTGAGTTCTATAATCACTAATCCTTATTGTGTAAGAAATTGTAAATTGCTGCTTTTTTTCCAAGATATATAGACTGCAAGTGATTATTATATTTTTCATCAATAAGTTATTTTGGTTGTTTTCAGACTATATAGATTACTTTTTATTCTTTATTGGCTGTTCATTTGGGGGATATATTTTGATCTTTTGTATATACCTTTGATATAGGGTCACATTTCGTGCCCTATGAATATTTTTTTTGTTGAGTTTGTCTTAAAAAATATATTTTGAAACCTTCAACATAAAGAACAGTATATTAAAATTTAAATAATAAAAACACAGTCAGATTAATTGATATCATATACTACTCAGATAGATTAAAATAATTTAGTCTAATTAATTTACCTAATAATAATGATAATAATATTATCATTATGTATAAATATATTGGAAAAATATAAAGTATAAAAATCCTTGGAGTACATGATGTCTAAAATATTATGATGTTTTCTATCATTTTAAAACTTTGTAATAATCCTTAGTTTATCTTTTCCTCATGTAATCCCTTTGTTTATTTTTCTTTAATTTGGTTTGTTAAATAACATTTTTTATTTAACTTTTGGTATTTTAAAATATAACAAATATAACTAAACAATCCAGAGTTCGAATACTGACATTGAATATGAAATAAATAATACAAGAAGAAGAATAAATTCTCCAAAAAATCTCTCTAAATATCAAGATTTTTTTCATTTGATTCTCCATCTTTTAAACTCATGCATGTAGGCACATCCCTAGCTAGTAAAATAAACAAAAATCTAGCATAGAGACTTCATAAAAAATAAAATAATAATAATAATAAATAAACAACAACTTTTTTAAATGGGGGAATCGAAATTGAATTTCATGATATTTTGATCGATAAACATTATAATTTAGTCATTTATTTGTTATATATCATTCATAAATTTAGCCTAATGAATAAATTTGATCTATCTTGTTAGTATGTGCTAATAATTTGTGTGATTGTTATTTATTAAATTTTCATCTAGATAATTTTAATGCAATAAATTACCGCTTATTTTATTTTCTTTTACATTTATGTCATTTTCATGTTGTTTAAAAAGTGTAATATAGGTGTTTAATACAATTTCCATTTTTATCGTAACAGAGATAATTAAATTGTAATGCATTAAAAAATTATAAATAATTTCTTTATTTTTTGTGTCATGAGCTTAACTTTTTCTTAGCAAAGCCTATCAAAGTTATCAACGATTGCACTCAAAATTCGTAAGGGCAAAGTCACTAGGCAGTTTTCATAACATATGTATGGGCACTTTTGTTTTTATCTTAGCCTTTTCAAAAAATATAATAAAACACTTAAGTACAAAATAAAAACTTAGAGAATTTCACACAAAGAATTCCTTTATTCGTTCAATTGTTTCTTCATTCAATCCTTTGAGCTTTTTATAGTGAGTCTTGATTTGAATGTTGGAGCTTTATTGTTTTAGAAGACACACATGTAATTATGGACGAGCATGATTCTTGGTGCTGGGGCATTCGTGGTAGATGTTACATTGTCGCTGAAGCTTACTCTTTGGCATCTTTTCGTATAGTTTATATTTTTTATGGTGATTTATTGGTGAAAGAAACTGTAATTATCCTTGATATAATGTAACAATTCAAGTCCTTTTGTTGGATAAGTTCCGTTTAATGCTTGGCCAAAATCCCTAGGTTATGGAAATAGGGAAGTTTGACTTGGACTTATTTACGAGGGAGTTGATCTCAGCCCAATCACGTTTAGGGAACAGAAATCCCTAAACCTAATCACTCTCTATAAATATAACATTTATAGATGGAGGAGGCAGACTTGAAGACAGACCAGAAAGAGAAAGCTTTCTAAGTGTATCTCCAGCATTGTGGCTGTAGAGAGTGAGAGTCTTCGAGAGGTTGAGTGAGCAACCATTGTAGAGTGTTCCCTCCATTGTGGTGAGGTTGAGCGTAACTCCGGCACTGTGACCGTAGAGTGTTTTGTAACCATTATTATTGAGAATAATGGATTGATTTTTGTACAAGGTCCCGTGGGTTTTCCAGTTTCTGGTTTTCTTCCACGTTAAGCTATATTGTGGTGTTTTTCTCTCCTGCTCTTTCTCATTTTGATATTCACGTTTTCGCACATATATTTTTACTGTTTGATCGTTAAGGGTTGAGTCTGAGAGACTCCCTGTTGTTTGCTGTTCTGGGAAGAGAGGCTTGCGCACCCCGGATTCCCAACAGACTAGTATCAGAGCCCGGGTTCGACGGGTTCTGAGAAGAGAAAGGAGACAGGATGGAGACCAGTGGTGCTATCACCCATGATGGGATATGTTCAAGTTGACCGCAGATAACTTCACCTACTGGAGGCCGATGATGGAAGATCATCTGTATTATAAAGACTTGTACGACCCATTGTCCTTGATGAGAGACCGACAGGCAAAACCAACAAGGAATGGGAGATCCTGAGTCGGAAGGCGATGGCCACGATCAGGAAGTATATTGACAAGTCTCTGTTTGAGCATGTGTCCGAGTTCACAAATGCGTAAGAGTTGTGGAACAAGTTGGAGTCCATGATTCAGAAGAAAACTCCCAGGAACAAGGCACACCTCGTCCGCCGGCTTGTGATGTTGGAGTACCGGGACGAGATGAGCATGATTGAGCACCTCAATACATACAAAGGTATTATGAACCAGTTGTCCAAGGCCGAGATGAAAATTGATAACGAGATGCAGGCTCTGTTGTTGCTGAGTTCATTGCCGGAGAGCTGGGATACTCTGGTGGTGACGTTGAGCAACTCGGCTCCTGAAGGGAAACTGAAGATGAATGTCGTGACAGACAGCCTCCTGAATGAAGAAGCCAGGAGAAGAGAAAGGGATGTAACCAGCACGTTTGATGCCAACGTGGCAGAGAGGAGTAAGTCCGACTACCTAGCTAGAGGCAAGAGTCGGGGTCGTGAGAGACGGGATCGAGCCCGAGATCGGTCAAAACCGAGGAGTGAACTGAAGTGCTTCTACTGTGGAAAGCCCGGATACAAGAAGTCTGATTGCTGGATTCTGCAAAAAGATGAGCAGAATGGGTCTATGAAGTCAGACCAGAGCATGCAGCATAAGAAAGAGGCGAAGAGCACTACGGCAGTGGTTGCCAGTGCTAGTGCCGAAGTATTCCTCTTAAGAGAGGATGAATCCGTGAATATTGCCTTCGATGATTGTATCTGGATAGTGGATTCAGGCGCTTCTTTCCATGTGACCCCTCACAGAAGGTTTTTCTCCTCCTACCGGAGTGGAGATTTTGGAGCTATGAAGATGGGGAATCAGGTAACCAGCAAGATTGTTGGTATCGGCAATGTGACCCTAACCTCGAAAGTAGGGTACCGGATCGTGCTGAAGGACGTGAGGCACGTACTTGACATGCGGCTAAATCTAATCTCGGTGGGGAAGTTAGATGACGCTGGATTGGTGAACAGATTTGAGGGCTGTAGATGGAAGCTGGCCAAGAGCAGTTTGGTGATGGCCAGAGGAAAGAAGGAAGGCTCCTTGTATGTGATGCAAGGAAGGATGATTGGCGGTGAAGCCAACACGGTATTTGAAGGTTCAAGTCTGGAGCTGTGGCACAAGCGTCTCGGTCACATGAGTGAGAAAGGACTTGAGATTCTGAAGAAGAAAGAGCTATTGACAGGGTTGAAGGGTCAAGTGCTGGAGAGTTGCTCGCACTGCCTAGCTGGGAAGAAGCACCGGGTTTCGTTTGTGAGACCGGATCAACCCAGGAGACGGAGGTGCATACTTGACCTCGTCCATATTGACGTGTGCTCCATGTCGGAGAGATCGCTTGGAGGTGTGCAATATTTTGTCTCTTTCATTAATGACCACTCCCGCAGAGTGTGGGTTTACCTTTTGAAGACTAAGGACCAGGTTCTCCAATCATTTAAGGAGTTCCACGCTATGGTGGAAAGGGAGACTGGGAAGAAGTTGAAGGTGGTCAGATCAGATAATGGTGGTGAGTATCGTGGTCCCTTTGAAGCTTACTGTAGAGAAGCCGGGATCAGATTGGAGAAGACACCTTAGCTGAACGGGCTAGCTGAGAGGATGAACCGGACTATCGAGGAGAAGGTCTGAAGTATGCTTTCCAACGCAGGGTTGTCAAAGGCATATTGGGGAGAGGTAGTGAGAACCGCGGTCGATCTGATAAATCTCTCACCATCTCGACCGCTGAATGGAGAGATTCCAGAAGAAATCTGGACGGGTCGAAAAGTGACCTATGATCACCTGAGGGTGTTTGGGTGTCGAGCCTTCGTGCATGTCCCTAAAGATGAAAGGGCGAAGCTGGATGCTAAGACGAAGGAGTGCATATGCCTCGGTTTGCCGAAAATCGAGTTTGGTTTCAGACTGTGGGATCCAATCAACAAGAGGATTGTGAGAAGCCGGGATGTAGTCTTCCATGAGGATGAGACCATCCATGACATCTCAAAGCCCCAAGTCCGGGTTACTGTCCGCAGTGAAGAACCCGTCCCTAGTGTGCATGCTGAAGCAGGGGGAGAAACCAATGAAGAAATCACGAGAAGCGATGTTGAAGATAATGACCAGCAAGAGGCCGATGATACCGGGATCCGGGATGATAATGAAGAATCGGGTTCTGATGATGAAGAAGAAGAACAGCCGAGATACCCCACTAGAGAAAGAAGACCTTCTACAAGGTATCCACCTGATGAATATACCATAATTGCTGAGGAGGGCGAACCCCAGAGTTATGAGGAGGCGATGGAGAGTCCAGAATGTGGAGAATGGGAGAAGGCCATGCAGGATGAGATGAGATCCTTGCATGAGAATCAGACGTATGAGCTGACCGAGCTACCTAAGGGAAGGCGAGCTCTGAGGAACAAGTGGGTGTATAAAATCAAGCAGGAGGAGAACGGCAAGAGGCCGAGATTCAAAGCCCGGATTGTAGTGAAAGGCTGCAACCAGAAGAAGGGGATTGACTTTGATGAGATATTCTCTCCTGTTGTGAAAATGACCTCGGTCCGAACTGTGTTGGCAATGGCAGCCACCATGGACCTGGAGGTAGAACAAATGGATGTGAAAACGGCTTTTCTTCACGGTGAGCTGGAGGAAGAGATCTTCATGGAGCAACCAGAAGGGTTTGAAGCTCTGGGATGTAAAGGCATGGTATGCCGACTGAAGAAGAGTCTCTATGGCTTGAAGCAAGCATCTCGCCAGTGGTACAGGAAGTTTGATTCCTTCATGACCGACCATAGGTTCATGAAGACGGAGGCCGACCACTGTATTTTTGTGAAGAGGTATGAGACTGGTGATTTCTTGATCTTGCTGCTATATGTAGATGATATGCTTATAGTAGGACAAGACAAGGTGAAGATTTTCGTCCTGAAGGAGGCGTTGAGATCGTCCTTTGCGATGAAGGACCTCGGTCCAGCAAAGCAGATCCTTGGGATGAAGATCATCCGGGATAGGAAGAAGAAGCTGCTGTGGCTAAGTCAGGAGAAATATGTTGAGAAGATCTTGAAGAGATTCAACATGGACAAAGCCAAGACAGTAAGCACCCCCTTGGTCGGACATTTAAAGCTGAATGAAAGGCAATGTCCGAGATTAGATGAAGACAAAGAGGAGATGGAGAAGATCTCATACCAATCTGCAGTCGGAAGCTTGATGTATGCAATGGTTTGCACCAGACCCGACCTGGCATATGCAATTGGAGTAGTAAGCCGGTATCTTTCGAACCCCAGCAGGGAACACTGGGAAGCAGTGAAGTGGATCTTCAGATACCTCCGAGGTACAACCAAGATGTGTCTTCAGTTTGGAGAAAGTAAGGCCGGGATGCAAGGCTACTCGGATGC
Organism: Glycine latifolia; assembly: GCA_013407115.1. Taxonomy (NCBI): domain Eukaryota; kingdom Viridiplantae; phylum Streptophyta; class Magnoliopsida; order Fabales; family Fabaceae; genus Glycine; species Glycine latifolia. Next base: position 5,399,252 of record CM023949.1, read on the forward strand.
TGATTTGGGGGGAGATTCTGACTCAAGGAAGTCGACGACGGGATATTTAATGACCCTTGCTGGAGGGGCAATCTCATGGCAGTCAAGACTGCAGAAGTGTGTAGCACTGTCAACGACTGAGGTCGAGTACATAGCCGCTACCGAGGCGTGCAAAAAGTTGCTGTGGATGAAGAGTTTTCTCTAGGAGCTCGGCCATGATCAGGACAAGTATGAGCTGAAGTGTGACAACCAGAGCGCCATTCATCTGGCGAGGAATTTGACGTATCACTCCCACACCAAGCACATTGACGTGAGGTATCACTGGATACGGGATGCGGTAGAGGACGGAAAACTCACACTTGGGAAAATGCACACAAGTCAGAATTGGTCTGACATGATGACGAAGCCGGTGCCAGCAATGAAGTTTGAAGATTACTGTGAAGGAGCCGGGCTCAGGAACTTGGCATGATGAAGCCGAGATAAAGAGGCTGGGTTGTGAAGAGAAGACCCCGGACCTCAGTGGAAGACCGGATTATGCCGGGTTGCCAAAAGTGCCGCATTGAAACGGAAGGGGGAGATCTGTTGGATAAGTTTCGTCTAATGCTTGGCCCAAATCCCTAGGTTATGGAAATAGGGAAGTTTGACTTGGGCTTATTTACGAGGGAGTTGACCTCGGCCCAATCACGTTTAGGGAACAGAAATCCCTAAACCTAATCTCTCTCTATAAATACAACATTTATAGATGGAGGAGGCAGACTTGAAGACAGACCAGAAAGAGAAAGCTTTCTGAGTGTATCTCCAGCATTGTGGCTGTAGAGAGTGAGAGTCTCCGAGAGGTTGAGTGAGCAACCCTTGTAGAGTGTTCCCTCCATTGTGGTGAGGTTGAGCGTAACTCCGACATTGTGGCCGTAGAGTGTTTTGTAACCATTATTATTGAGAATAGTGGATTGATTTCTGGACAATGTCCCGTGGGTTTTCCAGTTTCTGGTTTTCTCCCACGTTAAGCTATATTGTGGTGTTTTTCTCTACTGCTCTTTCTCGTTTTGATATTCACGTTTCCGTACATATATTTTTACTGTTTGATCGTTAAGGGTTGAGTCTGAGAGACTCCCTGTTGTTTGCTGTTCGGGAAGAGAGGCTTGCGCACCCCGGATTCCCAACACCTTTCAATAAAGTTCAATTTTGCCTTAAAAAAATCGAGATTTTGAAATTTAATTATAACATGCTACTTTGTTAATAAACCATTAAATATAAATAATTTTTTTTGCAGAGTAATTAAAAGGACTTATATATGTGAATAAAAAATTCGCAGCCTATTATACAACATCAATAAAGTTTTATCTCCCTAGATAAAGTTTATTACATGAACTACATTATTAAAAATATCTAAATTCACATGTACTTCTTAGTACACAGAATATCTTGTTACCTAAACAAACATAGAGTCTTAACAAGTTGAAAACAAACACTGGATTTTTAAATAAAGTAATTTCGCGACATGTTTAAATAAACTTCATTTTTCCTTCATATTTTCTTCTACCAAGTCCTTAAGATCTATCTTCCTTCACTTTGTTCAGAACCATTTTCGCTTCGTAGAATCATCCGTGAACCAGATTTTCCTTTTGAAATTCCCGCGTAGCTCATCGCACCACCTATGTTAGGAGGAGGCTGTTTCACAGTAACTTGTGAAGACTGAGAACCCCTTTTGTCTTTAGAATCTTCCGAGTAACCCATCTCATCGCCTATCACTACTAAAAAAGGTTTTCTAAGACGCATATTTTAAGATGATTTTAAGATACCTGTCGTCGTTTGGAGTACAGTATCATTTTTGTAAATAATTACAATATTTTGAAAACGATTATGTCAAAACTGTCTTAAAAATATGTTTTCAAATAAAACCATCCTTGAAATCAGGGACTCAATGGATCTTCTGAGATTATTTATTTTTCGTGCTACTCCACCCACTCTCACGTCCGTTCATTTTCAACTTTTTCATTCTCTCTCTCGTGCCCAATGTTATGAAAATCGGTCCGCCCTGACCGGCTGGACCGAGAACCGGTACTATCCCTGGGCCGGGTTGGAAATTGGATCGACCATGCACCTGGCCCGGTTTTGCCCTGTGAAATCCTGTCAGTTTTCTAAGGACCTGGCAACCCGGCCGGTTTTTGGAACCCAGACTGGTAAATAGCTGTCGAAAAGAAGAACCGAAGGCAGAAAGAAGAAATGAAGAAGCGTGCAGTCACCAGGAAGAAGAAATGAAAAAGCACGCAGCCACCAGGAAGAATAAATGAAGAACACGCAGCCATAGGAAGAAGAAGAATTGAAGAGGCACGGAAAGAATAAAATATATAACCACCAGGAAGAAGAAATGATGCTCAGCAGCCACAGGAAGAAGAAGAATGGAAGAGAAGTGGAAAGAATAAAATATATAACTTGGTATTAGGTTTTTTCTTAGTTGGGCCAGCCAAATCACAAAGTTACTTTTTGCACCTTGTTAAAAATTAGACTTGTGTTTTAATTTAAGTAGCTGTCATTTACACTCTTTTTTATTATTAATACACTTTACATGTGTTATCAACTTTAATATTTCAATTGTTATTTTGGATTTTTAAGTATGAAATTATGGATTAACTTTTCTTAATCAAATAATATTAGTTATATATGTATATATAATATAATTTAAATTTTTTTAATATAGACTGGGTCAAACCGGGTCAATTACCGACCTACTGGTTGGACCAGGGATCTAGTTACTCACTACCTAGACCGGGCTGGGTTTAATAATATTGCTCGTGTCTCCTCTAGACCTCACATACCCAAATCCTAAACTCCTTCTCCGTCGAAAGAAGTTCTTCACGGAACTCACCACAAGAGTGGTGGCATGGTGTCTTAAATGGAACACACATCCCATATATGGTACTCATTCTTGTTGAGTAATACTAATACGGAGATGTGATTTGTGAGTAACCGAAGATGTGCTGTGTAAACTATATTGTTTTGTATGTGCCTTGGAGATAAAATAGACTGTGCCATGTATTTATATGCATTAGAAATCCAGGGTGCAAAGACAAAGGAAGTACCATGTAATTCATGCGTAACTGCATGCCCTAATTTCTTAACCACACGAGACATAGTAAATGTGGTTTGAAATATTGAATATCCAAGTTTGGTCTTAATAATTTAAATAATCGTGAAATTGCCAATGTTTTTCAACTTTGATCATATATATAGGAAACTCACTGCTGGTTCATTAGGAAATAGAAAACAGAATTTTATTTTCAAAAGAGAAAATTGGTCTGAATCCCTTTACACACTAAATCACTTGTCTAATTTTGAAGATTAAAGAAAACTTCATTGAATTCCCTTAACATATTTTGCGTCTTAGTAATTTAAATTAATGTGAAATTTACACTGTTTTTATCCTTTGATGATGGTTGTTGATATCAGTGATTTTGATATACTGATATCTCGCAGGCCCTCACACACACACACACACTGGTGCACTAACACAAACACACACAAATTTACTGGGGGCGGAAACTCTCTAATATTATTGATAATAGTCTGCCAAAGCCACACAGAACTCTTTACATAATGTGCTATTTATAAGCAACAAAACCCTAAACCTAAAACAATTCAAATTCAAATCTAAACAATATCTTTCCTAATATCTTTCTATAATATCTCTTTTCATATCTTATCTTTCCTCATATCTTATCTATCCATATTACTCCTTTTAAAATTCAAACTACATAAAACAATATTTATTTAAACGTTTATCCTAACAAAATCCCCCCCATAAACTTTAAATACTTCTTCCATCTTTCATTCCCATCATCTTCTTGCAATTTTCCAGCAGCAGCGTCGGTAGTGGCTTTGTGAATATATCTCCGACTTGTTCTCGGCTCGTCACATAACTCAACTCCACCTTCTTCTCTTTTACTTGATCTCGGATGAAATGAAACCTAACATCAATATGCTTACTTCTCTCGTGATTAACCGGGTTCTTCGCTAACTCAATTGCCGACTTGTTATCTACCCGGATCTCGGTCGTACCGACCTGAACTTGGTCCAGCTTCTCCAACAAATTCCTCAATCATATTGCATGACACATACACCAGGATGCTGCAACGTACTCGGCTTCACATGTTGATAAAGTCACAATTGGTTCCTTCTTTGACATCCAGGCAAACGCTGTGTTTCCCATGAAAAATACACAGCCAGTCGTGCTCTTCCTATCGTCCACGTCTCCACACCAATCACTGTCCGAGTACCCCTTTAATCTGTAATTTTCCGACTTTGAATAGAAAAGTCCTTGTGTGATTGTCCCTTGAATGTACCTCATAATCCTCTTAGCCGCCTTCCAATGAGAATAGCTCGGTTCTTCCATAAACCGACTTACAATTCCAACACTTAAACACAAGTCCGGCCTCGTACACGTCAAGTATCTCAAGCATCCGACCAAACTTCTATAGTTTTTCGGATCAACTCGTTCTCCTCCATCATACTTTGAAAATTTTGTACCGGGTTCCATAGGTGTTGAAACCGGGTTACAATCCGCCATCTTAAATCTCTTCAGTATTCCCTTTGCATAACTCCCCTGAGAGACAAAAATTCCATCTTCGTCCTGTCTAACTTCCAAACCGAGAAAATATCTCATCAACCCGAGATCAGTCATCTCAAATTCTCTTGACATCTTCTTCTTGAACTCTCGTGCCATCTCTTCACTGTTCCCCATAAAGATCAGATCATCAACATACAATGCTACCAGCAATAAATCATCACCCTTCTTAACATATAGGGCATGTTCATATGGACACTATTCAAATCCGTCCTCCTTGAAATATGCATCAATGCGAGTATTCTAGGCTCTCGGTGCCTGTTTCAGTCCATACAAAGCCTTCTTCAATCTCAATACTTTCTTTTCTTCTCCGCCCTTCAAGTATCCCGGTGGTTGTTCGAGATACACCTCTTCTTCAAGTACACCATTCAGAAATGCCGACTTGACATCCATCTGATATATCGGCCACCCAAACTGAGCTGCTTGTGAGATCAACAATCTGATAGTCTCCATTCTAGCAACAGGTGCGAACACCTCATCATAGTCTACTCTTGCCTTTTGCGAATACCCCTTAGCTACCAGTCGGGCTTTATATCGCTCTATCTCTCCATCAGCATTCATTTTCTTCTTGTAAACCCATTTAACTCCAATGGGCCGACTTCCTTTTGGCAGCTCGGTCAACTCCCAAGTATCATTTTGTTCAATCGCTTTGATCTCTTCATCCATGGCACTTTGCCACTTTTCATCTCGGATTGCTTTTTCAAACCTTATTTCCTCAGAATCTGTCAACAAACAAACAAGATGGGCTTCACTTGTTGACTCGTACAAATCCTGCAAACTCCTCATCCGGGGTCGTCTCATCTCGTCTTCATCTGTCTCGCTCCTCGCCGGGATCCAACTCGGTGATGCGTCTTCCTTCTCGTCTTCTATCACCATCTTTTCGGGATCTGTTTTGATCTCGGATGGACTGCTCCAATTCCACTCATCATCTTCATTCACTTTCACATCTCGGCTTATCATTACCGTCTTGGTGCTGGGATCTAACAGCTTGTATCCCTTCGTCTTCTCGTCATACCCAATGAAGATAAACTTCCTGCTCTTGTCTTCTAACTTGGTTCTTTGCTGATCCGGGACGTGTGCATAAGCCACACTCCCGAAAACTCTCAAATGGCCCACCGATGGCTTTTGGCTAGTCCATAATTCCTGTGGGGTCTTTCCATTCAATATGGAATGCGTACAACGGTTTTGTACATATACAGCACACAGAACAACTTTCCCCCAAAACTCCTTCGGCATACTCTTCGTCTTCAACATTGATCTCACTATGTCAAGAATGGTTTGATTCTTTCTCTCTGCAACTCCATTTTGTTGTGGTGAGTATGGTGCCGTCAAAAACCTTCTGATGCCATACTCCTCGCAGTACCTCCTAAATGCATTTGATGTGTACTCGCCACCTCGGTCAGATCGTATCGACTTGATCCTCCTTCCAGTTGCATTCTCAATCATCATTTTAAAACTCTTGAACACTTCAAACACCTTTGATTTTTCCTCCAGCAAATACACCCAAGTTTTACGACTAAAATCATCTATGAATGTAACAAAATACCTCTTTCCACTGAAGGACCCGGGAGTAATAGGTCCACACACATCAGTATGAATTAACTCTAGCTGTCGCCGTGCTCGGTATCTCGCCGACCTCTGAAATGGACTCCTCGCATATTTGCTCAGCACACAATCTTCACAAAATCTCTTCTCACAGTTCATTCTCGGCAATCCGACCACCAAATTCTTATTCACCATCTCGGCTAGGCCTCCAAAGTGAAGATGCCCAAACCGACGATGCCACAAGAATGCTTCATCATTCATCTCGGCTTGCAAACAGCCGACCTCCACACATCTCAGGATTAACTTGAATATTCTGTTCTTCTCCATCTGCACTCTGGCTATCAGTCGTCCTTGCTTTTCTTTCAAGAGAAGAACTCGGTCTGTCATAATAACCGAGTAACCTTTCTCCATCAATTGTCCCACGCTCAGAATATTACTTTTGAGTTCAGGCACGTAATACACATCTTGAATACGTCCAACTCGTCCATCTTTCTGCAAGAAACTAATCGTACCTCGGCCTTTCACACCGACCTTTGAAGCGTCTCCAAACGATACATGTCCGGCTTCTGTTTCTCTCAAGCTACTGAATAAATGCTTGTACCCACACATATGATTACTTGAACCAGTGTCTATAAACCATTCCATCTCGGATGTCTAGTTAGCTACACCTCCAGCCATCATCAAAAGTCCTCCATCTTTTACTTCTTCTGCAGCATAATTCGCAGTTTCATTCGTTCTTCTCTCGGCTCGGTAATCCTTCACAAAATGACCAACTCGGCCACAGTTGTAACATCTGTCCGAGTTGCAATCTCTCGAATAGTGTCCGTACTTTCCACATTTAAAACATTCTACATTTGAATGTCGGCCTCTTCCACGTCCTCGGCCTCCTCGCCAATTCTGCTGACTTGATTCAGCTTGCTCCTTATTCCATCCTTCTTGACCTCGGCCTCTACCACCTCGGTCATAACCACGTCCACCTCGGCCTCGTCCTCTACCTCGGAAATTTTGAGAATAGAGCGCATTCTCGTCCTTGACTGGCAAGCTCGTCAACGGTGAACGTTGCTAGGTCCTTTGACTCCTCAATCGCACATACTACATTCTCGAAGTCATCAGTGAGTGACCTCAGAATCTTCTCTACCACTCTGGCATCGGGCAGCATCTCTCCGCTTCTCTTTAATTGATTCACCATGGTCTGAATCCGAGTAACAAAATCGGATACACTTTCTCCTTCCTTCATCTTCATTGCTTCCAACTCTCCACGGAGAGTTTGAAGTCTGACCTGCCTGACTCGATCGGCTCCCTTGTAGACATTTGCAAGAATGTCCCACGCCTCCTTTGACATTGTTGCGCCGGCAATCTTCTCAAATCCGGAATCATCAACAGCTCGGAGCATTATATACAACGCGCCTTTGTCTTTCAATTGCATCTCTTTCAATGTTTTGTTCTGCGCCGTCGTGTATCCTGTCGTGGATTGTGGTTCTTCGAAACCATCATGGACAACCTCCCAACTATCATTGGCTCCCAACAGAGCCTTCATCTGGATACTCCAGTTCTCATAATTAGCCTTCGTAAGGTGGGGTAATGGCAGACTACTACTCGGACCACTCTCCATTCTCTCAGCTCTGATACCAATTTGATATCAGTGATTTTGATATACTGATATCTCACAGGCCCTCTCACACACACACACACTGGTGCACTCACACAAACACAAACACACACAAATTTACTGGGGGCGGAAACTCTCTAATATTATTGATAATAATCTGCCAAAGCCACACAGAACTCTTTACATAATGTGCTATTTATAAGCAACAAAACCCTAAACCTAAAACAATTCAAATTCAAATCTAAACAATATCTTTCCTAATATTTTTCTATAATATCTCTTTTCATATCTTATCTTTTCTCATATCTTATCTATCCATATTACTCCTTTTAAAATTCAAACTACATAAAACAATATTTATTTAAACGTTTATCCTAACAGTTATAACAAATTTCATGGTAAACTAGAAGAAAAAATAATACACGGCAGCTCTGATTGTTGAAATCAGAACACAAACGCGTCATATATGTCATCTAAGTTTTCTCATATCATACTATTTTTTTTTATTGTATGTTCTAAGAACCACTATTCTCCCTTAATGCATGCAAAGTATAGCGTCTTGCATTAATGTATCCGTTTATTCGATGCTTTTGGGCAGTACCTTCTTGCAAATTTTCCTACTGATTTGCGTGAAAATGGATGTGTATTTGCGCTGTTTGAAGAATTGAAGGATCGATCAGAAGTTGTTAACGTGCTATATTGGTATAAGAATTCAAACTTCCAAAGACATAAACAATGCATGCGTTCTCTTATCTCTTATTCTTATTAACTAAGAAACAGTAAATTGCTGCTTCATTTCCCAAATATGTATGCTGCAAAATTCAAATGCAAATCTAAGTCCAACGTTTAAAACAGTTAATTTTTTAAAGGAAAATTGTTAGCGTGGTATATTGATAATGACATGATAACGTGATAGTTCAACATATAGCTCATTGTCTTTAGTATTAGGATTGACATACTGACAAGTGAGGTTTAAAACAAATTTTAATAGAAATTTTTATTTGAAATATTACTGAGAAAATTATATATTGGATCTTTTTGTCAATCTATGTCACATTTTTCTAATAAATATGACCTTTTTTCGCTTTATAAAAATTGATAGAAAATATATTTTTGTTGTGATTTTAAAGCTTATGTTTTTGTTGTTTAATCATTGGGCCGGCCTTGCCTAGTACTATGTATAGCAAACATTAGGGGAACTTATTGATTTTCTACCCTACTTTGTGGCCAAAGCAAACAAACAAAAGGAACAACTACTTTTTGATACCATGTAAAAAAAAATGAAACTAAACAATTCTGTATTTATACTGTTCAAAATATATAAATTACAGCCTCATTATATAGAGGAAGCAATTGTTACAATAGAATAAAAACTAGCCACGCAAATTTAGAAGTTGTTCATATTATTACTTAATACATCACTAAGATTTATAGAAACTAATTAGGAAATTTATTTCCTAATAATTAATACAACACTAATTTATTTCTGATAATTGACACCGTACTGATTTAGTTCTGATAGATTGTACAGTATATGCTACAACACTTAATACAACAACACTATTTACATCCTAAATTTTTGAACTTCTCTTCTTTCCTTCAATACAAACATTGAATTTTCAAATAAAATAGTTACCACCCTCCTTGACTTTTCTTAGAACCTTTTCTTCCTTCGGAATCATTCTTATAGCCCATGTCACTATATGTGGTTGCATGTTTTCTCTCCGTATCATTCGAAGAGCGTGAACCATTTTTGCCTTTAGAATCTCCCTTATAACCAATGTCATCACCTGTGGTAGAATACTGTGCCTCACTACCATTTGTAGAACGGGACGCATTTTTCCCTTCAGATTCTTTCTTATAACCCATGTCGTTGCTTATGTTGTTATCCTTCTTAGAACGGTATTTTGAACTCATTATTGTTGATCAATAAAATGAGGAAAAAATATGCTTTACAGATTATAGACTATGTTGTTTTTTATGTGTTTTGGAGACTCATGAACATGGCCATGCATTGTGCTTGTGTATTTATATGCCTAGAGATGGTGCATGCACTAAGAACTACCATGTAATTCATGCATAACTGCATGCATTGCATAGCTACACGAAACAGAGTAGCTGTAGTTTGAAATAATGAATGTCTAGGTTGAGGATTAATAATTTAACTAAACTTGAAATTGCCTATGTTTTCAATATTTGATCATATATTTAACCAATTTCTTGGTATATTTATTGCATAAACATAGGAAATTCTCTTCTCTGTTGATTAGGAAATAGAAAACGGATTTTTATTTTCAAAGGGAGAATTCTGAACCCCTAATAACTTATCCAATTCGGAAGATTAAAGAAAACTTCAATGAATTGTCTTAAGATTTGTTTTAATATTTCTATGAAACGCAGTGCCTATTTCGCTAGACATTAACATTGGAAGCAATTTTGCGTGTTTTGCTTTGCTTCTGAGAGCTTATTTCAATGCACAACCACACGAAACAGAGTAGTCGTGGTTTGAAATGTTGAATGCCTCAATCTGTCTCTATAATTTAAATTCATGTGAAATTTCAAAGTTTTTCCATCCTTTGATGATAGTTGTAAAAAATTTCATGGTAAATTAAAAGAAAAAAAATACACGCAGCTCTGATAATCGTTTATAAAATAGAGCACTACCGCGTTATATGTCATCGGAGTTTTCTGATTAACGTGCTGTTTTGGTATAACAATTGAATTCAAACTTCGAAAGACGAAACGTTGCGTTCTCTAATATCTGATTCTTGTTAACTAAGAAACAGTAAATTGCTGATTCATTTCCCAAATATAGATACTGAGAAATGCGAATGCAAAGTCTAACGGTTCATTAATTTGGGAACCCCACTGCACTTCACCTAGACTATCATGAAATAAGAAATGAACTAAATTCATCCATTAATTTGCGCCCATTATATAATTTTTTTTTAGTTCACACGAAATATTTTATATTTTAATTTTAATTTTATTATAGTATATTTTATATTTTTATGGAAATATATTAGTGGCACAAGAATATTGTTTTTATGTAGAAATGATTAAAAAATTACCCTTATAAATTACATATTTGGTTCAATTGTACATTGATGATTGATATTGTGAGTTTCTTTTTACGTAATTAATATAAATAAAATAATTATTTATCTAAATAATACAATCCTAAAATATTTAAATGAATTATACAAATTATTGTTTATGGTGAGAGATCCCCTCAAAACGATTTCTCATTTTTTTTCATAGTTAAGAAATCGATTCCAAGAAATTTATTAATTATCTTTTCTTTAGAACACGTTTAAAATCGATTCTAAGGAAACTTATTTCTAAACATGCCTTTCTTTTTTAAATAAACCATAGTTATGCAATCATTTTTTGGGGAATCGATTTTATAATTGTTTTTTATTTGTTTTATTTTTTAAGTATCCATATTTATGTTTTTTAAACTAAAAATAATCTTATTTTGTATATGTTGTTAATTTTTGTATGTTTTTTGTTTTATCGATTTTTGAAGAGTTAAAATCCTTTGTATTATTGAAATCCTTTTTAAAAGTGATTGATGAAACATTTCAACTAAATAGAAAGGCTAACATCAATGATTTGAAAAAATATGAAGATGATAATAAGCATGTTTTTATTCCTTATATCTTCATTTTGTAGTAGCTTTACCCAAAACACAATAGTAAATATTAATAAGTAGTCATCTGGAGTTGAAATTCTTTGTATTTTCATTTTATTTGATTATTAAAATACATAATTGAAATTAAAAAAACATAGTTAACCAACAAGTTGAATTAAACAAAAATAATTAAATTTGAAACAATACAACACAAATTTTAAAATACAAAGAATATGAAATAAGTTTAACGTTGGAGATAGGATGACCCTTGGAATTTCTTTTCTTCTCTAGGTCAGGGCAGATTCTTGGCTTGTGACATGGTGGCCAGTATGCTTCGTTGTGCAATTCTCCAAACAATCATTTGTATACATTGGAGACACTTTCCAATGTATACACAAGATGTATGTAGTTCATATACTCATGGTGAACATGCTTACAAACAGCAATAACATGAGAAAAAAGCATGTGCACTTTTTGAAATTTGCCACAGTCACACACTACCTTTCATCCAGCCTAACCGTGAAATTTCCAGTAGGCTGAACCTCTCTTAGGTTAATTGTCTCTTAGACCAAGAACTGTGAGTCGCATCAATCAAACTCAAGAACAATGTGAGTGTTTGTCTTTCTCTGTGCGTCTTCCATGGCATTGTTCAATACTTGTGTATAAACTTGGTCAGATGTAAGCATTTATGCAACTTCTCTCCCTCTTTGGTTGAACAATGCATTACACCTTATATATGTTGATCTTACTAGTGCACTTATTGACAAATTTCGGGTTTTCTTGAGTACCAAATTAATCGACTCAACAAGATTGGTGGTCATGTGTCCCCATCGTCGGCCACCACCCCATGCGAGAGTCCATTTTTGTCGTGAAATACCGTTGGACCAATGAATTGCTCGATCACCATCTGCTTCCTCCCTCATATTTTTGTAATAGTGATTGAAGCTTGCATATGTTGAGTAGTTATAAATGTACAACTTCAATATTGTGAATAATACAAAATTAAATGATATTTAATATGAAGATAAAAAAGTTTGACACTCATCTATATTGATAATTAGTTTTTTGATGTCATTGTTCTTTAACCTCTTCATGCAATTTTGTTTTAATTTGTCAAATGCAAAACACATACACAGAATTTTGTGTCGTCCACCCTCTCTCACGTCATGAGTAGACACTTTTTATTGACTCGTGTCTGTCTGAAATCAAACATAGACCATGTTGTGGGGTGACATGCCTTTTAAAATTTTTGAGGAAGAAGAGCCATGCTTCTGCTATTTTTTTCTCTGCAACGACAAAGGCTATCAGAAGGATTTTATTATTTTCATCGATCTAGTGTAACTACCACAAGTAGGGTCCCTTAGTACACTGTATAACCATGTTCCATGAACCTAAACCACAACTTGCAATATTGAAACCCATCGATACACAGTTTGAAACTCCAAAAAAAGATGACGGAATTTCACGAAATCCTCTATTGTTTGACCTCCTTGTAGTGGCATTGGTAGTGTTTCTTTCTCCACGACCATACCAAAAAGAAATTGTTGCATAGCTTGCAACAATCTTGGTAAATAGTGGAACAATCTTTCTCAGTTATCGTTGATATTTTCAATGGCTTTTTACTTTGCCAAATATGCTTTCCTGTATGTGGTAGTGTATCCTGCAGTGCTTTTGATGTGTGTTGTCAAGGTTGGCCTTGAAGTTGATGAATCATTTTCAATCAATGTGTGGATGCTTTTACTAATGAGCAGATAAAACAACTTTGCATGATCTTGTAAGATTGTTGGATTTGGACATGTATGATATTCACAAAGCTTTATAATTTTCCACTGCTTACTTGCAATTATGTATGTTTCGCTACACCTCAAAGCACAACTATTGTAATTACAAATGACAATTAGCTTTGTTGGATTCAATAATTGAGTTTTGTAGTTAGCTCTTTTGCTGAAATGATACTATTGCAAAGCATGTTGTACTTGCTCTTTTGTTTGATAACGCATCCCTTCAAAGAGAGTCCCCACCGAATGTTGGACTTCTTCGCGATCCAATGTATGACCGTATTCAGAATCTTCAAAATTATATTCTTCAAAATTATGCATGTGTGGTGGCATGTAATATGGTGGTACGGTTGTTATTGGAGGAACAAACTCAACTTCCTCCTCATGATCTTCCTAGGGTTGATTGCATAGAACTTTGTCTTCGTCCTCGTTAAAGGGATCGAGTTCTTTGTTAGGTAAGGCAAGCTTTGATGAAAACTTTGGATCATTTGGTTGGATTGATGATGTAGGTTCTACTGTAGGGGTACTCTAGTATAGATGAGGTTGATTCTAAGTAACACCAAATGTTTGTGAGTCTAACAAATTGGTGGAAAATGGTGAGGAAAGAAGTTGAGTAAAAGAAAATGTGTATGGTTCAAATAAATTTTTTTGTGGTTAGGTTAAAGCAATATGGTCTCATTTAAATCTGGGAATCCATTGTCCTCTGCATTTTTGCATCATATTGATTTTAGGACTGTCATTGTGAAAATGTTGATTATGTTCCCCAATAGGACCACATGCTTTGTACTGGTTTTCTGAATTTGATATTGTCCGTAAGAGTCTAGTGCTCTGTGCATATGAACTTCTGAATGGAATAACACTGGTAGACATACTCTGTATCAATATTGTCCCACTCAAATCTGGGAATTGTTGTTCCATCCAGTACACATGAATTTTTGAACTGATATAAAAATGAACTGTGTTTGACATTGTTCATTTGCATTCATATATATAATATTGATTGTATGATTGTTCTTTTGTTGGGTTTGCTAATTTTGTCCCTCAAGCTGAGTGTATTAGGCCCACTTGTCTAGTACCAGTTTTATGAAAATGAATTGGTCTGCAGAAATATGGTCTTTTGTGCATCTTAAGTTCTGAATTGAATAGCGATTGTATAAATGAACTGCATGAAAGTTGCCTCACTGAAAATTGGGTATTCTTGATTCGTCTGGATGATATACAGTTGTTGTGTCAAGATTTATTACTAAGTATACACTATATTTGGAAAAAAAATTTGAGGTTCAAGGTAAACAGGTAGAGAAGACCAAGAAGAAGAGCACCGTTGCATCTGGCAGCAAGAGGCTCGGAACCTTTGATTTTGATGAACACAGATTTCGTTCCCTGGAGCACCAGCAAAGGTTTGAAAGCTGGTATCTGCCAAAGAAGATAATACCAGAGAAGAAGATTGCATGGGAATCTCTGCCTAATGATTCACCCATCTTGGAAGTAATTAATAGGAGGCAATGGCAGAAATTGGTCAGCTTCCCTGAGCCCAGTTCTAATGTCATTCTGAAAGAATTTCTGGCTAACGTGGACAGAGACACTGTTGAAGAGAAGAAGGTGAGCTGGGTGAAAGGGGTCAAAGTCCCTTTTGATCACAAGACCATCGAGAGCTTTCTGGAAACATCTCATAGGAGCATCTCTCGTTGTGAATTTGCGGCCATCTACAATAAGATGCAGCCCATCACCAGCAAGAATATGTACAGGGATGACATGCCTCAGTTAGCCGACCAGATTCGTCAAGGAATCACTGGCCTATACACAGCTTGGAAGACCAAGGCCGGATTGCCCTATGTTCCTGAAAAGCTGAGAAAGCATGATTTGATTAGTGAGGCTGAATTTTGGCACCAGTTCAATAACCACATTGTTATCCCGTCCACTAACCTATCAGATGTGAATGTGGAGCGAGCCATTCTCCTTTATGTCTTGATGAGGGATGAAAACCTCAACATTGCTAAGGTTTGATCTGATAGGATCCTTCACATGATCAGAGACGGAAGCAGCAAATCTTGACTCGCCCACTCATCCCTCATTTCTCATCTATGCATGCGAGCTGGTGTGGAAATACCAGAGGAGAAGCCCATGGATGTGAAGATCGCTTCCCTCATGACTCACAAGACCTATCTAGATGCAGTGGAAGTTGCTTACCAGGAGCAGATTATTCGAGCTTCTAAGCTTACACCTGAGGAGCTAGCCGCTAGGAGTCCTCGCGGAGCACTCCGCGCAGATTCTGAGGAACCCCAGCCCGAGTTCCAGGCTCCACCTCCACCACAGGCAGCAGCTTCCTCTTCCACCTTGAGAGCACCACGCCATGAGCTGATTTATGAAGACTCCCCCAGTTACCTCCACATGCAAGCACAACTCAACCGACTAGTCCTTCAGAGCGACATCCAGACCATCCAGGGCGCCTACCGGACTAGGATGATGAAGGACATATGCCGGTAGTTGGCCATTGACTACACTTCTTACCAGCCGAATTATCCACCAGTTCCACCCTCTTATTACATTTATATATCTGGGGATACATGGTTCTTGCACACTGGAACTTGTTATGTAACTCACAGTAAATTAAGCCTCTCGTTCGTAATTAATTACGTGTAACATAGTAGTTGAAGTTTGAAAATTTGAATTCCTGAGGTGAAATTGCTAATCTAATGTTTTCCATCGCTTGATTAAATGTGTTGCGAATTTCATGATAAATTACAAGAAAATGAACACACGATAAACAGAGCACGAACGAGTCTTAGATACGCTATCTAAGTTTCCTTATATATTATATTTTTTTTCTAGTCTAAAATTCATATCGAAGTAGTCTCTTGCATTAATTGTTGCTTTAATAATCATTTCCCAAAAATGAAGATTGCAAGTGCAAGACCGCGTTCCCCCTCAAGGGAGGCTGCAAACTTCCTAAGTCTCACGGTTTATTACATGCCGACCCCATTGCATTTCACATGAGGATTTGTTTCCATGTAATATAAATTTATACTTCTTCCGTAATGTTATAATTGCTAGTTTATGTTATTTTATATGGATGAAGAAAAATTAAAAACAACATAAAGAATAATACTTTTACATAATTAATCTTATAATTATTAGATCATTTTAATTTTTGTAATTCATATCATTAATATTATAAGATACATAAGTGAAAAAATAATTAATACTATGTTGAGAAACTAAAATAGTAATTATTTTGAGATAATTTCTTTTAGGTGAAAGACCATTTAGGTCCTCAAAAGTGTCAAATAGTGAGAATTTGATTTCAGAAAGATAAAAATTTAAAATTCAATCTTCAAAAATAATATAAAAAAATGTGATATTAACTATTCTTCATTAACATTAATGTTTATGCACCTGCATACATATAGTCCATGTGTGCAGATATGCTTATCATGTTGAATTATCGATATATTTATCATGGACTAAATTGTCACTATTAAAATTTTTTTTTTTTTTACAACAATCTCCCCAACAAATCAGTTCCTAAACAGTGGCAGATCCATAATTCTTTTAATGGGACAAGAAATAGTATACGGTTCAAAATGTTTTTGGTCCCTAAAATTTTTGTAAATTTCATTTCTTTAGTATATTTGGTATTATATTTTCCCTTTGATTTGTTAATGTTATAATCCTTACTATCAAGTAACAACATTAATTGATTATGAATATCTACATTATTATTCTAATAACTTGTTACATCATTAAAAAGTTAGATGGAGCAATTATGTGTAACTTTTTGATAAATTGTGTCTTTAATATTTTCCCTCAGTGCCAAGTTTGGATCCCATGCTAAGTTTTAGGACTTAATGCTAAATAGATGAGATATTTAACTCCAACAATTTATTAATTAAATATATTTTTAGTCTATAAAATATAATGATATTTTATTTTTGGCTTCTAAGGATTTTTTTTCTTTGACTTTTGATCCTTAATTAATATTTTCTATTTTGGTATTTATTATTTTTTAGTCTTTTTAATATATTTTATTTTCTTTTTAGTATTTATAATACTTTGCTCATTTTTGAATTTGTTCTTTCGAAAAATATTGGTAGGGAGTAAAGAAAATAATTTTTATATTATGAAGACTAAAATGAACAAATAGATGTATTAGAACCAACCCTCATATTATTAGAGCTTGAAGGCTACTTTATATAATAAGCCATCAAATCCAAATACAAACTTATTGTAGAAAATAAAAAAGACTTATGAACTTCAAATTTACAACCTACTTGAGGCAAAATTATTTATAAACCGTACTAGAGGCTAAACAAGAAACAAACATTGATTCTATAGCAACTAATAGTACAATTTGTTGTAAACTTTAATCCCACATAAGTTCCACTTGGGAATAAACTAATTTGCTTGATGGAAAGCATTTGTAAAAGGATTAGGGTAAAACCCTTCATCTGTCCATTAAGAAAAGGTTCTGAGTTTTTGCCATCAAGAAATTGAAGAGAAACCTAGAATAAGAGGGTGAAGAAATTGAGAAAAACTATTTTGCATTAAGAGTTCTCAGTCGGTAGTTTACTGTCAAAAGACATTTTATTTGTTGTCAAAAACCATTTTGTAGAAAGGGTTTTCAGTCAAGACTTGTTATTAAGACTTGTTGTTATCAACCATGGATAAATGTTAGTGTCCTCATCATTGTTTACTAAATGTGAAACTCATGAATTCTTAAAGATTCTATTCATGTTATTGATGTGACTGTTATTAAGTATCAAAGTATATTAATGTTTGCATGATTTATTCATGTTATTGATGTGACTACTGTTTATATGTTTATTCATGTTAATGATATGACTAATGTTTTCATAAACCTACAAAAAAGTTGAATAGTGAATATAAGAGATAACAGGTCAATTCAACCACCAACTCCAAACAATGCAAAGCAAATATAAAAAAAATCAAAATTATTGACATAATCAGGTTAAGTTAGATAAAAGATATATAGTTTAACTAGAGTTTACAAAAATGGGTTGGATTATCCATTTCAAAGATATCAAAATATATACATTAAATAAAGAAATATCCATACAAATTAATAATAAGGTGTGAGTTGCTTTTCATGTCTAAACAATTTTGTGCGCAGGTACATTTAACAAAAAATTGGAGAAAACTATTTTTTCCTTTATATATATATATATATATATATGTTATGAATTTCCTCTATCACTTGCGTGTTCGTATGTATGGGACCTATTGGATCAACTTAGAGATAGATCAACTTAAATAATTTCCATGAGATTCTAAGTTTAAATCTCATCGGTATATGTTATTATACACATACAAAAAATATTCACTAACATACATGGTCATTTTTTATATTATTTTAAAATTATAAAAAGAAAATAAAAATTGATATAATTGCCATGGAACTTGGGCTATCATGCTTTTTCTCATAATCATTCCTAGAGGCAGCAGAATCTGCCTTGTTGCCCAAATAATTGCTTATGCTATGGTGCTCTTTTTTAGGATCACTCCTAGAGCCAACAAGAGTTTGAGAAAAAAAAAAATGGAGTGATCAAAATAATATTTATGATTATTAATATTATATAAATTAAATAAAAAATTAACAATATTATTTCTTATGAGTGATTTTAAGTAGGTTTATATTTTTTTACTCCCTACAAAGTGAGTAAGTTTTGATTTTGTCCTTGTGAAAAAAATCCTTGTTTTCTAAATCCTAAACAATATATATGAAATAAATGTTTTTGGTCTCTATTATCATGTGAAACTCATAAAGTAGGTGTACTTCTATTTATTTTATCCTATATATACATCCATTATTGAGTGATTGGTAAAGAAGATGAAGATAAAGACCACTCTCCCTCTGATCCTCCCTGACAATCTGATTATGGAAATTTTGTTAAGATTGCCGGCAAGAACTCTATTGTGTTTCAAGTGTGTGTAAGTCATGGCTTTTTCTAATTTTTGATCCTTAATTTACCAAATCCCATTTTGACTTAGTGGTTGCACGCACATGCCGACTTCTTATGAGATTATCTGAAAATAATGTTGAAGTTAATTCCATAGACATAGAGGCACCACTTCACCATGATCCTATGAATGTGGTTTTCAATATTCCATATCCGTCATTGATTCCTAAATTTCAACCCTGGGGATTTATTGTGGGTTCTTGCATAGGTATTATACTCTTAAGCAATAGGCTCCTTGATATGCCTAATTTTGTCATTTGGAATCCGTCAACTGGTATCTATAAACAAATTAAAAATTTGCTGACGTATCCATTTCTATGTGGCATTAAGTATGACTCATCAACTGATGACTATGTCATAATGAACGTAACATTATTGACACTACTACAAAGTTAGTATTTTAAGACGCACCTTCTAAGACGGTTCCCCTAAAACCGTCTTAGAATCTTAGGCGGTGGCAATTTTGTAAATAATAAGAGATGTACGACGACGGTTATATAATAACCGTCTTAACCATCTTAGAAGGTGCGTGTTCAAAGTCAGTTTTAGTAAGCCTCTCTTCAAAATCAAATATTCAAAGACGGTATTTGGATACTGATAGTTGTGCAGTTGCACTATGTGAGGTGACAAAGATAACTTTTTGTTAATATATCTAAGATGGTTTATTGGCATTTGAACAAAGCAATCCAAGTCCCTATTAACTTGCATGTGAGGTGACAAAGTCAATTTTGCCTTTCAATTATGCTTATTTCTTTTTTTTTTATTATAGGTTTCATACATACAATGGGTTTAATCTTCGTGAATCATGATCAAGTTTCTATTATTTTATTTTTTATTAATTTAATTCTTTTTTATTTTTTTTATTTTTTTTATTTTAACACAATGATTCTAAGACGGTTCAAAGGTATAACCATATTAGAATGGTCACAATCTAAGACGGTTATACCTAAAAACCATCCTAGAATCATTTTTTTTTAACATAGTGATTCTAAGACGGTTCAAATGTATAACCGTCTTAGAATGATCACATTCTAAGATGGTTATACCTAAGAACCGTCTTAGAATCATTGTTTTTATTTTTATTTATTTTAACACAATGATTCTAAGACGGTTCTAAGACATAACCGTCTTAGAATAGTCACATTCTAAAACGGTTATACCTAAGAATCGTTTTAGAATGAGTGGTTTTTTTATTTTATTTTTATATTTTTCAACACCTTCTAAGACAGTTCAATGAGAGAACCGTCTTAGAATTGTTTGTTACGAAAACGGTTTAATAACCGTCTTCGAATCTCTTACTTTTGACGACGTTGGATACAAAGACGGTTGAAGAACCGTCTTTGTATGGGGTTTAGAACTGTCTTTAAATAGCGCTTTTGTAGTAGTGTGAGCTGCACCAAGGTTCGTTGTTTCTCTTCGAGAACCAATACATGGAGCTGCACTAAATTTATTGTTCCATATAATTTTGGGATTTCATTCCTCCACGGATTGTTTATTAATGGAGCTCTTCATTGGTTGGTTTTTAGGTCCTATGATAATGTTGGCATTATGATTGCCTATGATGTAATGGAAAGGAGTTTATAAGAGATTCTGATGCCAGATAATGTAGTCATTGGGTTGAAAACTAAATTATATAGTCTGTGTCATGAGAGGATGTTTGTGCATTTTTTCCAAGCCTTCTTGGCCGACAATGCTTGAGTTGTGGACACTAAAGGAATACAAAGTGCAGTCATGTTAGATCAAGTCATCATTTATTCTGTCTAGTGATTATTATGATTTTTCCTCCTTTTTTCCCCGTTATGCTTCACCAGAAATAGTGAAATTTGGGGATTTGGACAACAACGAATTTGTTGGATTAGGAAGTTTTGAATTTAAAATATTGTTGTAAAACGTTTAAATTTGAATTTCTGTTTTAAGCATATTGTTTTTTAGGAAGTTGATTTGAGATTTTATAGGTTTTATCTTTGCCTCATTGTGTATAAATACTCCTCATTTGAAGAGGAAAAATATCAATGAAAGAGAAGTATTATTAGAATTTAAATTTTGACATGATATTAGGTGTTACGATCTTGTATTGACCAATTCACTTTTTTTGTCTATCTTAGTTCCATTTTTTTGTCTCTCTTATTCATCCTTCTACCAAATAACTTGCATCCTCGTTTTCTTCTCTCTAATTCCCAATTCTCCCATGGATAACTCTACTTCACCTTTGGACTCTACCTTGTCTCCATCCAATACCTCCGCCCATCCTCCTCCTAACATCATCATCCAACAAGATAGTTTCTCTTTTCCCATTAGTATCATCCTTGATGACTTGAATTACACCCTCTAGTCCGAGTTGTTGGACATGCGTATCGGTGCGAGAAACAAATCTGGGTATCTCAATGGTAGAATGAAGAAACCATCGGATGTTGATCTTGTGTATGATACTTGGGTCACTGAGAATAAGCGTGTGAAAAGTTGGCTTATTGACTCCATAGTCCACCGTTGATGCAACATTTCATTCACCTTGAAACTGCCTACGAAATCTGGACTGCTGCACGTCGCACATTCTTTGATGGTTCTGATGAATCTTGTCTCTTCGAACTAAATCAAAGGTCTTTCAACACCAAACAACATGGTCGAACCATCTCCACCTACTACAACGAACTCTATCGATCTTTCAAGACATTGATCATTGCATGTCTTCCCAAGCCACCACCGTTGATGGGGTCATTCAATCGCACTCCGCCCTCGTCTCATGATCTATATCTTTCTTAGTGGATTAGATTCTGAATTCAACCAAGTTTGTGGCGAATCCTTCGCAAAGACTCGAAGTTGGACCTTGAAAGTTCGTATACAAAATTAATTAAAAAAATAAATATAAACCAAAGCAATATTAACCTAATTTACTAAAAATTTAATACAATGATATAAAACATACATACAAATTATTAAAACAAATTGCAAATATTTAAATTAGTTGCATTTTTATTTAAAAAATTAAACTACTTTTTATACTTTAAATAAATACTTAAAAAAATTTTAAAAAAATATGAAAAAAATTAAACAACATATCATTTTTGAAAAAAATTAACAAATAAAAAAACAAAAAAAAAACTGGGTGAACGACTTAGAAGTCGTACCTAGCATAAAAAAATATAGGATTTACGACTTTAAAGTCGTAATCCTTAAAAAAAACACAACTTTAAAGTCGTAAACATATTTACGACTTTAAAGTCGTAAATATGCTTGACTTTTGTTTGATTTAAAAAAAAATTCTAAATACAACTTTGAAGTAATAAAAACAAAAAAAAAAATTACACTGAAGTCGTAAATTTGTTTACGACTTTAGTTAAAAAGATTTAAAAAAATAAATGGTGTAACACCTGTTACGACTTCTAAATTAGAAGTCATAACAAGTGTTACGACTTACCCCCATCTGGTAATATTTTTAATATTACAACCATTAGGTAATAAAACTTTTTTTTCACCTCTATTTGGTCAAAAAACCCCATTTAGGTCCTCCAAAAGTGTCAAATGTTGATAATTTGATCTCTGAAAGATGATAAATTTAAATTTAATCTCCAAAAATAATAATAATAAAGTGTGATGTTAACTATTCTTCATTACCGTTAATTTATGCACCTACATACATAGTAGTTCATGTGTGCATATATGATTTTCATGTTGAATTGTTAATATGTTTATGATGGACTAGATTGTCACTATTAAAGTTTTATCCTTTTTCCAACAACCTTCCTAATTTTTAAAAAAGTACTAACAAATTAGTTCCTAAACAATGGCAGATCCATAAGTTTTTTAAATGTGGCAAGAAATAGTATAAGGTTAATAATGTTTTTGGTTCCTAATTTTTTTTTACTTTTTTAGTATTTTTGGTCATATATTTTTCCTTTAATTTGCTAGTTGCTTTGGCTCTTACTATCGAGTAACAACATTAATTGATGATGAATATATGCATTATCAGTCTAATAACTTGTTACATTATTAAAAAGTTTGATGGAGCAATTATGTGTAAATTTTGATAAATTGTGTTTTAATCTTTTATAAACTTGTTTGACACAAATCTAGATAGATGAGATATTAAAAACAAAATTTGGTTTTAGCCCGTTCTTGGCCCTCAGTGCCAAGTTTGGACCCCATGCTAAGTTTTAGGGCTTGGTTTGTCCCACGCCCAATTTTAGATTCAGTTGACCATTTTTTGCAAGCCATTGGCTCAACTTTTGGTCAAGAATTGATTTCATGGTTTTGACTAGTGTTTGGCTTGACCAGGTCCCTATTGCTTAAAAATTACATGTGGTTGTTAACATTGAACTCCTTGATGACATAACAAGTTAATGGATCACTAATACGATTGGTTACATTATTAATTAATATTGTTACTTGACAACATGAATTAAAACTATTAAATGAAAAAGATTATAGGGACCAAAAACGTTAAAAAATTTGTTTAAAGACTTCAAGTGAAAATTTCAAAAAAGTGTAGGGACCAAAAACACAATGAACTCAATAGTTTATAATATTTTAGCAAAAAAAAATATCACATACTTTTTCAAAATACATAATGTTATAACAAAAAAAAAATTAAAATATGAAAGTTTATGCAAATTACAAATGTCATTTATGCATTCTCATACTTTAAAAATATTTATGATTTTTTTGTCATGAATATTATCAAAAGTTAAAAAGATAAAGTAGTGAAACTAGTATCAAATTTTTGTGTCTTTTATTTTGTACATTCATTTAAAGAAAATTATCTTGTGGGGGAAAAACTTATTTTTTTATTTATTACATGTATACAAATAAATAAATAAATAATCTTATGGAAACAATTGCCTCCACACTCTTGTATGTGCATCCGCCAATGTTCCTGCACATTACTAAAAAATTAATCCATGATAGATAAAATACCTAGTTAAACAATCTTAGATGCAAACACGCATGCATGCAAGCTGAAATTACAACTATCACATTATGACAACTGTGATCCTCCACAAAGGTTTTAATTTGAAATTCTTTTTGTAACTTCGGTCCATGCACAATAAATCCCATAAGAGTGTTTGCATTATGGTTTAGTTTATTTTTTAGACAAAAAAATCATTCAAATTAAATATAAAATCAAGATGTGATTCAATTTAAATATAACATCAAATTCAAACCAAACTAAATTAATCTTTTACAGTTTGACTTGATTCAATTGGATGGTTTATTATTTTTAATCTATTATCATAATATAAAATCAATTAACTAAACTGCATTATTATTATGCTATATTATTTTAAAAATAAATTTATTTTTTATTAAAATTTGTTTAATATATTTTAGTTGAAAATCATTATTTTTTAGTTTTATTTAGAATTATTATTAAATAATTTACCAACTCTTTCTGTGACATTATAATAAATTATGCATCCTTTTATATCTAACATTATTTATAATAATATTAGTACATCTTTTTTTAACACATGAAAGTAAAATATGCACTTTGATTACAAAACAAAGGAAATGTAATATATAGATTGTTTAATGCCTATTATTAATTATCACAAGAAAAGTATCATATTATAAATTTATTATATAAAGAAATACACTATAAATTAATCATAAAATTTAAAATAATACTAGTTGTATAATGCAAAACATACATTACATAAAATCAATATATTTATAATATGTAGTTTGAACAATGTGATTTTTTAAGTTTTGGTTTTTCCAGTTTTTGATTTAATTGATTTTTTTATTAATTTGATGGTTTATAAAGGGTTTAGTTCAATTCTAAACACAATCTCTCATGGACACCCATTTTATTTGTTCTACTTCTAATGTGATAATTTTTCTTCTCCTTAATATTATCTCTGCAATGAAATATGGTCTAGTCTCTAACAGCATAAAAAAAAACATTCTAAAAATGTCAAATTCTATCCCAACCTCCAAGTGCTCATGTCCAAATGGCTTTTTCATTGTAATGCACTTCCTGTTCAACAATTGTAATTTCAGTTTGCATACATATAAGTATGTTGTGTATGCAATTACTTAAGAAAGTGATTTATTTTTTTGGATTAATTTGTCAGTTAGTTGTATCTTTGAAGAACAAAAATAATAATAAATTATAATATTTAAGAACTAATTTGCCAATAATTATTTTAAGAGTGAGGATGTTGTAAAATAAAAAAACTTTCATGAATACTAACAATTTAGTGAATGATAAAAAATAATGACATATTAGTCCTGTACAATCATCAATAGTGTGGTATCCTATCCATATATATGAACGATCATCTAGGGATGTTACATGTCATGAAGGAAGGCAAAAACGTTAACATTAACAAAGAAGAGTTAACGATAAAATTAATTTATCATATTTTTTTTCACTTTCAGAAATTAATTTGAAATTTTTTATTTTTCAGGACTACACTATCAGTACTTAACACTCTTGAGGACCTAAATGATCATTTACTCAATTTTTCTTCTTATACAATGATTATCATGGAACAAAGTAAGTACAAAGTACTCCAACAATTTATTGATTAAATATATTTTTAGTCTCTAAAATATAATGGTATATTATTTTTTGCTTCTAAGGATTTTTTGTGTGACTTTTGATCCTTAACATTTTTTTATTTGGGTATTTATTATTTTTTAGTCTTTTTAATATATTTTATTTTTCGTTTCGGTCTCTAAAATAGTTTGGTCATTTTTGAATTAGTTCTTTTGAAAAATATTTGGTAAGGAGTAAAGAAAATAATTTTTATATTATGGAAACTAAAAGGAACAAATAGATATATTAGAACCAACCCTCATATTACTAGCTTGGAGATTTATTTTAACATACTACTTTATATAATAAGCCATCAAATCCAAATACAAACTTATTGTACAAAATGAAAAAGACTTATGAACTTCAAATTTACAACCTACTTGAGTAACCATATCAACATATTTATGAAGCGAAATTAATTAACATGAAGTTCCTTGTATTTACAATATTTTATTTATAAACAGTACTAGAGTCTAAACAAGAAACAAACATTGAATCTATAACAACTAATAGTACAATTTGTTGTAAACTTTAATCCCACATAAGTTGCACTTGGGAATAAACCTGCAAAAAAGTTGAATAGTAAATATGAGAGATAATAGGTCAATTCAACCACCAACCCCAAACAATGCAAAGCAAATAAAAAAAATCAAAATTATTCGGATAATCAGTTTAAGTTAGATAAAAGATATATAGTTTAACTAGAGTTGACAAAATGGGTCAGTTTGCCCATTTCAGAGATATCAACATATATACATTAAATAAAGAAAAATCCATACAAATTAATAATAAGGTGTGAATTGCTTTCTATGTCTAAACAATTTTGTGCGCAGGTACATGTAACAAAAAAATTGGAGAAAATTATTTTTTTCCTTTATATATATTATGAATTTCCTCTATCACTTGCATGCTCATATGTCCGGGACCTCTTGGATCAACTTAAGAGATAGATCAGGTTAAATAATTTCCATGAGATTCTAAGTTTAAATCTCATGGTACGTATATGTTATTATTCACATACAAAAAATATTCACTAGCATACATGGTCCTTTTTTAATACTATTTTAATATTATAAAAAGAAAAGGAAAACTGATGTAATTTCCATGGAACAAGTGCTACAAAGAAAATATGGCAAGAGCATACCTGTTTGCCATTTCATATTGTTTTAACCTGCATGAGTAAAGCCAAAAGTTAATATCGACCTTGGCTTTTCTTAGAACCCTTTTTGCCTATAGGATCTGCCTTGTTTCCCAAATGATTGCTTGTGCTATCATGCTCTTTCTCATAATCATTGCTAGAGGCAGCAGAATCTGCTTTGTTGCCCAGATAATTGCTTATGCTATCGTGCTCTTTTTTAGAATCACTCCTTGAGAAAAAAAAATGGAGTGATCAAAATAATATTTATAATTATTAATATTATATAAATTAAATAAAAAATTAATAATATTATATTTATCTTATGAGTAATTTTAAGTAGGTTTATTTTTTTTATTCCCTACAAAACGAGTAAGTTTTGATTTTGGTACTTATAAAAAAAAAATTCCTTGTTGTTAGTCCCTAAACAATATATATGAAATAAATATTTTTTATCTCTATTACCATGTGAAACTCATTAACAACTACTTATGTGTTTAATGAAGTACAAGTGCCATCTCATGTGATGCTCATTGATGCATGCAATACCATGTCAACATGCGACACCTACAAAATGTTTTAGATACCTAACATGAATATTATTTATCTACTTCAAAATGAATATTATATATTGACTTATATTGGGAAAAAATTAAGGATTGAAAATAGTAATTTTAGATTTTGAAAAGGATGACAACAAAGAAAATGTTTCTAGCTAGAAGCATCAAAACCAAAATTCATTCAGTTACAGGACCTAAAATAGTGATTTCAATTCCTAGAGCGATGAAAAATTACAATAAAAACTCTTATTTTATAAGGATTAAAAATACATTTAATTTTTTAAAGATTTTTTTTGCTAGAAATATCCTCCTTCAGAGACAATATTTTTTTTCTATATTTCTGTTTTTGTTAGGAATATTTATGACATATTATATACATACTTAATTTTTTTATTTTAATTTTTACCAAACAACCAACAAAATTATTTCACTTTCCATATTTGTTTCTTTCCCTTTCTTTCCCAAACTAACATAATAGAAGTGTGATATTAACATCTAACAGTTAATATACTATGACTACTACTAATAATAATAATAATAGTAGTAGTAGTTAAATATCATCCCCCACAAAAAAAACAACTAAATATTATCACCTTTAATTAAAGTGTTCATTTATACTCTTTCAACAAATTAAAATTATTATTAATGATTAGCAAAGAAACAGCTCTAAAATACTATTAAAAATAATTAATAATAACTATATATGTAGATGCTTAATTATAATTAATCCTAACAATTAAATATGAATAGTAAATCAAGAGAAAAAATAATTCTAAAAGAGTTAGTTGTATGTATGTATGTCATAACTCAGATCTACAGATACCTGGAGCCAGAGCTTTGAGATTGTGAACTCATTTTTACAGAACAACAGAAATACAAATAACAGACTAGAATTTTTTTTTGGATGTACAAATATAGTAGTACTTGTTTTCGATGTGCTCTCGATTCTTTTTTGGTGCACATATTTATAGATGCATGGTGCATGCATAAAGGAACGTGCTGTGTAACTCACTGTAAATTAAGCCTCTCATGCAGAACTGGATTTTCATAATCTCACACGAAACAAGAGTAGTTGAAGGTTGAAAATTTGAATTCCTGAGTTGAGTCTTAATCATTTGAATTGAAGGTGAAATTACTAATGTTTCTCAACGTATGATTATGTGTAAAAAAAAAGTCATTGTAATTTATTTTTCTTATAAAAAAAAAATAGAACACGCAGTTCTGTTTATATTTTAGAAAAATGAGCATGAACGAGTCACATGATACTATATCTCAGTTTTCTCATCATATTATAACTTTTTTTTCTCTATTCTAAGATCTACTGTTAAAATTTTCCCTTATTACATGCGAGGTAGCCTTTAACTCTTGCGTTTCTTCGTATAGTCTAAACTTTTCAAATAAATTATTTTACTTTCCAAAATCAGATGTACTACGTGATTTTAAGTGAAA
The DNA here is from genome assembly GCA_013407115.1 of Glycine latifolia. Taxonomy (NCBI): domain Eukaryota; kingdom Viridiplantae; phylum Streptophyta; class Magnoliopsida; order Fabales; family Fabaceae; genus Glycine; species Glycine latifolia. The sequence continues at coordinate 5,428,075 of CM023949.1, forward strand.
ATACGCTCAGATTTATAATTATTTTATATATCATAATGGACTTTACTATAAAGAAAGAAAAAACGTGTCTTTCATCGTGATGAATTTGTACCGTACCGTGTTGCAATTTTTTTGAGTGATTTGCGTGAAAGTTGATATGCATTTGCGACGTTTGAAGGTTCAGTCAGAAGTTGTTAACGTGCTGGGTAATATAATATTGGGTTCTACCATCTCGATCTGATCCTATATTATGTAAGAAATTGTAAATTCTTGCTTTATTTCCCTGATATATGGACTGAAAGTGCTAAATCTCTTTACTTTGGTTTGGTACTTTAGACATTGAAGAGATTAATATATTTTTCAACGATAAGTTATTTTGAAATTTTCAACATAAAGAAAACTATATGAAAATTATGGTAATAAAAACTCAATGAAAACTCAATCACAATTGATATCATATACTAGTCAAATAGATTAAAACTAATTTACTGAAATTAGAATTTAATAGGGTTGACCTAGTGATAGAAGATAGGGATGTTTATGGATTGAATTTTTAAATAATATGTATGAGATTATATATTCAAATCTTAGCATGATCATTGTATAAAAAAAGTAATACTATAATTAATTTCCAAGAAATTAAATAATATAGCAATATGTACAAATATATTGGAAGAATATAAAGTATAAATTTCTCTGGATCAAACGATGATTAAAGTCCTCTAAAATATTACGATTTTTATTTAGTATATCATTTTCAAATTTTTGTAATTTAATTAAACTATTATAATTGGTCTCCACAAAAGGGTTCATCGACTTTCACACCAACACCTTCCTCCTCAATCGCGCCATCGAAGCCGAAACCAAATGCAACTGTCTCCGCGGCTCCCTTGGCCATGAACTATTTGATAAAATGCCCCAATGTTGTCAGATTGTTGTTACTTTCTATAAAGCCCTTGTTGCTTGTTCTATCATGTTGTTTTGAACTCGCTTGTGAACATAAATGTCATGTGTGGTAATAAGTAAATAAATTTAAGTTTAACTCTGTATTTTTAAAAATGTTATTTTCTTATATATTTTATTTATTAAATATAATATATAATTCACTTTAATAATATTATTAAATATTTTTAATTAAATATGTTACAATTAATTAATTTGACAAATGTAATTTATATTTAAAAAACACTTCACTTTTCAAATGAAACTACGTACACAAAAAATTTATTACTGAATATAAAGTAATTATTACAATTTTTTAAAGGGACTACTCAAATTAGTCATCTGAAATTCGGCATGAACTAAAAATAGTCATTTTTTTAAGAGAGAATAGAAATCAAAATCTAAAATATATAGCTGAGTAACCAAAACCTTATTGCTAATATTTTTCATAAACTATATGTTAGAGTAATTAAATTCAAATTCATATTAATATAATTCTAGAATTATTTAAAATTTATTATTGAAAATAAGTTAATTAGTACAATATTTGAAAATTAAGGGACTCAAATTAGTCATCCGAAATTCAACGTAGACTAAAAATAGACAATTTTTTTAAGAGAGAATAGAAATCAAAATCTAAAATATATAGCTAAGCAACTAATTCAAAACTTATTATTAATTT